>OY856411.1:182786938-183311938 GCA_963693085.1 Alisma plantago-aquatica
AAAGGCATCTGCCATCAACTTCCGGTTTCCATTTCTTAACCTTCTCCAAAGTGGGTAGCACATCTTTATAAGCTCTGAAGGTTGTCAAGCTCCATCTGGGAGCATGTAATGGGAGCCAGAGGCAACTAGCCTTGGGATCCAAGCTATTTCTCTCTTTTGGTATCCCATAGCTCCTTGGTGGTAGTGTCACTCCTCCATTTAGGCCAGAGATCAAACATCCTTCTCCAAGTTGTGGAGTATCCCCATATGTGACTTGGACATGCATCAAGTTTAAGTTGGTATCTTATATTCATCCATCTAGCCCAAGTTGATTCTAGTTCCATTAGTCGTTTAATCCTCCTGAGGGTGTAGAAGTCCGCCCAGTCCTGTAAAGATTCTAGGTCGAGCCCAACTTCATCTAAAGGAAATGATATTTTCCCCCAACTCAGTGGATGCACTGTAGAGCCCCATAGGAAATCTGAGAGCATGATTTCCATTTTGTGAAGAACAAACTTCGGTATCTCCCCTTGGGACATCCAAAATCTGATTAATCTCATAGCTGCGCTCCTGAGGAGGACCAAGCATCCGACCATGGCCATTTTGGATCCCAACCACTTAGCATGTCTTTGAGTTTGTCGAGGCATTCATGGAAATGTTTCCTTCTTAAGTTGCCCCCAATAAGGAGAAAACCTAAGTACTTAGTTGGAAGGACACCCTCCTGAATCCCACATGATTTAGTAACATCTCCTTTTGCATGACTTTGAGAAATAAATATGGGATTTTTTATCATTGAGTGTCATACCTGATAACAGACTGAACTCTTTAAGGACCTTCTTCAAGTTCAAAGGCGATCTGCTTCTGGCTTCCACAAAAACCAATATATCGTTTGCGAACAGATGAGAAAGGACCTTTGTATGTCTGATGGTGTAGGTTCCAATAAGTCTCTCCTCCACTTGATTATCGATGAGCCTTGACAATCCTTTCATAGCAATAGCAAAGAGCAAGGGTGACAAAGGGTCACCTTGCCTGAGGCCGTTGGAGCTCATGAAGAATCCTTCAGATGTTCCATTGATGAGTAGAGAGGAGGCTGTAGTCACACACTGTTGAGTCAAATTAATCCACTGCTCACAGAAACCTAGTCCTCTCAATGAAGACTAGAGATATGACTAGTTAACTGTGTCATAGGCCTTAGTGATGTCCAGCTTTAGGCAAGCTGATGGGGTGCTCCGTTCGACATTGAAGTTCAAAGTGAACTCGACAGCTAACATAGCATAATCCTCAATATTCCTCCCTTTAACAAACACACCTTGATTAGGAGAAATGAGCCTGGGTAGTATGCTTGATAATCTAATGGTGATTATCTTGGTTATAATCTTATAGAGAACAAAACAATAGGAGATGGGTCGAAAATATGCAGGAGTAGAAATAATTTCCTTCTTTGGAATAAGTACAAGGAAGACATGGTTAATTTGTTTTACCATATTTCCACCATTGAAGAACCATTTAACAGTAGCCACAAGGTCCTCTTTAATCGTCTCCCAATTCTTCATGAAGAAGCAATTGAAGCCATCCGAGCCTAGACTTTTGTCAGTGCCTATACTCCAGGTTGATTTCTTAATTTCCTCCACATCAGGGATCTTGCACAACATGTTATTATCATCCTCTGTCACAGGCTCTTCTAGTTTATTTCATTGCTTGGTGGCAATTGTTCTTTGTTATAAAGTTTCTGAAAGAACTCTATAGTTTCCTTCACTATTCCTTCTTTGTTGTCAATGAAGTGACCCTTCACATCATATGGTTCAGTAATGGTGTTAATAGCCTCTCATCTCCTAACAATAGAATGGTATAGTTTGGTATTGCGGTCGCCATTTTCAATCCAACTTCCAGTAGTACCTTTCTTCAACAGTGTCTAGGGCTTTGATGCGAGCATGGGTGATCCTTTCTGCTTCAATAAGCTCCTGGTCTAAGGGGTTACACCTCAGAACTCTTGATATATATATAATTACACACACACACGCACGCACGCACGCACACACGAACACGCGCGCACACACACACATAGCACAAATACACTCAAGTCAAGACTATTTTTTTTACAAAATGTAAACCATTGATCTTCATTGTCATACTATAAATAGGCTACATACAAATTTTGAGCCGATTTGGATGAGTGTAAGTCATTCATCCAAGGGCAACAAAATCGACGCACAACTAATTTGAAATGCATAATTTTTACAATCTTTATAAGATGACATATAAATGTGTCCAAATGCGCTCAAATTTTGTATATGAGCTATTCACAAGATGTTTAAGAAGATCAACGGATTAAATTTTTGAAAAAAATATTGCATCATGAAAAACTACTTGAGTGTATTCTGCTCTGAATACACTCAAGTGTATTCTAGCCTATATATATATATATATATATATATATATAGAGAGAGAGAGAGAGAGAGAGAGAGAGAGAGAGAGTCAGGCTAGAATACACTCGAGTGTACGGATCGCACGGATACACTCAAGTGTGTTTGCATATCAAGACTAGTTTTTGCAAAATGTAAACCGTTGATCTTCACCGTCATACTATAACTAGGCTACATACAAATTTTGAACCCATTTGGATGAGTGTAACTCACTCATCCAAGGGCAACAAAATCAACGCACGAAACTAATTTGAAATGCATAATTTTTGCGGTCTTCATAACATGAGCTATACATATCCAAATGTGCTCAAATTGTGTATATGAGTTGTTCACGAGTTGTTTAAGAAGATCAACGGATTAGATTTTCAAAAAAAATATTGCATCATGGAAAACTACTTGAGTGTATTCCGCTCTGGATACACTCGAGTGTATTCTAGCCTGACTCTCTCTCTCTCTCTCTCTCTATATATATATATATATATATATATATATATATATATATATATATGCTCAATTTCATATGTGGCAATTTCGCCAAAATCTCTTCGTAAGCTAGGGAAATAATCAGCATGAATTGGATTTTTTGGGGAACGTATCGAGTTTGCTTTGGTTAGACAATGTGTGGTTGGTAAACAAGGATTCATTTTTTAGCAAGGTATGAAATGTATCGTCAAATATTCAATATGATTCCACAAGATCCATTTTCGTTCAAGTAACGGATTCTAGCCAATTGGAAGGATCTTCTGCATACACACACACATATATCCTCGATTCACGCTATGATACTGACATGGTGACATTCTATTATAGAAATATCGTTTGCCTTATTCATTATTGCAGTATTAGAAGCTCGGAGCCCTATACTTGGTTATGATAATTTTTTGCATTTGATATTTCATTAATGTCTAAAATTGCTTTGTGCTGCATAATGATAAATGGTCTTTCCCTTGTTGAAACTTGAAAGTTATGTTTAGGGAAAAAAAATCAAAATAGCACACTTTGACAAAAAATAATCCGGATATAACACCCTTTTGAAAATAATTTCCAAAATAGCCCACTTTGTTGATAAAACGCCACTTAGATTGGCGCTTACAATGTCCAGGAGGTGAAAATGTCACCCGATTTGGAACTTCTAATAAAAAATTGAAAAAAAAAGAAAAAACAAAAACACCAAAAGAAGTGGTGCTTTCACTCCAACGTTGGGGGTGAAAACGCCACTTCTTATGGCGTATTTGCTTTTTCTTTTATTTTTTTTCAATTTTTTATTTAAAGCTCCAAATTGAATGACGTTTTTACTTTCTGGACATTGGAAACGCCAACTCAAGTGGCGTATTCTCACGAAAGTGGGCTATGTTGGGAATAATTTTCAAAGGAGTGCTATACCCAGAATATTTTTTGTCAAAGTGTGCTATTTTGGTGTTTTTTCCTTATTTTTAAGCCTATGCCCGACATATATGTAATACTCTTTATTAAATGGGCATCTGTATTTGGTCGGACTTGTGAGAAAGCGGCCATTGGATCTGTTTCTGTGCTATTACTTACCTATGTAATTATTTGATACTATTTGTGGTCTAAGAAAAAAGGAACTTGTTTGTCGTTTTAGCTTTAAGTTTAGATTCTTAGATGTTCATTCTTACTTGCGCTTTAAATGTTTCAGGCAAATCCAGTCTCGTAAAAAATTTGGATCAATCAGCTTGGATGCTCCTATGGTAACATGGAACATCCGTTCCAAGCATGGTTCTTCACATTTAGTGTATCTTTATGTGAGTTTTTTGCTGGGGTCTATATTTGTGAGTGTAATTAGATTCCATACATTGAAATATCTACAGAAATTGAAGTTATCCAATAGACCAGGTAGGAAATTCCCTTGATGCCAAGTCTGCAGTACAGCCTCTCAAAAGAAAATCGAGTAGGATGCCATTGTGTTTCCCTAGATCTCCACTCTGACGGACCCTTTTTTTATGGTCCCTTACTCTTCTGATATCATAATGTAAATGTTGATTGGCCTACTTTTGCTTTTTGTTTAATATTTGATAACCCATGCGAGTGGAGCAGCGAGCACGGGAACTGCTGCTTCTAATGCAAAACTCAACGACCTTGTCTTGTTATTGAAGCGGATGCTACGGCCGTTTCACTCTATATCATCGCCAGCTAACATTGTGAGCTTGTCCTTCACCTTCTCTCATGGCCGTCCTCTGGATTTTCAAGAGAAATAGTGTCGTACTTCATGGCAACTTGTGTATTTTCACGGTCTATTTTGGGCCAGTCTCCGTAGAGTCTAAGGCTTACTCCCTTGATCAATTATCAACTGTCATGGCATTTATGGGGTTGTACATGTTGTGCTCTGAATAGGATTGAACTTGGCAACAACAAATAATCCATGACAAAGTTTTCTTTGGTAAGATTAATGTTGTCAACATGTTGTATACTGAGTGCAATTTAAAGTTTGTGTTTGATGGCCAATTTCATCATTTATTCAAAAGTGAGCTCGATGAAACTTTTGACCACTTATGTTAGTTGACACATTTTTAGTCCTTTTTAGTAAATTCATTTCAATAGCTCTCTTATTTTTCTTCTTTTCCCCAAGCTTATGAGCTTTCTTTGGTGGTATACTGCCGTCGCTTTCTTCCAATAAGCCCCCTTTTTTTTTCCGGGAAATAAGCTGCTTCTTTAGACTAGTGTTCTCCACCTTGCCTGCTCATTATTCTCCATGAAATTCTTTTTCATCCAAGCTTCGATTCACTAATGGAATCATTCACCATTACTCTTCATGCCTGTAGATTGGTCCCAAGACTGACCTGAAAACTGGTTTAACCAAATCCTTCTGTGAAGGCCAAACTAAACAAGATAATGTCCAGTACAAGGCAGATTAGTAAGACTGGTATCACATCTTCGACATGTCATCAACTGGAACATTAGTCGAAAGGATGCCACCACTACATGCCTACAACCAATCTGCTAGGCTGCTTATTTATAAGAAATAAAAAAGCCACAAACATGGCTCAACAGTCTGGATCTTTTGCTATAACTGTTGACAAGCAGCAGTCATTGCAACGAATGTTTTTGTGTTCACTTCTTGACTGATTGTGACCGAACTCGATCATTATGCACTTATTGGCCACTCCCAAGACACCAAAATGTCCAATGTTTAGACTTGGGTCGAAGCAGATAAGACTAAAGGAAGCAGGCAGTACAAAATATACTAAACATTTATGGTGGCTACTGTGAGAAGACATCCTATACTGCGAAACTACACAATATGCTATGACAAACTGAAATTCATCATTCGAAAGCACAACATATTATGTGAAGGCAAAACAATTTGAAGCCATATCTAGTGGAATACACATTAATAGTTTTCTAAACAGAGAAGAAAACAAGAAGTGTACGGAAGTGCGTAGACAATGTATTGCATTTGGTCCAAGTAAAAACTTTTTTTTTGTTACCATGGTCAAAGTTAAAACTTGGATATAGGCAAAATAGAAAACTGACAAGGGTATAAGTCTTCATAGGTCTATGATAGTAGAGGGGTAAGCATTGGTGGAGGGAGGTGAGAGCAATGGGGAAAGTGCCCCTCATCTCCAGAAAACATGTTAAATAGTATTAGCAGATGTTTCATTTTAACTCCACTAGGTTTAGATATCTTTATTGTTAGCCTCTTCTACCTTCATCTTATTTCATGGCCATACTGTCCCTCTCAACCCTTCTGGCAACATTACCAAATTTATAGATAATCTAATCAACACTCTGTAACTACTATCTTTTCATGCATCCTAAGATTTAGCCCATCCTTGAAGCTTTTAATGCTATCAAAGTCAATCACACAAAGCTATGACAATACTTCATAAGATCTAGGGATAGGAACTCATACTCTATCGTTGACATCATGCTTTGCTTTAGTGTCTCAAACAACCTCACCTTATCACCCACATGTGTTAGGATAGTAGAACAATTTGAAGCACCTTATAAATTGAGTCCAAGAAGTTATCTCTCCCTCTCCCTGCATTCGCTCTAGCACCCACCAATGACACCTTTAGGATGTACACACCAAGCTCAACCTTTTGCTCTTTAAGAATGTGAGCCAATTTGAAGATTTTTTTATGTCCCAAACAACTAAGCATGTACTTAATGGGGATTAGATCTACCTGTGAAGTCACAAAAGCCTATTTGAGGGAGAGGAGAATTAGGTAGGTGTTCAACTTGTTCTTCTGAATGCACTTATGCTCTACCAAGACAAGGGATCAAATTTTGAACATGTCCTCTTCCAAGACATGGCTATTATGGAGCTATGGGATAAAGCAGAAGACTTGACACATCCTATGTTCTTATATTGAACATACCTAAGCTCTAATACCTAGCTATTCGGTGCTATTCCTAATAACCAACCGCCCCATGATAATTAGAGGCAGTCCAAAGGTTTGGTATGAAACTAACCTCAAAACCTAATGAAAATGATAAACAAAAATCAAGAGGAAGACTTGTCATAATAAAAGAAATATAATAAAAAAATACTTTTTTCAAACCAGCTGCCATGATATAACAAGTTCACTAAAGTTCCACATATGCCATCTAATATGTTTTTATCATATGATATAAAATAAGCTTCAAAATATGTACATGGGAATAACATATTAAAAGATACATGCCTTCCAAAACATAGATGCCCTTTTAAAATACAAAACACACCCACAAGGCATTCCCAAGACCCCATAAAGGAACCTTTAGACACATTTGATGGTTAGACTTCACATAGATGTGAAGTCTTTTGGATTGGGTTTCGGGTTGAACAATTGATGACTAGTTTTAGGATCTAAGAAGTTGCTCATTGGTTGATTAACCAATGTCTAAGTGAGAATAGAAGCATATGAGTGAGAAAATACAAATTCATTCTCTTCCTTCAAGTTGGGTTGGATATGATTCAAAGTAAACTCTAAACATGCAACATATATAAGATAAACAATGTAAACCTTACAGGAGAGATACATGCCAAGTATGCAAGAATAACCTTAACAACAATTTGCAAACAACTAGCTTTTATTTTATCACTTTTCCCTAAAACTCCTTGACTTATACATAGTCAAATACAATTCTCCATGATATGATCATGTGCATGACTCAGAGTCCATGTTTTAGGGTTAAACCAACCACCATAAGACAATTTACACAACATAGGTATGCTAAGAGGCTAGGTAGGAGCCTATACCATCACTACCTTTAGTTCTACACCTCACTACAAGCTTGGGGCATACCACAACATATATCATAATCGTCACATTTCTCCTATTTCACAATCTATCCCATATTCTTAATATTTCAACATAACAAAGAAAGTTGGGATCAGATTCCTTTTTGGACCACCCTCCATAGATTATTCATTAGGATATAATCAACTCAATCTCTTCTTCCATAGTTAATCCAATGCAAGATAGACACATTTCACCACCACATATTGAGCATCATGTTGGCTCACGGTGTTGCGGGAACCTATGTAGATGTATTTAGGTTTCTCTTCATTGTTAGGTAGATTTTTCGCCCTGAATATTTAAATCATAAAGTTTGCACTTCTGCTCATGTGAATTGCCATATAAAGGGAACTAGGGTTCCTATATTAGCAACATCACAAAGTGGCAATTCAAAGTCTAAATGATTTGAACTCAAGGACTTAGGCTTACATAATGATCATGTACGCCATATGTTTCCTTACAAAGCATAATCACCACCAAATTTCATCACAACCTTCTCTTAGAAGAATAGAGTACTAAATTTCAGCCTTTATCACATAGCATTAGGGAAATAAGTTAAGCAAGCATGGCTAAAGTCCTTTGATTTTAGCCTTTATACATAGATCTTAGGCAATAGTACTGAAAATATGCAAGAACAAGATAGAATATCAAGAATCTAATGATGTTCATAATTCCATATCAAAATCAAGTCAGAAGAACACGTTCTATATCTGATTTTGCATAAAAAAGGGTAAACTTTAACCTTTTAATCATTAGGAATTGCTTTTGGCACAATTGAGAAGCTAGAAAACAAAACAATCTCAACTTAGCTCAACACACATATCTACTCACCTCCAATCAACATGAATAAACTAGAAAACACATAGCTTTGACCTAGAATGAAATCCATACAAAAGCTATGTTCGGTGTAAAATCAACCTTGAAGTAGTCCTTTTAACCATGGAAAATGTGTCTCAGAGGAAGAGAGAAGAAGAACAAGGGGTCAAATCTTTGTAGATGCTAGAAGGATGACATGGAGAGAGAGAGATGGAGAGAAGGTAGAAGATGAGGTCTATTGAAAACACCAAAATAATAGTGGATTTTTATTGCAAATGAGTAACATATTTTAGACTGAAATCTCCATCGAAGGCTTAATCTTTGCCCCAGATCACCTACTATCACCAGAATCTCCAAAGACAACTTCCAACAACCAATAAATTAAGTATTGCAAAATAACACACACGCATGCACACACACACACACACACCCACACCCACACACGCATACACACACGCACACACACACACACGCACACTCACACACAAGCACACACGCACGCACACACCCACACACACACGCACACACACACACACGCACACGCACGCGCGGACACACACACACACACACCTCGACAAAAATATTAATCGTTCAATTTTAGGAGATATCAACTGATTTCATAACATGATGGCTTGACATCAGTCAAAGCAACAAAAAATGATAACATAACAAATGAAATTTTATGGCTAATGAATCATCCCAATTTCTCATTCTAACACATAAGCATCAAACTAAGTGCATAACAAGTTATAGGATTCCCATCCTTCAACAAATGGGACAATTTCACATGAAATCTTCCAATCTAAGGCCTACCAAGCCCTACTAGCATCAACTAAAAATAAGCTAGTTTGTCCAAAAATCAATCACATTTTTGTCTGTACTCTTACAAAATTATTTATGAGCATTCCGAACACAAAGTTAAGTATACTTAACCCTATAATTGATTTTTTAAAGATATATTTTCACAAGGACAAGTTTAGCATATTTTTATCATAAACAATATTAATAAAGCACAATACATATCATTTCTTTTTATCAGGTCTAAAGGAATACATTAAGCTCATATTATGCAAGTATACATTCAAGAAATGATATAGATTTCTAAGCTCATATACTATCTCAATCAAATAAGATTATACATCATGCAGACTAGGCTTTACTATTCACACCTACTTGCTTTCATTTATTCTTTATCCTAAATTAGAACTCCTATTTACTTACTAAATTCACATTCATCTTAGTCTCACAATTCAAAGTGAAGCACTTCCCTTATTCCAACTTGAAATTAGGGTTTCATACTAACTCATATGAGAAGAGTTAGGCTATGAAGCCGGATTTGGGTTTTTGTAGTCTAAATTTAAAAGATTGAATCTAAGGATAAATTCTACAAACTCCATGATCTATTGGTGTCTACTGTCATGATATGATCCTTATATAGAACATCAATATGCTTACCCAACACGTTGATATGAGCTCGTTCCATCCTTAGAAAATAGAGTACAACATCCTTTAGTACATTGACAATAGAGCCTTAAACCATAAAGGAAGTTTCAACCACTGATCTAATCTTGAAGGAGATTACAGAAAAGCTAAACTATCTAGAAGGAATTAAGAAGGGAACCGAATACTTTACATATTACTTTGTACCACCCGTTATAAACAAGTACATGGGGAAAGACGGCCATGTGGCTCACATAAAGACGTAGTGCTAATACAATGGGGTTATTGGATGAGAAAAACTTCTCTTTAGGATTTATGTAGGACTCTTGCTGACTCAACTCTGTTTTGGTATAACAAGCTAGATCTTCAATCCGTCATACATGAATATGAATGGAACTTGACTGAGGTTCTCACCAAATCAGACTTGGATGTAGTGCAAAATAAAATTGATGAATATTTTATGGAATTCGTTGTCACTAGTGAGAGTTCACGACAAAGACTATAAGTAATCTTGATATGGTGGTTTGAGAAACACCCCTCACTTTATACTCTCCTATCCTTGCAATGTTTTCACACCTTAACTAAGATCATACGTATGGGGCCCAACCATGAGAACTCGATCACAAGAGGGGTTTATCATAACAATGGCATCAATTGTTTGATAGGATGTGGAAAATTATTTTAGCTAATCTTTCATGAATGAGAGCCACTTTTGAGAGTTTCAATGATTGAAAAGTGCAATAAGGGAAAAGATTTTTAGTCACTCAATCTCAACTTCCCCAAGCTTAAGTTAATTCCATCCTCTGTTGCACCACAACCACAACCACAACCACAACCATTATATTCTCAACGACCTTATGTGAAGCCATAATGTCCATATCCTCCAACTTTGATTGTAGCTTCACACAACAATTCTAACCACCATCCCCTTCAACATCCATGATAAAATGTGCCAACAACCAATCCTGACATCACTAAAACCTCCAAAAGGAACTAAGAGCCTACTACTTCCAAATTGCAAAGGGAAATGATAGGGTGAACAAAAAAATGAAAGATATGAAAATATGTGGGAGCCGCCCTTAGTTCACCCTTACCTTCTATTGAATATCTATTGTGATTTCATGAGAGTATATATCCTCCTATTTTTTGTGAAAAAGTATGATGAATGTGTATTTTGACTAATATGAAAACAAGGACAACAAAATGGGTACACCATCGGAGATCTCATTAAAACAAGACACATCAAGGTGCCCCCTGAGAATCCATTAAACAAAACTAAAGTTCATTTTCAATTAATAGGGTGTTGCCCATACAATGTCGAGACCAAAAACTAGATCTCCTTGGTTAGTGATGGAATCGTCACTAGATAATATATTATTAACAAGAATGTCCAAGAAAATTGAAGACCAATTCACCTTCCCATCCTCAATAATCCATATTACAACATTAATTCAATCAAACTCAATAGAGTAAAGGGCCTCATAAATGGAAACTTCAAATACTAAATCTTCATCGATTCAAAATAATTGAACATTTGATTTGAATTTCAAGCAATCATTCAGATTCATTTCATAAAAACACTGACTTGAATCATTGCCTTAACTGATCCAAATTTAACATCCACAATATATTTGAATTAACTTCCACATTTATCAATAAACATTAGATCTATGAATTTTGCTAACTTCAAATGCAATTGACATTATCCCTATATGTGTCCTTAT
The DNA here is from genome assembly GCA_963693085.1 of Alisma plantago-aquatica. NCBI lineage: Eukaryota > Viridiplantae > Streptophyta > Magnoliopsida > Alismatales > Alismataceae > Alisma > Alisma plantago-aquatica. Next base: position 182,798,561 of record OY856411.1, read on the forward strand.
TTTGACAAAAAGTCCTACACCTAAATAAGAATTTACATTCAAGATCTATCCTTTTGTAGGAATACTTCAATTCATCACTCATCTAGGTTCCTGATCTGTGGCCCAAAATTTTACCATCTTGACCATGACTTTAAACTTTATTATTTATATGATGCTCGACACAATGTGATATCAAATGTTATATATTTTTAAGTCCTAGACGATAAATTATAACTGAACTAGATTTTCTTTTAGGCTCTAGACCATGAACTAAATCTTGACTACCCTATTGAGAATCATGATGTTTGACTTCTTCAAATCCTTATTTTGGTCCTTCACAATGCAACACTTGGAGTATGGATTGATGATGTTAAACTAATTAAGGTGCTAAACCATAATATAAAACCGATTGAGGTTTTGATTCATGACAATACACTGATTTAGATCAAGAATTGTTATGTAAAACTAATTTAGTTCATTACAATTGGCATTGTGATCTTCAACATCTTATCTTTTCATCATCTATTTGTTGATGGAAATTTTCTTATTGGGCACATGATTTCATGACTACATTTTCTAATGGACACATAAAAGTTATACCTAGCAACATATGCTATATGTTGACACAATTTTATCGTGCGTATAACGCAAGTGCACGCGTCAATGTAGTATAGGCCTTTGTGAGACCCGAGTCGAATTCAGGGATACTAAATTATCGGTAGACTACTACTAACTACTCGCAATCAGCTAGACCAATAAAAAAGTTATGAGAGTTGTTGTGAAATAAAAGAAAATAAAATAAAACAAAACAAAGCAATCGGTTAAGTGTTTAGTTTAATGAATTCAAATGGATATCTTTAGGATTGCGGTTTCACCGCGGGTTTTCATTGTATGAATTTTCACATAGTTAACCAGATTCACCTCTCAATCCGGGTAGTGTCCTGTAGTCAGAATTGTCCACTGTCGTGGTACAATTCACTACCTATGTCTAGGTCGGTTCCACCGTCGTAGTAACCTATACCCTAAACTAGGTGCATTAGAATCGACCTCTGGGTTTCCACCATTAACCGTACATCACCTTGTTCAAGGGATTTATTAGTTAATATGAACTTCGTCTCTTTTCAACCGTTAATTCTTCTTTCAAAGTAATTAAAGGCATTAGAATATCATTATGGTGATCAAGCATAACAATATAATTGAGAAAATGAAATCATACCACGGATTTAAGAGACAACTTATAAATTACTAAGATAAAAACGGCATACAATGCTTCCCCGGGCTACTTCCGGTCCTAAAGACAAAGGGGATTAGCCCCGCATGTTCATCTCAGAGCAAGACATGGTTGAAGAAAGGGGAAACATGGAGAAAAACGTGAATAAGTGATGAAACCCCTGAACGGAGAAGATCCAATCTCTCCTTGGCGTAGAATGCACGATCTACAACCTTTCAGTAGTGGAAAACGTCTTCTTCGGCTTCCAGAACGGCTGGGGAGTGCTTCTGGGCTCCGTTCTTCTCTCCACCCTTCTCGGGACGTGTGCAGCGGCTAATGACGTGATACCCTGCTCTTGGCCTCCGTCATTAGGTATAATCACCGAGTTAGATTGCAAAAATATCACCACCGTTGGATTAGAGCCAATCTGAAACCAACTCTGATCTGACGGCGTCGATACCATCGACGTGGGTCGATGGTATCGAATCCTCGCGACATCGACAAGCCTTCTTTCTTTTCTGTCATTGCGCCTGATGCTGGCTCGATACCATTGACGCGGGTCGATGATATCGACTTCCTTTAACGTCGGTTTTATCCCTTTTCCGTCGCTGAAGCTACACATGTCGATAGTATCGACTGGCTGGTCGCTGGCAACCTGATGGTAAGTCGCTACCATCGACTTCCCTGTCGATGGTATCGAATTTGCGTTGCTCCTTGCGGCTGCCTGCCTGTGGCTGTGTCGATAGTATCGACTGCTGTCGATGGTATCGACAACAACATATATGTGTTTTTCCTGAAATTGCAAAACAAAACCACATCAGCCGAGATAAAACCTTTTATTGTAATCATTTATGCTCAACACAATAAAATAAGAGAGATTTGACACTGAGAAGGATCATAGACTAAAGTAAGTGAGTTATGCAATATTAACCACCAAAATGACCAATAAATGCATAAAACGCAAGTAAAACAAGTCTATAAATGCGACTCAAAATCATCGCATCAAACTCCCCTAAGCTTGAACATTGCTCATCCTCGAGCAACCAAACTCTAGAATAGAATTGTGAGGGTCAACTAAAGACAGATTATCACAACAGACATCACCTATGATCCCTGACAAACATTCACATTCCGGCCCTCACTAACCACGGAATGATAATTACCCTAAAGGCGACAATAATCATCCATAAAAGATATCTACCTCAAAATTGATGAATACTATCACATAAGGCAGTTAACATAATAAAATCCTCCAGTCCAGACTCGGTGCATCTTGTGATCTCCTATCTACGTTGCTCGCCCTAACTACCATCTACATGGAAGCAGCTCTCCTGGTATTAACAAGTGAGGAGAAGATCACAGTGGCCTACCAATTCGAGCAACGAGTGGATGGAATGGGTGGCTAGCAAAAGAAATGGAAGCATTATACAGTTTTACATGCACAAGTAACAAAAATGATCTAAATGATGCATATGCAAGTGAAAATGCTCTAATGCCTACATTTGGGTGGAATGATGCATGCACTATCATTCTATCTCAAGGTGAGATGGAATATCTAAGAGAACTACATCATGTACTTATTCTTCTTAAAATGCAGTGAGAATATGTTCCTTTCTCCCTCTCATTCCTACTTCTCACTTATTTTCTTTTTTTTCAAAACTTTTTTTCTTCAAAATTTTTTAAAACCCTTATTTTCATAATTGACAATGAATTATTTGTCGGGCTCACTTATTGCTGCATAACTTATACATTTGAAGCATTCAGAAGGTATGGAACAAGTTCATCACCTTTAATGTTTCAGAAGACATAAGATGCATGATCTACTGTATGCACAAAAGATGTGAATGCAGCTACGACATGATAGTTATGCAACTAAATGACACGCACCTAAGGATAATGTGCATGTATAACTAGTCTATTTTTTCATTTTCATGCAAAATATGTGAAAATAGTCGCAATGCACAACCTACCTACATGGGATGCAATCAAAGAGATTAAAACCGTAATGTGCTTCCGGTTCTTATGGTGGAGTATGAAAACAATGGGGTGGATAGATCACAAGATTAATTGACTGAACCTTTGTAAAATATTATGCGTCCCTCCTTACTGACCTGTGTAGTAATTAAGAGGTTTCTCTCTCTTATTTCAAATTAAGGTCTCATTATCATTTGGTCAGTTTAGACTCAAACAACCAGTTCCGTCCACTTTTCATGAATCATAGGAATGTACAGTTATAATTTCCTATTTTAGAGTTGACAAATCCAATCATTTCCTTAAGTTATGTGCTCAAAGTTGAACAACACAAGCTTGCAAAAGCACTGATTTTTTTTAAAATTTACCCCTAATTTCCATGTACAAACAACGAGATGACACATGACTTTAGACATCCACAATTACACTAGATAGAGTGTGGATCCTACAAACAAACTAATAACTAAAAGAAATAAATGACAAAAGACAAAGCAATAAAAACTAAAAAACTAGGAAAAATAAAGGATAGAAACTGTTCCAACTCCCCCTAACCTTGAATTCGACTATGGCCTCATAGTCAAAAACAACCTTAAAAGGTGGAACAGTGATACCGATCATTCTTCAGGAGGAGGTGGGTACTGTGGAGCCGTGGGGTCCCAAGATGGGTATTGCCCCTGGAAGCTCGGATCGTACTGGGGCATTGGTGGAGGTTGTGGATACCCCCCAAAATAATTATGGCTCCAGTAATTGTCGTAGAAGGGCTGTTGTTGCATCTCCATACTGTGCAACCTGTCATGGATGTTTTGTTGGTTGTCGAGGAGGAGACGCTCATTTTCGAAAATGGCCCTATGGTTATCTAACAACCGGTTCGTTGTATCCTGAATACAGGCGTATGAAGCTGTATGCTGCTGCTGCGTCTGATGAATCTCCTACAGCATCGAGTACATCCCTTGCATGGAGTAGGCATCCTCTCCTTGATGAGAGGGTGGAGGTGGCAGAGGCTGTGAAGATGAAGATGCACCCGGATGCATGCGGGGGCGCTTCCGGGGTGCCACTCGCGCCCGTAGAGGAGTGAAAGCCTCCTCTTCCTCTTCATGCTCATCGCCTTCATCATTGTTGTCATCATCACCGCCGTCTTCATCGGAGTCATCGATGGCAATGACAGGCCATCGGAAATGCTGAGCTCCCTCAATGTTGAAGACGGGGTCCGGAAGCGAACATTCTTGATATGCTTGATTGACATGGCAGTGTGCATATGCTAAGCCATCACAAAGCAGGATGAGGTTGGAGCAGTGCAGATGCTGCAGGTTGACCTTGCTCCTGTTGGAAAGAGGAGTAAGCTGCGAGATATCCAACCCAAGATAGACGGCCAATGGTGTGATGAGCTCTTCAAAATGGATAGGAGCTTTCCTCGTACTCCTTTTCACGGCCACCACGCACGTCAATAAGAAAGCACCCCAGTTGCACTCCTCGCGCTTCAACAATTTGTGCAAGAAGAACAAATCCGTCTCTTGAAACTTGCTGAGAGACAAGTCGCCGCGAGCAAACAGCGTGGTGCAGAGCATGCGGTGCAGAATCCGCACAAACGGATGCTCGAAATCAGCAACTGCAGTGTTGTGGTAGCTGACGGATTTGCCCGGAGGCACAGTCACGAGCTGAGCGAAGATGGCGTCGTAGTCTGTCCTGTTGTCTGGCCTCCGGTGCTGGTAAGCGTCATGATACCAGTTGTACACCAAATTGAACTGGTCAAGGGTAATGGTGTAGTTGTTGTTGAAGAGTCTGAACGACACCCACCCTTTCTTCCATTCTCTGTCGGTGGCGATCAAGTCATTGGGAAACACATTGATGTCCAACGATGCCATGAACTCCTCCAGGAGTTCCTTATAAGTCGGCCACTCGCCGAAGAATGGCTGGCCGTCGGCGTGGAACTCCAGCTCGTCGGGCCTCCTGGTTGTGTGTCTTGCCTGCCCCTTCAAGACGTAGGTGAGATTTGGCTCAAACCCGAGGTAACAAACCATGTCGTGGTCGACATAGCGCTTGGGCTCAATCTTTCTCTTCATCAGTTCCTCGTAGACCTTCCGGACCTCCGCGGAAGGGTGGACAATCCTCGGATGAGGGATAGATGCAGTAGGTGGAGGAATGAACTCGGGGATCACCATAGGATCCACCCGTGAAGAAGATGCACCGGCTGTACGAACCATCGTCGCCGAGAAAGAAGGAATAGAAGATGGAGCTCGGTGAAGGTCGGAGAAGACAATCTCTGCTCGGTGAAGGCTCGGGGAAGATCGCGCTCCTTGGATGCTCGTGGCAGGCCTCCGGTCACACAGCACAGCGCAAAGCACAACTAGGGGGAAAAGACTCTGAAGGTGTGACGTCATATGACAATCTTCCCTCCCTTTTATAACCACGACCGTCGTTGCTGTGCACCCGTCGATACCATCGACGCAAGTCGATGGTATCGACACCTGTAGCACAATCCGGTCTTCCGCTAGTATCGACGGTTGTCGATAGCCTGATGTGGGGGCCCAGATCGATGACGCGTCGATACCATCGATGGGTGTCGATGGTATCGACCCATCCCACGGATCGAATTCCTTGATGTAGCGATCGCCGTTGATTTCCTCTCGCGGATCGGTGACGTGTCGCGTCGATACCATCGACGCGGGTCGATAGTATCGACTCTGGTTAGGGCAAACACCCTCGCGAGGCCCAGCCGCCGCTTTCTTCCTGTACCGGGTCGATACCATCGACAGGCCCGCCGATGGTATCGACTTCACTGAGACAAATTTCGTCTGAATATCTTCAGGGATCTCGCGAGTATCGACACCCATGTCGATACTATCGACCCCGTTTTGGCGATTTCCTGGGTGTTACTGATGGTAGGTTGATACCATCGACGAGGCTGTCGATAGTATCGACTCAGAGAAATTTTTGCAGCCGCCTAACTGTGCCCACATCAATACCATCGACACAAGGGTCGATAGTATTGACCCTGCCTCAGTCCTGCACATTGAACAAACGATCAAGGTATCTTTTTTACACTAAAAACAAAATCGAATCAAACTAACTTACAAATGTGAAAGAAACTAAACGAAACTACCAATGGCTGGGTTGCCTCCCAACAAGCGCCCTTATTTAACGTCTTAGGCTAGACGAAATCAATCTACTCATGTATCCATAAGTGCAATGAGTTTGACCTCATGCACTTTCCTCGTGTAATCCTCACCGAAGTAAAACTTCAATCGCTGTCCATTAACCAAAAATGTTGTCTCACCATCACGCACCATGATTGCTCCATGTGGGTTGACCTCCTCTACAGTGAAAGGTCCACTCCATCGGGATTTCAATTTCCTGGGATGCATCTTCAACCTTGAGTTGAACAAGAGCACACAATCTCCCTTCTTGAAGACACACATCTGAATGTGTCGATCGTGAATCATCTTTGTTCGCTCCTTGTAAATCCGTGAGCTTTCATATGCATTCATCCTCAGCTCGTCAAGTTCATTCATCTCCAACAAGCGTTTCTTACCTGCTTCATCATAGTTCAAATTCAGCTTCCTTAGCGCCCAGTGCGCCTTATGCTCCAATTCCACCGGCAAATGGTAGGCCCGACCGTAAGCCAACTTAAAAGGCGTAGTTCCTATAGGTGTCTTAAACGCCGTCCTATACGCCCATAAAGCGTCCGGTAGCAAGGTACTCCAGTTCTTTCTCGTCGAAGCCATAGTGCGCTCCAAGATCTTCTTAATCTCTCTATTGGTGACTTCCACTTGCCCCTGTGTCTGCGGGTGGTACGGGGTACCAATGTTGTGCTTTACCCCGTACTTTCTCAACAATGTAGTGAACTTCTGATTTCTGAAGTGAGTACCTCCATCACTGATAATCATTCTCGGTATGCCAAATCTGCAAAAAATATAGTCCTTGACAAACCTACACACTACAACAACATCATTAGTCCTAGTGGGTATTGCCTCTACCCACTTCGATACATAGTCAACAACTAATATAATGTACAAGTTAGAGTTGGAGGACACAAAGGGTCCCATAAAATCAATACCCCACAGATCAAACTCCTCAACTTCTTGAAATACATTGAGGGGCATTTCCTGTCGCTTTGAAATGTTACCTGCCTGTTGGCAGGAATAGCATTGCCGCACATAGTCATATGCGTCCCGGAACAAAGTAGGCCAGTAAAGGCTACTCTCAAGTACCTTGGCCGCTGTTCTGGAACTAGCATGGTGGCCACCAGTCGGTAAAGTATGGCAATGACGAAGGACACTTTCATATTCCACCTCTGGTACACACATGCGCAACACACCATCCATGCATTGCTTCAACATAATGGGGTCATCCCAGAAATAATATCGTAAAGAATGGAAAATTTTCTTTTTCTCTTGGTATGTCCAATCATCTGGGATAATTTTGCAGGCAAGATAATTAACAATATAAGAGAACCATGGATCTTTAGATTTAACAGAAAGAAGTTGCTCATCGGGGAATGTCTCGGTAATGGGTATATGAATGTCCTTCTCATCTACCCTTTCCAACCTAGACAAATGGTCCGCAACCACATTTTCTATGCCCGTCTTATCTTTGATTTCAATATCAAATTCCTATAATAGTAAGATCCACCTAATCAATCTCGGTTTGGCATCTTTCTTTTCCATCAAATACTTTATGGCGGTGTGGTCCGTCCATACAATGACTTTAGATCCTACAAGATATTGCCGGAATTTTTCAAAAGCAAAAACAACGACGAGAAGCTCTTTTTCAGTTGTCATGTAATTCAGTTGTGCTTCATTTAAGGTTTTGGACGCATAGAAAATCACAACGGGTTTGTTGTCCACACGTTGTCCTAAAACTGCCCCAACTGCGAAATCCGAAGCATCACACATCAATTCAAACGGCTTTGTCCAGTCCGGTGTTTGCACAACCGAAGCAGATATTAATTTCTCTTTAAGCACATTAAATGCATGCAAACATTGTTCATTAAAATCAAAGACCACATCTTTCTCCAACAGCTCAGATAATGGTTTAGCTATTTTTGAGAAATCCTTTATAAAGCGGCGATAAAACCCGACGCGACCTAGAAAACTCTGTACCCCTTTTACCGAATTCGGTGGGGGTAATTTGGAAATAACTTCAATCTTCACCGGATCTACCTCCAACCCCTTGCTAGACACTTTATGTCTAAGCACTATCCCTTCACTTACCATCATATGGCATTTCTCCCAATTGAGAACCAAGTGTGTGTCCTCACATCGTTGCAAAACTTTATCCAAATTGTATAAACATTCATCGAAAGACGCACCATAGACGGAGAAATCGTCCATAAAGACTTCCAAACAGCGTTCAACCATATCATAGAAAATGGCAAGCATGCAACGCTGAAAGGTTGCTGGTGCGTTACACAAACCAAAGGGCATACGACGGTATACAAATGTCCCGTAAGGACAAGTGAAGGTGGACTTCTCTTGGTCCTTAGGATCAATGAAAATCTGATTGTAGCCTGAATAACCATTGAGAAAACAAAAATAAGATCGACCTGCTAATCGCTCTAAAATCGGATCAATGAATGGGAGAGGAAAATGATCCTTAAGCGTAGCAGCATTCAATCTACAGTAGTCTATACATACATGCCACCCGGTTACCAGACGGGTCGTGACCGGCTTATTTAACAAATTATGTGTAACCGTAATTCCCCCCTTTTAGGGACTACCTGTGTAGGACTCACCCACGTCGAGTCGGATATAGCGTAGATGATACCTGCATAAATAAGCTTGATCACCTCCTTTTTGACGACCTCCATCATGCTTGGATTTAGTCGGCGCAGTGGCTGAATTACAAGTGTGGCTCCCTCGTCGAGCCGAATCTTGTGCTGGCACAATGTAGGGGAGATCCCCTTTATGTCTGCGACTGACCACCCGAATGCACCTCTGTGGTTCTTCAGCACAATCAACAGTTGATCCTCCTCCTCGACATTCAGATATGCCGAGATAATCACTGGTAGCTTTTCACCCTCGGCTAGAAATACATATTTCAAATGAGGTGGCAGTGGTTTCAATTCTAAATCTGGCGGGCTGATCAAGGATGATTGAAGCGGTGGTGGGAGTTCTCCAAGATATTCATAGTACCTAGCATAAAAGCATGGAAGCACCTGAAGCATCTTGACACACTCTTGCAGTGACTTGCTTCTCATTCAGTCATGCATTATATTAACTAGGCAGACTTCAAGAGGTAGTTTTGGATATGCATTGAAAATAGAACTTGCTATGGCCTCATCTTCAGTAGAAGGAGAGATGTCCTCCTCTTCATCATTGGGAAAACCCAAATCCTTTCTAAGAGACACAACCTTGGTCTACTCCATGATGTCGACAGCCAGTATCCCCTTTTCCACCTTAGTCATTACATGAGCCATATCTAGAAATGGCTTCCCTAGACAAATAGAAATATTTTGATCAAAGTGCTTCATCATGCGACATTGCTCCTTTGCTTTAGATTGTGTTGTGCTTGAGGACATGACCATTTCAAACCGATCATCAACGATACCCAAGGTCAAACAGCCTCTTCCCATCTCAAGTATCATATCTGCAGTGGCTTGGAAAGGTCATCCAAGGAGTAACTCATTTCCTTACTCGTCTTGCATTTCCATTACAACAAAGTCTGCTGGAAATACAAACCGATCAACTTTCACCAACACGTCCTCACAAATGTCGTATGACTTCACCACAGAATTGTCCGCTAACTGAATTTTCATATTGCTCGGCCTTGATTCTTTCAAACCCAGCTTCTTGAACGTAGAGAGAGGCATCAGATTTATACTTGCCCGGAATCACACAGTGCTTCGCCGAATTTCACTTTACCAATATAACATGAAATATTGAAGCAGCCCAGATCCTGCCTTTTTGGTGGCAATGTGCCCATGATGAAAGCACTCACCTATTCCTTAAGAACCACAACCTCGGTATCTGGGATTTTCCTCTTCTTTGTAATGATGTCTTTAAGAAACTTGTCGTAAGATGGAATCTGCTCTATTGCCTCTAATAATGGAATGTTGACAGAAAGCTTTCTAAAGCTATCTAGAAATTTCTTGAACTGAGCGTCCACTTTATTGGCTTTCACGCTATTGGGATATGGGACCAGGACATTCTATGCCCTCTGATGTGGCGGCACATATGGCGTCCTCTTATGTGTCTCCTCCTCAACAATGACAGATTCTGTTGCAACATCCTCTACCGGCTCAGTGATTGGAATTGGAACCTCCTCTGTGGCCTCACCTGTGGTTTCTGACTGGGGTTTGCTTGGTTCATCGGCCCTGGGGTTTAAAATCTTCTTACCGCTCCGTAGCAAAATTACCTTAGCCTGTTGGTTTCCTCCTGGAATGTTTGTATTACCCGGAAAGCCTTGCTGCGCTGGCTTCTTCAGATTTGCTATCTCAGCTGTCATCTGCGCCAAGGATGTCTCTATAGTCCTCATCTGAGCCCCATGACTTTGTAAGGTCTGCCCAAATTGGTTTATAAATTCTCCTTGTTGCTTGATCTGCTGACCAAACATGCTCATTAGTTCTTGATTCTGCTTGATCACTTGGTTGAGCAACTCATTGCTCTTATCCTCTGGCGTCGGTTGGGGTTTTTCTTCCGGGTCTTGCAAGAAATTATTTGGGTCCTTCCAGGAGAATTTCTTGTCTTTCCTCCACGAGTAGTCGTTGTTTCTGTACCCCTGCTGTTGGCGCATAAATTTCACTTGAGCTTCATCCTCGAATTCTGTATCTTCTTTTGCAAGTAGTTTCTTGGCGAGAAGGTCCATCTTCTCATTTAGCTCTTTGATGGCCTTTGACTCACCTACAGCCCAAACATACTCTACGACGTCTCTATCGCCCTAAGATTGCTTCTTAGCCATGTTCTTCAAAATTTCCCAACACCTCGTGCCTGTGTTGTTTAAGAAGAAACCTGAACCTACGGATTCTAAGTTACTTCTATCATGCTCGAAAAGAGAAAAATAGAAGATTTTGACCTACTTCTCCTTGTCGAGCCCATGATGCGGGTACCTCCTTAGCATGATCTGAAACCGTTCCCAGGTCTCGGAGTAAGTCTCCCCTGCCTTCTGGATGAAATTATGGATCTTCCGGACCAAATCGTTGGTCTTCTCGGGCGGAAAGAACCTCTCGAAGAACACCTCGACCATATGATCCCATGATTCCACATACTCATCATCGAGATTATGTAGCCATTCTCGTGCATTTCCCACTAGAGAGCCGGGGAACAGCTTCAAGTACAATGTCTCCTGTGGAAACCTGTCTATCTTGATCATGTCACAGTTCTCCACAAACTAGATAATGTGAGTCACCGGGTCTTCGTTTTTGAGCCCGTGAAATGCATTTGATTTGACCAAATTTATTAGGCCTGGATCGATCTTATAGTTGGGAATGTTGATCGCCTGCCTCTTGATCGGCCCTTTAGATGCATATGCAGAAGACGCCTTGATCTTCTCCCATATCGTCTGCTCTTCTTCCATGGCTTCTTGTTCTGAGTCAGAATCTATTTCGTCTGATTGGTCTTGAATATAGTTCTGCTCATCGTCTGGTCCCGATAGTGGAACCTCTGGTGATTGCTGCGTGTAGTCAGTGCTACGCGTCCTCACCATGCACCAGTATCTGCAAGAGGACAATTTCAGTTCAGTATCTTTGGTAGACGATTTCTAAATATGAATGATAAACTATGAATTTCAAAAATGATAATAATATAATAAAAAATTGTGGCCTAGAGTGGCCGCTCGCAGCACTCATAGTGCCGAAAATTGTCGTGTCCCCGGCAACGATGCCAAAAACTTGACACGATTTTACCGTGCGTATAACGCAAGTGCACGCGTCAATGTAGTATAGGCCTTTGTGAGGCCCGAGTCAAACTCAGGGACACTAAATTATCGGTAGACTACTACTAACTACCCGCAATCAGCTAGACCAATAAAAAGGTTATGAGAGTTGTTGTGAAATAAAAGAAAATAAAACAAAACAATCGATTAAGTGTTTAATTTAATCAATTCAAATGGAGATCTTTAGGATTGCGGTTTCACCGCGGGTTATTATTGTATGAATTTTCACATAGTTAATCAGATTCAGCTCTCAATCCGGGTAGTGGTCTGTAGTCAGAATTGTCCACTGTCGTGGTACAATTCACTACCTATGTCTAGGTCGGTTCCACCGTCGTAGTAACCTATACCCTAAACTAGGTGTATTAGAATCGACCTCTGGGTTTCCACCATTAAGCGTACATCACCTTATTCAAGGGATTTATTAGTTAATGTGAACTTCGTCTCTTTTCAACTGTTAATTCTTCTTTCAAAGTAATTAAAGGCATTAGATTATCATTATGGTGATCAAGCATAACAATATAATTTAGAAAATGAAATCATACCACGGATTTAAGAGACAAATTATAAATTACTAAGATAAAAATGTCATACAATGCTTCCTCGGGCTACTCTCGGTCCTAAAGACAAAGGGGATTAGCCCCGCATGTTCATCTCAGAGCAAGACATGGTTGAAGAAAGGGGAAACATGGAGAAAAATGTGAATAAGTGATGAAACCCCTGAACGGAGAAGATCTAATCGCTCCTTGGTGTAGAATGTGCGATCTACAACCTTTTGGCGGTGGAAAACGTCTTCTTCGACTTCCGAAATGGCTGGGGCGTGCTTCTGGGCTCCGTTCTTCTCTCTACCCTTCTCGGGACATGTGCAACGGCTAATGACGTGATACCCTGCTCTTGGCCGCCGTCATTAGGTATAATCACCGAGTTAGGTTGCAAAAATATCACCACAGTTGGATTAGAGACGATATGAAACCAACTCTTATATGACGGCGTCGATACCATCGACGCGGGTCGATGGTATCGACCCCTCACGACATCGGCAAGCCTTCTTTCTTTTCTGTCGTTGCGCCTGATGCTGGCTCGATACCATCGACGCGGGTCGATGGTATCGACTTTCTTTAACGTCGGTTTTATCCCTTTTCCGTCGCTGAAGCTACACATGTCGATAGTATCAACTTTGTGGTCGATAGTATCGATTGGCTGGTCGCTGGCAACCTGATGGTAAGTCACTACCATCGACTTCCCTGTCGATGGTATCGACTCTGCGCTGCTCCTTGCGACTGCCTACCTGTGGCTGTGTCGATAGTATCGACTGCTGTCGATGGTATCGACAACAGCATATATGTGTTTTTCTTAAAATTGCAAAATAAAACCACATCAACCGAGATAAAACCTTTTATTGTAATCATTTATGCTCAAAACAATAAAATAAGAGAGATTTGACACTGAGAAGGATCATAGACTAAAGTAAGTGAATTATGCAATATTAACCACCAAAATGACCAATAAATGCATAAAACACAAGTAAAACAAGTCTATAAATGCGACTCAAAATCATCGCATCATATGTCCTCTTCAAATTTCAATGAGAAAATTCTGACCAGACTAGGCTCTAGACGACGACTCTTGACTACAACTTAAAACCTTGTATTGTGAGGTCAAACTCATGGCACCCCATTTTGACCCTTCACCAACACTCATGTTCAAATCAACCTCCGATGATTTTATCTTATTTCCCATATTTCTACATATTATATCACCCATTTTATTCATCATTTATCTAATTATTGCATTTATCTAGGCTTTTTGGGTGAAGAATAATTGAATATGGTATTTGAGCACGATCTGCAATTTCATTGGAATTTTGCATACAAATCCTGATAGTTTGTCAATTGAATTTTCCTTGATTAAAAAAAGTATCTTATCTAGATCAAAATGATTTCTTTTAAAACAATGAATATTTAATTAAAGTAACAATTCATTTTGTGTCAAGAAAGGGACTAGGAATGAGGTATGTTACATTAGAAATCATGACTCGTCTAATCTCTCTTTATCCAATACAAATATCAAATGAAAAAAATGTAAGAATATTGTCAACTAGTGAAATTCCATTAAAAATAGATATTAGCAATGGAGATAGCTTTCATAAAAAAGGCAACTTTTCACCCAAAGATATGCCTCATGGAACCTGATGTCCAACTAGTGCACATGTTGTGAAATACTTGAGTACTTGTTGTTTTGTAAGGATTTCAAGCGCAATACCAGGTCTAAAGCCAACTTGTGATCTGTCTAAAGATTCATGCTGATGCCCTCCTTTGAAATGTAAACAAGCCCCCTCAACTCATGAGAACCCCTAAGTCCTATAATTACACCCCAATATAACATAACACAACACACCTCTTTTGCCTAAAGAAAATAACATACTATCTTGGCGTTCCTTTATCAACCCCTCTCTTGTGTAGAAAATTCTCCTATCACAATGATCCTGATATGTCATGAGCTGCAAAAGAGGTACACGACATCCACAACCTTGAAATTGGTTACTTAGGTTCAAGTTTATTATGTTCTTTTCTATGTATATAAGTATTCAAGATCTAACTATTAGTATACTTCAAAACTACTTGTTCTAATTGCAAAAATCACTTCTTATCTAGTTGTTCATGGCTTATTGTAGTAGAAAAAAGCTCTTTGTCATCTAATTTATCAAACATATTGTAGTGAAAGTAGTCATTTACTCATTAATTCTACTAGACACAACCTATTTTTTATGACGACGATGATGCGTGAATAAAAGTGATATCTTCTGAACCATTAATGATGACTTCATGTCAAATTTCTTAAATGAAATTCACATGGACACGTTTCTCGTAAAGACTTCTCTTTTGCTAGTTCATCTCCTATAGAATGTGAAAACCATTTACTAGTTCATCTCATGTTGAATGTGGAACCCTTTCAAACTTCAATCAGGTGACTTTAAAAGTTTGATCCAGATTTTGTGAAAAACTTCTTTACAAATCATCCGACTCAATAATGTTCACAACAAATAAATTTACCTTTTTCTTTCATCTACACATCAATTTGATACAATGCCGTTTCATTCAAGCTCAAATGCATCTTGATCGTTTCTCTTAACAAACTAGTGAACCCATCCTAAACCTATGTGATGGATATCAATGATGGGAAATATAGACAAGATTGATATGTAACAAAATTATAATTCTAAATCGTTAACAAACGGGCCAATGTCACACATTTACAACTTATCAACAAACATAATGGTTTATGTTTGTTTTCTCAGTCTGAGAAGCTATGATAAATACTTCTTTGACGTGGTACCAATTGTAATAGGGAAATTCATAGGCTCCTAATAACTTCTTTGGTCATTACATGACTGTCTAATTCTATCTCCAATAGCACTCTCCTGGCTATCCCCTCTTTGGTTGAGTCAATTTTAATTTTTGTTTTGAGTTTTACACCAATTTTATGCAATGTCTAGCTTGTTCAATATATTTTGTTATAAATAATGTGGAAAATCCTCTTATCCTTTTTTTTCATATCCTTTGTTACACTCAACCATAGAGGATAAAATCTATCATATGTCTCTGAGGGTTAAATACTAATATATGCACTATCTAAATTATGTTGTCCTTTTCATCAAGTACTAGCGTCAAAATATATTTACATGTAAAACCCACTAATATCAACTCATCTTGATTGCTTTTGAATGATATAATGTTAAACTTCGTAGTTGATTGTTACAATGACAAAGACATGATGTTCCAAATAAGTACAACAAATTTCCTATTTCATTTGATCAAGTCACATACAATAAGTGATATCGTGTACAAAGTGCCCCATTGGCTCCTAGGCTATGTACTAAAGGCCAAAAAATCTAAATGGCATGTTTAAGTATTTTAATTACCAAAATGATATGATCAAGAACTTAATTCCCAAAATGACATGTTTCCAGACAAACTCGTCCCCATGGAGACGTATTGCTCTTTGCAAGGGAAATATGTCCCCTCGGGTGACACGTTTCTCTCTCTCAGAGCTATATGTCTTTGTCTGGGATGTATTACCTTGTTGTGGGGCCAGTACATTCAGAGTTGGGGCATATTTCCATGAGAGAGAAATATGTCTCGGTTTGACACATTGACCCCACTGTAGAGCAATGCATTCCAACTGAGGATGTATTGCCTCATGGTGGGGCCAATACATCCAGACTAAGATGTATTGCCTCAATACGTCCGCGTTGACGCTCTTTGACTGAAAATGCGTCTCCATCCAGGACGTATTGCTGCCATGCAACTCCCTACCGTTTCCCCCAACTACTAGATAGTCATTGGGGGCCGCGACCAGTGCCAAATGGGGGCAATGTGTCCCTAACAGGGACGCATTGATGTCTTATAAATGACAGGCAAAACCAGCCCCCAAAGCCACACAAATAACTCTCTTCTTCTCTTCTTCTTCACTTCCTTGCATTCTCAACTACTCTGGAGTGCTCTGATGTCTAGGCAACTACAAGCGGAGTTTCGAGCTGATTCCAGGGAGACTATTCGTCTATTCTCTGTCCGGGAATCTGCTTCTCTTCTTTCTCTGGCGACGATCTTCTAATCTTCTTTCTCTAGGCGACGATCTTCTTATCTTATTTTTCTAGAAGTATGATTCACAAGAGAGATCTCAACACTTGAGACATTTTCTCTACTGCATTCAATTATTCATTATTTTGAACTTAAAATTACCATACAATCTTAAAAATGAAATAATTTTATTCCTGGAATGTTTAATTCCAAACTCTAGAAAAATGACATTACCATTCTTAAATATAAATTATTATTTATTAAGTAAATATTATCAACATAAATATAAATCTTTATAAATAAGTTTTCTTGAATTAAGTTTATTTTTCTACAATGACAGGGACATGTCATCTAGTTCACGTTCACAAATTGTCAAGCTTCTATATGATGGTTAATTTCTTTCTGATGGGTCTTATTCTAGTCGATGTGTTAGACCCATAAATATGATACTTATGAATACCCTGACTGAATTCAAGTCATATATCTATACAACATTGACATCAACCCCAACCACTTCTCTATCAATATATACTGTCTTTTCACTGGAGGACATCATATGCTCATACAAGTTGACAATCATGATGCATTTAGAACTTTGTTCTCACTTTCATTTGATGCCTATATTGATGTCTTTCTTAAAAGAATATCTATCCACTAGCATTCAAATCATAGTTACATGAGTATGTTGAATCCATTTCAAACAAGAAACAATAATGTAACTTCCACATAGAATCAACCACCTGAATTTACTCAAAAACCCTATTATTGAGAATGAAAATAGTGGTCTTGAGGTCGAGGAGGGGGAAGAGAATAGTGAACATGAAGGTGACTCATCTACTGAAACTGATGATGATCATGACATGAATGATCATGATTCATATGTGTATCAACATCCAATCCCTGACTCTATAGCAGCATTGAGTTATGTCCCAAAGATATTTGACAGGGAATGGCTACAACATGACCAAATTGATAATAACTGTGAAGCTTTTCAAGATGATGAATGGATGGAGGATTTTTGTCAGGAAGTTCATCTCAATTACAATCCTTCCAGCACTAAAATTTACGAGGGTGCTTTATTTGCATCCAAAGCTATTATGATTGAGATGATTCAAAAAATGGTTGGTACAAAACAATGTCCAATATCGCACACAACACTCAAATAATTGTTTATCAAACTTGTTTATATTCATGACCAACGATGTCTTCGGAGTTTGACTGCTTGTGAGTCCAAAAGAGTAGGTGGCATGAGGAAGATAAAACATTATAGTACAAACCACAATTGTCAACTAACTGTTCTGAATCAAGACAATCACCAATGCATATCATCTTATATTGCTCATATGATAATGCCAATCATAGTGTCATGACTGGATATGTCCACACGAGAAATTCGTGACAAGGTGCATGTTGAACTAAACCTTCACATCTTATACTAGAAGGCATTTCTAGAGAGAAGGAAGGTTGTTTGTAAAATATTAGGAGATTGGGAATCATCATATCATAATATGTTATCATTTATGATATCTCTATCATAATGTATTGCGGGAACTCTGTATAACCACCTTATGGATTATTATACCCTACAAACTCAAGGCACTCATAGAGTCAAGCGGGTGTTTTGGGCATTCAACCCAATTGTGAAAGGTTGGGTATATTATAGGCTTGTTATTAGTGTTGATGGCACATTTCTTACTAAAAAATATTATGGCACACTTCTTATGGCATGTGGCATAGATGTTGATGATGGACTATTTTCACTCGCTTTTGTTGTTGTTGAGGTAGAAAATAAGGACTCATGGGAGTGGTTCTTTGATTCTCTATAAAAATTAATTCTAGTTGATGACGTCACACATATCTGTGTATCATTTCTGATTGAATGAGTAAAATTTTTCCAACACTTGAGATACAATTTGACTGGGCCCAACATCGTTATTGTCTTCGACATCTTTGTGAGAACTTCCATTAAAAGTTTAAAGTATAAGAATTAAAAGAGATTATGTGGAAGTTGGGATCCACAACTAATACACTTGAATTTGATCGTCTAATGGTTAATATAGAAACCATAGAATCAACGGCTAAGAATTATTTGATAGCCCAAAATATGATACTTTGGTCTCACATATGATAGAGGTTACGTGTGTGGGTCATTGACTAGCAATCATGTTGAAGTGATGAATGGGGTCATTAAAGGTTATAGAGGTTTACCAATACAAGCACTAATTGTTTCCACATACTATCACTCTGTTACAATGTAGTTGGAGAGACATAATGAAGCATATGATCGTTCAAATAAGGGAGAGAAATGCCCCACAAAGCTTCATAATACACTTTATAGGGTTGATCGAGATCCAACCAGACTGAGAGTAACACACCATGTGAACAATGATGAATGACTCATTGATCAAATGGAAGGACATAAACTTCAAGTCAAAGTACGATCAAATGGCAGCAATTCATGCAATTGTGGTTTTCCACAACAATGTCATATACCATGTTGTCATGTTTGGGTAGCTGCAAGAACCGTCAATTATGACTGTGACAGACTTGTGAGCCCATATTTGACAAATACTTCTTATTTGAATGCATACAAAACTGAATTTTGTGGTATTTCTGAGAAGAGGTATTGGCCTCCATTTGATGAAAGGAGAGGAATTTATCCCTTATTACCCCCAAGGAAATGAAGGCATGTTGGAAGATCAAATAAAAAAGAATGCATTCAACTATGGATGTTGACCCAAATCAATATACATATATCATTGTCATAAGTGTGGCAGAAGGGGTCATACCATACACACTTGTCCTAATGTAATGATATGTCAAGTCATGAAATGTTTGAATTTCAGTTTAGTCAAGTCATGTAATGTTGGAATTTTAGTTTAATGAAGTCATGTAATGTTTCTTATTTCAGTATAGTGAAGTCATGTAATATTTGAATTTTAGTTTATTCCAATCATGTAATGTTTCTTATTTCAATTTTGTGAATTCATGTAGTGTTAATTTTTTTTTCAGTTCATTCAAATCATGCAATGTTTGAACTTTTCCATTAATGTAATGTTTTAGTTATTGTTGAACTTTTAAGTTCTTGTAATGTTTACACTTTTAATAGATATGACTCCTAGAGAAGTATCATTCTGACTCTCCCTGCACCACTTTATGTTGTTTGGTTGGCCTATTATTGACGAGGGTGTTTTGCATAATATTTCTTTAGCCGATTATGGGCTTGTTCATAAGCTACAACTTGTCCACCTAGATCCCAATTTGATCACTGCCCTAGTTACTGTTGAGACAAGTCTAGCAACACTTAATTTCCGTATTTTGAGATGATTGTCACGCTTCAGGATGTCACAATTCTTCTAGGTCTTTGGATTGATGGACCAATGGTTATAGCTACATATCCTTTAGGCATAGATGAGGGGTAATTTTCTTCATGGTCTCACCTTTGTGAGCATTACTTGGGAGGTGCACCAAATGGGATGTCTAAGGGTCACATTAGTCTTACTTTGTTGCATGGCAACTTTACTGGGATGGATTTCACCTTAGGAGATGAAGAACATCAAAGACAAATGAGGATAATGTATACTAGAGCATATCTCCTATACTTTTTAGGTAGTTAGCTCACTCCAAATAATACTGGGGATAGGGTTCATGTACAATACCTCCCCCTTGTGACTGACTTTGTAAGTTGTAACCCTCTATCTTGGGGTGTTGCACTCTAGCATACTTGTATATGGAGTTGTATAAGGCTACTATCTATTCTAAGACAACTGCCCACTTGTGTAGTTGTGTATGTCTACTGTAGATGTGGTGTTGGGAGAGGTTAGGAATTGGACGTCCATGATCAGTGGTTATGAACTGGGGGAAGTGGCTACAAGATGTTCCATTGGGTTATAGGTAAATATCAACAAAACTTTTTTTTTGCAATCATTTTGTAAGTTTAAATAGCTTCAGTGTGTCAATTTAATAGATGACCTAATTTTGTTCAAAGGACTAATACTATGACAGGATATGTCCTTTGACCAAATTTTGCTCTCTAATATAATTTACTTCTAATAATTAAATTTATGCTAATGTTCTGAAAAATATTCAACCTTTTATATGATATATGTTATATTTCAGAATAACAAATACAAGTAACACCTTACATTGAGGATATTCTACAGAGACTTCCAATACCGTGCTGAGAAAGTCATGATATTTGGTTGGCCTGAGTGCCTCTAGTGTGCTACACAGTAGTAGAGTCGCACCTCCCAGACAGAGTTCTTGGACAATTTGGATTTGTTCAAGTAAAGCCTACTCTTGCCTTATCACATCTTAGTAGAATAGATGGGAGGGGCCATGTTGTCGAGGATTGGTTGCATCACTATAGGGCGGAGGTGCAACTGTGGCAGAACAAACATGAGAGTCTAGTTCCCCTTCACCAGTAGGGACAATCTTTAGTCCACATGCACACTATGCATGGTATCATCAACAGTATGTAGTAGGCCCTCCAGTTCAGCCTCCGACCATATATTACCCAAGCAGTTATCGACAACAATAATTTGTGAGTATAATTATTTTTTTACAAACCATTATTATTTGTAATTGGTCTTTGTTATTTCTACATACTTTGTTTGAACATATATAATCACGTGCGGATCCGAACGACTTTACAAAATGTCCCTACTTATATAAGAGATGATATCTACAATATTCAGTGGAGCTACTTTGAGAGTCCTCCTAAGTATGCTCGCCCATATGATCCCATCCCCACTTCTACTCGTACCATTGGTCCTGATCCCATGCCCACTCCTACTCATACATGTACCACTCATTCTGAGCCCATTCCCACTGCTATTGAATCCATTCCCACTAGTCAATTCATTGGATGGAGACATGCAAGACCATACTTTTTAGGAGTTGTTACATCTGTTTCATACATCACCCACCTCCTCCACCCACAATATACTATGGAGCAGGCTCTTCTTCGGTTACATACACTCCAGTCCCACCACCAGATATTTACAAGAGCCAACCATTATCTTATGTTACATATTCACTGACTCCGTTTGATTACCAACTTTACACCCCACATGAGGCCCCACATCTTAATGTTTAGAGACCCCTCACCCCATCTCCACCTTTCCATTTCCACCCTGGAACTCATCAACCTACTTCTATACAGTTGTCCCCCATTGAGGCGTCTCCATATGAGATCCCTACTCAGGAGTCAGAGGTACTTGGAGGTGGGTGAGGGCGACGTGGGTGTGGAGGATGTGCTTAGTTCATTACATGTTATACTCTTTTATATATATGCCTTTTTGAAGGCATTTATCTAGCTTATATTTGGATCTGTCATATATGTCCACCACCTATGGTTTATATATGTGGTTCTTGATTGATGAGCGTTTTGGTTTATTATATCATCTGGATCTAGATGTTAAATGTATTATTTTCTCTTCACACGGTTCATGTTGTAACCTTAATTTTAATTGATATTTCATGTTTTTTGATTAATTTCTTCTTTTCTAATCAAGTAACAATCACAAATTGCTGGTTGTAATAACACTTCTATAATCTATAAGTATGTTTGAAGTTATATAAATTAAAAAATTTGTAATAATTGAACACATTGTATACTGAAAAATACAAACAAACTAATCGTAAATGTACAAATACAATATATATTATTATTATTTTACAAACTAGTAATAAGAAAATAATAATTATAAATACAAAAACATTGATTAAAAACCAATACGTCTTGCATGGGACACATTGCTTTCTTTACAACAAATACATCTTGCACGAAGACATATTAATCCGATGTGACAACAATACGTTTCACACCAAAACATGTGTCTTAATTCTCTAAGTATTGGTCCCACCATGAGGCAATACGTCCTGAGCGGGACACATTACTCTACGGTGGGGTCAATGATTCATAGACCGAGACACATTGCTCTCTCTCATAACAATACATCCCTACTCTGGATTTATTGGCCCCACAATAGGGTAATACGCCCAATCGGAGACATATTGCTCTGAGAGAGCAATGCTTCACCAGAGAGGACGTATTGCCCTCACAATGAACAATACGTCTCCAATGGGGACGTATTGGTCTGAAAGAATTTTGTTCTGCATCATGCCATTTTGGTAATTAAAATGCTTAAACATGTCATTTAGGTTTTTGGCCTATACTAAAGCATTTTATCTTCACAGGTAGGGTCACTGACTCAACTTCTAATCATGTTCGAAAGTGATGGGGAATTAGGCGTATAACCTTCAAACATCTTATTCTGGCCTAGAGTGAAATATACATGGAGATTTTACACCTCCCTTAGTGTGTGAAGAATTTGTATTTGATTTTTTTTTTGTAAAACCACCTTTTATTTGTAGATTTTCTTCAAACCAACATGTTGATTTTTCTTTATTAGGATTGAAATAACCAAAATCGCATACGCTTTTCTTTCCATAATTTCCTCTCTTTGGGGCCCAGGAGGAAACAATGACGATCTGATCATGACTTTGATCAATCTCTTCATTCGATATCCACGTAAATACCTATCAAAACCTACTTGCAAACACTTTTCTTCCTGCTTAGTATTTCAAACTACCCGCAAACCCACAACTTAATATGACCCAATGATCAATCGTTCTTATTGAAGAAAAAAACATCTATTTGTGATGACATTCTTTCATCCCCACACATCAACTAAAACTCGGGCATGAATATCTCTAAGTTCGGTGATGACTCACTGTGATTAAAGTAAAACCTAACGATGTCTCAGTGTATCGTATGAAAGATGTTTAGGGAAAGCAGATTGCAATCCTTTCGGTGCATAACCAACTTGAAAATATCTGCCCCGTCCACAGCAGCCTAGTGTGCATGGACTTTTACCGGTAGCGCAAGCTCACAAGGGATAACATTCAAATTTCAAACATGGGGACGTTCAGGTCACATTCTGACCATATCCGGCTGTTTCATTATTAGACCATGACTCCTGTTGGTTTTAGGATTTGCTAGTCCTATATGAATATAGAGTAGTCTGCACCCTTATCAGATTAAGACTACTTGTCACAACCATTAATCTGAACCAACATATTTAATTGTATTTATACATATCTAACGATAACCAAAGGTACCCGGCCAGTGTGGCTCAGGTGGTTTAGTCCGGTTTGTCCTCTTTGGGGGACTCAAGTTCGAATCCCCTTGAGCGCACTATATTTACCAACTCCTTGGGTCATCCGGGCTCTGTTTGAAGAGGAGGGGGAGCGGGGTCTCCCTAAGACTAAAAAAAAAAAGATAACCAAATGTGAAGCGTATACCGCTTTCATATTTTTCTAGCTAAGGGAAACCCAGTACCAGTCTGCAAATCCAGACTCATCCGTACGTCAATCTTATAAAGAACATTATCCTTCGGGACAGAAACTTTTAACGTTAGGGGATTCAGTCAGGCCTTTATAGGACATTGTAATTCAAGGAGGCTCGAGATTAATCAACCCATAAAAAATGACCATGACATACTCTCAGGTGTGGAGCAACAGGCCGTGAGAATTAAGACATCACTGCCCATGGTCGTCGTGATCCAAGCGTTGGTGCCGAAATGAATATGCGACAGGCACTACACAAGTGCTCTCTATTTTTTTTTAAGGGATGCTATTTGGTCTATCTACGTTTGTGCTACTCTTTTTTCAGTTTGATTGTTATGCATGCTTTTTTGTCTTTCATCCTCTTTGGTTTAGGAGCTGAGCGGATCAAGTTGGGCCTTTTATCCCAATCGACCCATGTTGCCCTAGCCCGGCCACTTCAGATTTTTTTACATTTCGTTCTGCATTACTAATATAGACCCCTAAAACTCAAATCATAGTGCCAATGAGGCATGGCACGTGTGTCGCAGTCATTTACGTTACATGAGTTAACCAATTAATCATTGCTCAATCCCCATTTCGCTTTCTACTGGGCCAAACCTTATCCTCGAAGGGACGTACCCCTCTCCTTTTTAAGTCAACTAGATGCAGATGGAAACTTCCTTGGTTGCCGCTTGAAAGTTTAGAGAAGCCTCAACTCTACCTATACGTTGGTTGACTTACAGATTAAGTAGTCAATTAAACCCTACTTGTCCTTGTCCGATACCAAACTATAATTGCTCGACCCATCAAGCCGGCCAAGCTCCAAGCGAAAACTTGTATCTGGAGTCAATAGCGATTAGCCCTCTTGGGAAATCAAGTTCATGCAGGAAGCCCAAATGAGGGACCAAACTTGTATCTTTGACGTGCATCTTGGACGTGGCTACAATACATCGCATTTCGCCACTAGAGACAAGAGCGATAATGATGGAAGCGAGTTTGTAATAATCCTCTTCCTACACTTGTTCAATCATGTATTAGCTAGTTAGCTAGAAAGAGATTGAATGCTAGAAAGAGATTGAAAGACGACCTACATGCATGACTGATACTGAAAGATAATAGTTTTATTTGATAAGGTCACATCTGATATATTCCAGAACATCTCAGAAATTTCGAGTAGCAGTTCCAGAACTTGACATATAACCGGCCGGTTAATGTTGTCTACAGTATTGTCTCTTTTGGGCTCGTGAATAGCTGAAAGAAGATGTTCCTGAAAAAGAAAAAGAATATCCTAGGAAAATGACAGATGGGGTATGGAACAAGTGCAGCAGCACGATATCGAACCTCAGGGGCCGTGTGCATCAAGCATATTAAAAAAAAAACTCGACATTGTGTATGTAAAATGTAGGTAAGGTTAGCTGGTTACGGTATCCATGTAATATAACTTAAAGTATAGTTAAAATCACCCTAAATTTAGAAATACTAATGACTCCGACCATTACCATTATGCTATTTTGTACGTTCCTCCACTAACTTAACAGCTCCTAATTATATGTTTTCTTATAACCATCTGTCATATGATAAAAATAGTTAGTCACCAAGACGAAGAGTTGTATATAGTTGTAACGTACAATATGTGAACTCAACCATTGATATTAGAATAATTCTATTCTAAAGTGAAATACCCGTGATGTATTAAACTCAGTTGTTGTACAAGGATTTAGCCAAATGCTTCCTCATTGAATTGCGAGTGACCAATATGTCAGAAAAGATAAGACTAACTTGTACGACGTTGCAAGTTCTCCCCCTTTATACTAATTACCTAATCTACTAAATAATCGTTCTCTCAAGCTATCAAGGTGGTTCTCTTGTTGAGAGCCCATCGCAGAATGGAAAACTCCGGAAGGCCTACCTTATCCAGAAGCTCACAGGGGAAACATCACCTTTTTTTTTAGCTCAATACTTGGTCCCTTTTATCTAAAGCTCACATGGTAACATGTTGATAGATGATTGATCCAACACGATCTATGAGTGTTTTCACATCTCTCTAGTCATGATCTCTTCATCTCTATCTTGTCATGTGCATTTATATAGTTCTTTGCAAACACTTATCTTCTTATCTTGTTTTGGTCATGTTATCAACCATTCAAAGTTAGTCTCTACAATATTTCTATGATTAGTATATTGTTCATGTCGTCACTTATGCTTAATCTTCCAAGTCTATAACTTTGAGGAAACTTCTTTGGGAAGTCTTAGAATCAATGGGTGATCTTTTTTTGAGAATGTTGTTTTAAAGGATAGGAGTCGATTTCATATCTTTTTATTATAGAAATATTGATTGAGTGTTGATAATGTGTTAGACACAAGAGAATCTCTCTCCTTTATATAGGAGAAGATGGATATGACTCTAGAGACTTCTAAACTCAACTAGACTCTATATGGGCCTATAGACTCTAGCCCATATATGACTTGACTATTACTTCTAGCACTCCCCCGCAAATTGGAGCACAGAAGAATCTCATGTCCAATTTGGATGACATACATAAATAAGATATAGAAAAAAGTATTGACTAGAGCATGATAGTCGCTGACTTAGCACGACATGTTCTCTCCTCTAAACTTTGGCATCTTTGATTTTGAAGCTTGCCCCTAAAATTGATGAGCACAGAATCTTTGAGACATGTAGAGCTTTAACTAGGTTGGAGCTTGTATCTTGGAGTATGTTGAAGAAAAATGCAAAGATCACTTGAGTCTACCAACTTAGTTGCTATTGTCATTGAAGAAGTTTCAATAAGAGAATTGGATAGGATATGTGCCTCAAGAAGATTAGACCATAGCAGATAATTGACGTGCCTGATAGGGAACAAAAGATGGCCAATGTTGTTATTGGGGAATGGGAAAAAAAGAAGGAATCATTGTTGACATAGTCGACTAGATGATCTTACAAAAAAAAAGCTGTGTCGAACCGACACATAACCAAATGTGCAAATAATCCAAGATGCTCCAATGCTAGAAGAATGAAGTGTAGTCAGAGAGAATGACCAAGACATGGTTAGTGAAGAAACATATTTACCTGATATAGAGCATTGATTATATCCAATCGATATGAAGAACTTGCTTCTTTAGTTGACAATGATGTGAGAAGACAAATGTTGAATGATAGATCAATGCTTGCCACTCATATGATGATTGTAGTGAGGCATAATGTAATTGATTTGATAATGATGAAAAAAATTCATTTATTCCATTTTTTCAGTTATGAGATAATGATATAACATAATAAATGTTTACAAATGATGTTACTCGATGACACATGTCTTCAGATTTAGAACCAAAATAATGTGATCATATGTATGATAAGAGGACATGCATTCTTATTATGTCCATAGTCAGATATTACTGTGGAAGCAAAATAGACGAGTAATAATATGCAAGATTAGAATGTGTGATGGCTGATGAAAAATCTCATTAGTCATGATATATGATACCAAGCCAAACACATTGGTACATGTTAAAGAATAGTGTACCAGACTGACCCACCTTGAGAGTGGTACATGGAACCATTGAATTCTAGTCAGAATCAACTCTCAAAGTGATAGTGGTGATTCTTGTTCTCAGACCTGAAGTCACTACACTCATCACATGTCATTTGATGAACTTTGAGACCATCCAATGTAACCTTGAATAAGGGTTGCTATAAAGCTTGTGCTCGGGTACATTGTGACATATGGAGATTGACTATGAGTGATGTAGATGAGATTTTTCCTCCTACTGGAGATAATATCCTGGCTACTTGATAAGTAAGACTAAGAAATGCATGGCCATGCTCATGTGAGTCAATATGTGATATTGAACTCACGTGTATCTCAACAGTTTGCTTTGGTTCAAGAAACATGGATTGAGTACTAAGACAATGACGATTCCATGCCTCACATTAAATCTGGATATCGGTGACAAAGGAACTATATGATCATTGTAACATTGATCATAGACTATAGGTTGAATTTGTTCTCTTGTTTTTCAATTACTTAGGTAGCAATGACGTGTTGCTAGATATCACTCATTATTTGTGATGACATAATCTAGTTATAGATATTCACTGCCAACGTAATTTGGGACCTATAGGATCACACACATAGGTTTCACCTAGTAGGATTTTACTCATTAATAAGGTTAACATTGATTACTAAGTGTTTAGGTAATCAACTTAAACAATATTGGCTAATAGTCGACCGACTGGAAATGTCAGTCGACCGACTGGACAATCAATAAGACTGGATCAAGGATTGATGGTGACATCATATATATCATGCATTAATCATCATATTGAAAGCCAATATGTTTGCAAATAGGCAATATAGCCAATCAACTTACTGGAGTGTCCAATCGACCATCTGGGAGTCCATTCGACCGACTGGTGGTTTGTAACAGTCGAAAACTCATGAAATTTGTCTCAGATTATGAAAACCCTGACCCGTACACTCCTATATAAAGGGGGGTGGTCAAGGCTGTCAGAAAAGTCTCATAATCTCAACATTGTGGTAATGTGAAATCCAGAGACATCTTACCATTAAAAGGGAGAGATAGACAAAGGGGAGAAAAGTCGATGTTAGCACATTGAAAAAAATGAGAGACAACTCCTTTCCGTCAGTTCTAGAAGAACAACAGGAGTTTTCAGTGGTCCGTGTGGACTATGCAGAGGCATGGAGGTTGTTGCCATCACACTAAAAGAACACCATCAACCGTTGTCTATTTAGCTACACTAGGAGTCTTCCATCAACGTCTGTTTGTGTGTTGCTTAAAGAAGCATGACTCTGCTAGGATTGTCACTGGACTTGCTCCAGGATCAGGTATATGCCTCACAACCATCCTTCCCAATTCATAGTTGTTGACGTGATTTGCTGGTTATGGGGAATATGGATAAAAAAAATATTTTTGATGACATATCTGTCACCATATTTCCCCATAGTGCTATCAGAACCACGCCAATTTACTATAATTTAGAATTTACTCGATGTGATATGTTTTTATTTTTATCCTTTATTCTATTGCATGAAATGTGATAATTTAAAATGATTAATGTGCATATTCAATCAAATACCACATATGCTAGGGAATGTTCCGTAAATCATATATATATATATATATATATATATATATATATATATATATATATATATATATATATATATATATGCAATCTATACGTGACACTATAAAATTATTTTGATGGTGGATTTATGTGTGGTTATGACCAATACCCCTTATGGATGTGTGTGCATGGTTGAATGGTTTAATCTCTGTCTTTTAAATTTGATTTGCATACCTAGCCTCTCTCTCTTTCTCAATATGTAAGCTAATGCTTTCCTCTTTAAATTCCCCTTGAATGTAACTTGAGGTTTCTCCTTTTACAATGTAATAAATAAGATTAGCTTTAATTTCTATTATGGAGAAGGAGAAGACACCCTGCACCATGCGAGTCAATTGATTGGGAAGTTGAGTTGATCAATCAAAGGGCCAAAGAGGCAGCAAAATGGAGGAGTCAATCAATCGACTGACTGGAGGAGTACATACAATCATTTGAACCAAGAGGCAGTTGACCGACTAATGCATGCCAATCGACCGACAGACAGACGAATCGATCGACTGGAAGAGTCCAATCGACCAAATGGCTTATTTCCAGCATAACTTTTTCTTTAATAGGTCACATGCATATAATGTATGACCTTAGGTTGCTAGAAATTCATTATGGCTCCAAATAATTGCATTAGTGTGGCCATAACCATCACTCATATGTTTTTGATTGCATGTTTTCTTTTGTAGATTTAGTGTATATATGATACAAATTATAAGTATGTTGTGATTGGATAAGTATATATATTTATATAAAAAAACCTTTGTAAATATTAAGTCAAATATGCTTTCCATAATCAACACATGAAAAACTTGACCGATTAACTGTGGGCATGCCCGTGGTGCGTGGAAGTGTGATGGTAGATATGTTGGTCTTCCTCAACAGGGTGCATATTCGATCGTGTTGGATTTTGGGTCAGGCTTAACTAGGTGACCTTAATAGGATTAAGTTCCTACAAGCATCCAGATGGACTATGACAAAGAGTTACGCATACTATCTATCTGAGAATTGCACGAGATACAATTGGCAAATGTTGCCTACCTTAATGATTGGTTGTGAGTGTCAACGTTGGATGGATAGTAACTTAATTATTTTAGATCTTGGCTCACTAGAAGATTGTTCACTGCAATCTATTGAATTGATATTGAGGTCTATCAATTTGAAAAAAATAGTGGGAGTGATAATTAATTAAAGGCCTAATTAAAATCATCAATATTATCAAATAAAATCAAAAGTATTTTGATAAAATACAATTGTTTGATGTTGAAATAAATGGTAAATACACTCATTTCGACCGGTCCTCAAGAAGGAAAAATTAAATGAGATCAAATTCCATTACTAGTTTATGACTTTGAGAAACGTTCTCACTGATGAGCGCAAGCTCCATGTTCTTGAAACACCAGTGCTAGAGAAACTCGCTCCAAATGCATCCAAGGCTGAAATAGATGCTTACTTGAAGCGTGCCAATGATGTTGAAGACATCAAAGACCTTATGTTGGGTTCTATGTACTATGAATTGCATAAACAACATGAAAACATGGGCATTCTTGAGATGGCAACACATCTAAAGAATCATGCAAAACAAAAAAGGTATAATGTTTCCAAAGCGATGTTTGAGTGCAAACTAATAGAGGGAGATCCTGTAGTGCCCTATGTGCTCAATATGATTGGGCATGTGGATCGTCTAGATAGAGTGACATGTTTTTAGTCCAAGAGTTGATCACGGATATGATTCTAGAATCATTGCCTAAATCATATATCCAATTTATCAAGTGTTATCACTTTAGTAACTTGGCCAAACCGATGTTTGAATTGCTTGGCATGTTGATTAATTTCGAAAAAAAAATGAAGAACAACAAACCCGTGATGGTGATCAGCGAAAGGAAGTCCAGGAGAAAAGACAAGGCCAAGAAAGGTTCTGAGGCTAAACTAAATTCCAAGTCTTCTGCATTCAAGATAATGAGAAGGGTAAGTCCAAAAGGTATTTGTCTTTTTCACTTAAAAGAACTCAGGAAGATGACACAAGGGATAGAGATCTCTACTTCAGGTATATACATAATTGAGATTAACTTTGCTATGTATTCATCTTGGGTACCGGATGTGGATATCACATTTTCTCAAATGTGAAAGATCTGAAAAGAATTATACCTTTAAAGAAAGGTGAGGTTGAATTGTGTTGCTAATGGAGAAAGAGATGTCGTCGGTGAAGTTGGAACCTATGAGTTACTCTTCCAAATGGGCTTGTAATAGAGTTTAAGAAATGTTATCATGTACCTTTTATTAATAGGAACATCATATATGTATCTTGTTTGGACAAGAACATATTTGAATTTCTTATAAAGAATGGTCGATGTTCTATTAGTAAAGATGAGATATTTTATGACAATGCCCCTATGTTCTATGGTCGATACTTGTTATATTTGGAGACAAGTGTGTATAACATAAATACCAAAAGGCTAAAACTCAATAACTCAAACCAAACATACCTTGACATTGTCGTCGTCTAGGGCACATAAATGAGAAATGCATTTCCAGACTCCATAAAGATGATTATTTGGACTCTGTTGATTTTGAATCAATAGAGACATGTGAGTCTTATTTGTTGGATAAGATGATAAAAGATCCTTTTGGTGGTAATAGTGAGAGAGCAAGTGATCTATTAGTACTCATATATATTAAAGTATGTGGCCCTTTTAGAACAAACTCTAGAGGTGGTTACCAATACTTCATCACCTTTATTGATGACTTCAGTAAGTATGCCTATGTATACTTGATGAAACATAAGTCAGAAACCCTTGAAAATTTCAAGGAATTCATGAATCAAATACATAATCAACTTGGTAAAAGTATTAAAGTACTTCATTCCGATCGAGGTGGAGAATACTTAAGCCAAGATTTTGAGGACCTTCTATGAGACTTTGGTATTGTATCACAAGGGACTCTTCCCAGAACACCACAACATAATCGTGTATTAGAAAGAAGGAATCACACATTACTAGGTATGGTGTGATCAATGATGAGTTTTACTGATCTTCCAAATTCTTTCTGGGGACATGCTCTACAAACTACAATGCTTACAGTAAATCGTGTACCATCTAAATCGATTCAAAGGACACCACATGAGATATGATATGGGAAGCGTCCTGATGTGTCTTTTATGAAAATTTGGAGATGTAAAACTTATGTCAGGAAATTTTTTCTTGAAAAGCTCAGACCCAAATCAGATAAGTGTTATTTTGTTGGATATCCTAAAGAAACCAGTGGATACTACTTTTACACTCCATCTGACAACAAAGTGTTTGTTTTCAGGATGGGAGTATTCCTTGAAAAGGAATTTATCTCCAAAGGATTCATTGGGAGAAAAATAGAACTCAAAGAGGTTCAAGACCAACAAGAAAACATTGAACCTATAGAGGTACAAAATGAATAAGGAGACTCACAAACTGTTGTGGAATCTCAAGTTCCTCAAGTAATACAAGAACCTAACAGATCTAGTAGGACATGTCTTGAGCCTGAAAGATTTGGTTATCTTCTGACTCAAGATGGTTGTGGAATGGTCATAGATGATGAGCCAAAAACCTACCTAGAAGCTATTGAGGGACCATATTCTGGGAAATGGCTTGAGGCCATGATAACTGAGATGGACTCCATGTACACAAATAAGGTACAGACTGTGGTGGATCCACCTGAAGGATTAAAACCCATAGGGTGCAAGTGGGTCTTCAATAAGAAGACCGACATGGATGGTAATGTTCAAACCTATAAGGAAAGATTGGTTATAAAAGGTTTTAGACCAGTTCAAGGTGATGACTATGTCGAAACCTTTTCACCAGTGGTTAAATTCACCAGGATCATGATTTACATTGCGGCTTTATGACTATGAGATTTGGAATATGGATGTTAAAATAGCTTTCCTTAATGGAAATATTCTTGAGGATGTGTACATGACACAACCTGAAGGTATTATAAATATAGAGGATACAAAAAATGTCTATAAGCTACTAAGGTCAATCTATGGAAAGCAAGCATCTCAGAGCCGAAATCTTTGATTTGAGAAGCAGTCAAAGAGTTTGGCTTTAGTCAAAAAGAAAATGAACTTTGTGTATATAAGAAGTTTAGTGGGAACATAGTTGTATTCCTCACATTTTATGTAGATGACATACTATTGATGGGGAATGACATCATACCCTAGTAATGGTATAGAACTGACAGGGAAGTACCTTCTCTATAAAGGACTTAGGCAAAGCATCCAATATCTTAGGAATCAAGATCTATAGAGATAGATGTAGAAGGCTTCTTGGCCTAAGCCAGAGTACATATATTGAAAAAGTGTTGAAGAAGTTTAGCATGCATGACTCAAAGAAATGGAATTTACCCATGTCCCATGGAATTAGACTCTCTAAAGCCCATTGTATCAGTTCTTGTGAAGAGTGGGAACACGTGTAAGATGACATATGCATCAACAATTGGATCTATCATGTATACAATGTTATGAACTCATTCTGATGTCTCGTATGCCTTGAGCATGACAAGTAAATATCAGTCAGATCCCAGTGGAAGTCATTAGACTTCTCTAAAGAACATCCTTAAGTACTTGAGAAGAACTAAGAATAAATTTCTTGTATATGGTGTTGAGTAAGAGTTCGGTGTAAAGGCTTACACTGATGCAAGATTCCAAACTAATAAAGATGATTATCGATCACAATTTGGATTTGTGTGTTGCCTTAATGACAGATCTGTGAGTTGTAAAAGTTCCTAGCAAGAAACTATTTTTGATTCTACAACAGAAGCTGAGTACATTTCTTTCTTAAGCGCAACAAAGGAAGTTGTTTAGATAAAGAAGTTCATCAGTGAACTTAGAGTGGTTCTGAGCATTAGCGATACAGTACAGTCTTATTGTGAAAACAATGATGTTGTTGCACAATCTAGAGAACCTAGATCACATCAGTGTTCCAAGCATATACTTTGACACTTCCATTTCATATGAGAGATCATACATGGAGGAGATGTGAAGATTTGTAGAGTGCCAAGTGAAAGCAATATTGCTCACCCGCTGACAAAAGTACTTTAACAATAAAAATATAATGCTCATTTTAGGTCACTTGGGATAAGATTCATGAGGGATTGGCTCTAAGTGCAAGTGAGATTCTATTGGTATGTATGCCCAGAGAGCCACTCATATGATGATTGTAATAAGGCATAATGTAATTCATTTGATAATAATAAAGGCAATTCTATTTGTTCTATTTTATTCAGTTATGAGATAATAATATAACACAATAAATGTCTAAATGATGATGTTACTTGATGACATATGTCTTCAGGTTTAGGACCTAAATAATGAAATCATATGTATGATAAGAGTACATAAATTCTTATTATGCTCCTAGTGGGATATTATCATGGAAGCAAAATAGACTACAATAATACATAAAACTAGAATGTGTGTTGGTTGATGACATGATTTTATTACTCATGATATATGACATCAAGCCAAACACATAGATACTTGTTAGTGGGCAGACCCACCTTGAGAGTGATACATGGAACCATTTGAATGATAGTCAAGAATCATCTCTTAAAGTGACAGTGGTGATTGTGGTTCTTTAACCTAAAGTCAATACACTCAGTGGTGAATGTGGTTCTTGGACTTGAAGTCACTACACTCATCACATGTTGTTCAATGAACTTTGAAACCATCCAATGCTACCTTAAATAAGGGTTGTTATAAAGGTGGTGCTCAAGTATGTTGTGACACATGGGGATTGACTATGAGTGATGTAGACGAGATTTTTCCCTCCTACCAAAGATGATATCCTGACCACTTGATATGAAAGAGTGAGAAATGCAAGGCCATACTCATGTGAGTCAATATGTGATATTGAGCTCATATGTATCTCAAGATTTTGCTCTGGTTCAAGAAACATGGATTGAGTACTAAGTGGATGATGATTATATGCTTCACATTCAATCTGGATATCAAAAATAAAAGAATATATGATCACTATAACACTGATCACAGATTGTAAGTTGAAGTTGTTCTCTAACTGTCCAATTACTTGGGTAGAAAATATCTGTTATTAGATACCACTGATTATTTTGATGTCATAATCTAGTTATGAACATTCACTACCAACATAATTTGGGACCTATAGGGTCACACACATATGATGCACCTAGAATAGGAGTTTAATCATGAATAATGTTTAACTTGGTTACTAAGTGCTTAGGTAATTAACTTAAACAACATTTGCTAACATTTGGGTGACTGGAGTGTCCAGTCGACCGAATGGATGATCAAAAGACTGGATCAAAGATTGATGGTGACATCATGTCGTGCATAGACCTGTAAACAGATCGAATAAGGAACAGATACTACTATATCTGATATCCAAATTCAGAAAAAAAGTTTGATTAGATATTCGATCCAATATTCAATAGATAGACCTGTAAACTGATTGAATAAGGAGAAGATACTACTATATCCTATATCCGAATCTGGAAAAAAGTTTGATCTGATATCCGATCCGATATCCAATGGATATGATATGTTAATATCTGAATTGGATCCAAATGGATAATATCCAAATTCAGATATATCTAATCCAAATCTAAAATCATACATTTAATGTTTAATAAATATATTATATATAGAAATATTGATACTAAATTACATATATATGATAAAGTGTATATATTTTCATATATAAATAATATATGTTTAATAGTATATGTATTTATTTTCCAAAATTTGGATTTTTTGGAGTGGATACAACAATATCCGATATCCAATCCAAAATTTTCAGAACCAAAAATTCAATACCTAAAATCCAATCTGAATTCTGCTGATGTCATTTTTTTTTCAAAATTCTAGATTCAAACCTGAATTGAATGTGTGGATTCTAGATATCCATTTATAGATCTAGTCATGCATTAATCATCGTATAAAAAGTCAATGTGTTTGAAAATAGAAATATAGCCAGTCAACCAACAAGAGTGTCCAATCAACCGACTGGTGTGCCAGTTGATTGACTGGTGATTCTTAGCAGCTGGAAATTCATGAAATCCATCTTCTAGTGTCCTCAAGTTTGTGGAAATCATGACCCATCCACTCCTATATAAAGGGGGGAGGGTGGCCAAAGTTCTCAGAACAAGTCTCCTAATCTCAATGTTGTGGTAACGTGAGAGCCAGATGCATCTTACCCATAGAAGGAAGAAATAGCCAAAGGGGTGAAAAGTCGACACTAGCACGTTGACAACAAGAGGGACAACTCCTTCCTGTTAGTTCTAGAAGAGAGACATGAGTTCCCGGTGGCCTGCATGGACTATGTAGAGGCATGGAGGCCATAGCAATCACACTAGGAGAACATCAACTACCGTCCGTGGTGCTGCACTAGAAGGCCGCTGACAATGATCGTTCATGTGCTTATTAAAGAAGAAGTTTGACTCTATAAGGATTGTCATTGGACTAGATCCAGGACCATATATATACTTTGTAAACATCCTTTCCAATTCATAGTTGTTAACGTGATCCACTGGTTATGTGGAATATGGACAAAAACTTTTTGTTTCCTCTGCCTTCTCTATTGCCATATTTCCCTTATTAGGAACCCTTTTCTTTAGTTGACAATGATGTGAGAAGACAAATGTTGAATGATAGATCAATGCTTGCCAACTTATAATCTAAACGGTGAGGATGGACATTAGCCTTCAACTAAATAGTAGGATGGGGACAATATGTTACGTACACAAAACTCCATATGTAGACATTTCTCTTCTTCCTCTTTCCTCTTATGAGCTCTGAACTTTTCACCTCAACTCTCTTCCTCATACTCTTCTCATCTAATCTATCTCTCCCCAACACACCAACCACAAAAATATGAAGAAAGAGGTTATGGTGGAAAAAGACAAAGAGAAAATCCCCTGACATATCATAAGACATGAGGTGGACAAGGAATAAATTGTTAGATAATGATTTTCTTGATATGGTTGGAGTAGTTGTGTGTTGGACTGATCAACGGGCTTGAGAGAACTCGACCTCATGATAAAAAAGCTTGACTTTTTGATTGAAGAGGATGAAAACTCACACATGAGAGAGGTTCATTTTGTGCATGGGAGTTAATTACATTACACATGTGAAGACTTCATGATGGTTCTTCAAGGAGGTTGGCTTGGTGAGAAATCTAAGGTAGATGGAACAATAACTAGATTTGATGTTGTATAAGATCCAAAGAAGAAATAAATGGATCTTTGTGCAAACACAAAGGAAAAATAGATCCAATTAAAGATATGATAAAGATTAATCTTTTCTTGTTGGGGAACTTCTGAACTTTGACACACCGTGTGGACTGATAGACATGATGTGTTTGAAGTTGCTTGAAGAACTGATCTTGGAGACAACATGTTTGACATATGACATATCATATCAACCATTATTTGAAGATTGGAAACCCTAGTTGCAACACACCACATTGACTAGATCTCACGCCATTTTGCCACAACTACTGCTAACTAAACTAAAAAATCCTAATGACGACACACCATGTTGGACAACAACACATTGAGTTGATTGTGAAGATGGAGACACACCGTGTTGGCTAATGACACAATGTGTTGGCTGGAGAAAATATTTATTCACACACCATGCAAATGACTTACACGTCGTGTAGATGGAAAATGCCACAAATGGAGTTACAAAATGTGTAACTAACTTACATGTCAAGTAACACGGTTGTAGGGTAGTTTTGAACTGTGCATCCAGCCAAGACTGATGTATAAACATAGGAGGACTTGTGCCCTATCTCCATGGACAAATTTCATAGGTAGAAACATATTTTGGAGATGAAAGATCAAAAGATATTTAGATTTATGCATGGAGAGTAGATAGAAATGACTTCTAGAAGATAGATATGACTTCCACCAAGGAAAATATCACCATGGGTTTGATGACATTTTAGAGATATGTTGAAGATAACTTTTGGTTGTCAGTGCAATCCTCCTGATTTGTGAAAATGATGCAAGAGGGGTAACAGTTGACTAGTTGCATTTGCATTTCTTCTTAATGGAGGGAGTTCTTGAACTTTGTGGTTGGGCAAGACTTGACCTGGGGAAGATGATCCTGGGGTAGATAGAAAGATGGATATATGGGGGATTCTAGACAACAATGATTATGATGAGATGAAAAATACAGTCTGGAGTTGACAATGGAGATAATAATGGCCCTTCAGAGAGATAGAGAGAGAGAGAGGACAATAGAGATAATGAATACCCTTTATATAGAGAGACAATGTTAGAGATGGACCTATAGAGAGGGTGAAAGAGATGGTCGTGTGGGCAGCTGGACACGACAGAGGTGTCCGCCCATGGGAAAATACTTGTTGCTTTCTCTATAAGGTTAGGATTAGTACTATGATACCATGCAGAAATATTGGGCAAGTGTTGATAATGTGTTGGATACAAGAGAATCCCTCTCCTTTATACATGAGAAGATGGATATGGCTCTCGAGACTTCCAAACCTAACTAGACTCTATATGTGCCTACTCACCCTAGCTCATATATGATGTGACTTTACTTCTTACATTTATGATATACATTTTCTAGAAAAAATATTTTTGATAGTTGTGATACAATAATGCTTTAAAATATAACTTATAAGAAGCAGTTTCATTGTGAAGAGAAAACATTTACTTTTAAAGGAATTGTAAATACGTCTATGTATTCGATTAATGTCAATTTGGGGTCAAGTACACATGGAAAAGATTGGATATGACAATAAAGTTATACCTCACTTTTGAATGTAAAGATTAGGGATACAAGGGCACACTAGATTGACATTTTATTAACTAAAAAGAAGAGATGGTTAAAGTAAAATTTACTACAACTATCATCAACTACTATCTATCTAGGAAAATGGAAAGAACTGAATGAGAACTAGAAACTACATATTAGTATGTAAAAAGGAAATATACTACGGAAAATGGCTAAACACTTGTTAAGAAAAAAAAGGGTTGTGATCAATATATGGAAATAGTCATAATTCGGGGATTGTGGTTGGCCTAGTCTTGCAACTACGAATGAATGCATAAAATATATCTCAAACATACACCATTGAAGTCAACTACTAACATGTTTTCTATTATGGTGCTCAATTATCAAGGGAAAATATAAAAATAATAAGATCTATGTAGGATTTTATCATTATAAATGAATCTCTATATCTCAACTTGATGGAAATGGGTGATACATAGAACACACAAAAGCTTTTCATCCCTTATTGATATGTGTACAACCTTGTCATGCCCCATATCAAGTGTAAGCAGGGATATTCACCTAGCAACCAATCTCTCCTCTAGGACCGGTATAGGAGATAGATAGAAGATGAATGTATAAAATAACCAAATCCCTACAAGACCTTTTGTCTACTTCCATCACCTTCCCCATGTTTACCATATCTCTATGCCTTTAGTGTGCAAGTGCAATCATACAAATAGGAATAAGAGAGAAGATCAATATAGAAAGTAACCAACATATAAAACATTGAATTCCAATATAAATCTTATCCCAAATATATAATTAAATCAACTCATTACCCAAACAAAACATTATGGAGTTTTCTACACATGATCACAAACATAACAAGAATGCTGATATGGAGAAGAAGTTATGGTGATGAAGATCAAACTATATCTTGATGATTCTCCTATTTCTTCTTTTCCCTTCCTAAGAATCGAGTCTATCCTTTCCACCTTACATGGTGATGGAGATGGGGACAAAAAAAGTCATCTCGTTACCAAAACAAACCGTTATGGAGTTTTCTACAATGATCACAAACATAACAAGAATGCAGATATGGAGAAGAAGTTATGGTGATGAAGATCAAACTGTATCTTGATGCTTCTCCTATTTGTTCTTTTCCCTTTCTAAGAATCGAGTCTATCCTTTCCACCTTACATGGTGATGGAGATGGGGATGGAAAGGTGGAGGAAGCATAGGGTTAAGGTTTAGACGTGAAAAGATATTGTGAATGGGGAGTGCAGTTATGGAAATCATAGTAGGTTTGACGGGGTTCCTGCCACCCATAATGGTTTATATAGGTGGGGGTAGGTGTAGCATCAAATCCTAGTAACTATCAGTAAGAATGGGGCATATTGCAAAAATATGTAGGATTTTGGGGTTAACCATGAGCATACCTATAAACATAGTTTTGGTGATTGGTTCTGCCACCAAATTTTGGGTGGGTCCCACAAACTTGGTAAAAAGGGGTAGGAAATAAGGAATTTTGGTGGACGAAGGAGGTGTATCACTAATTTGCATGACTGGAAATTTCCGTTCCAACTTACAATGGACACAAATATTGTAACTGAATTGATAATTAGGAAATGTGTTTTATACTACTAAAATTCCTAATTTTGGGGAAGATTTATACACATCCATGGGGCAAGTTTGCTTCTATGTTGGCTTTGAGTGGCCCAACCATGTCTGATGGCCATAGTTGTAGTTTTGTGTGTATTTAGTTCTAGTAGCTTTGGTGATATTTTCATGGACCAAAATGGTTGTGATGGATACAAATGGGCATGGTGATGGCTGGAGGTTTGTACTTCATCAAAAACCTCCCATCTTCATATGAAGCTAGTTACTGAACTAAAATAGGGTTACAACACTTGGTGTTTTTCATTTTGATGACAACTAATGCGAGACATTGTCATTGTCGAAATGAATAACAAGTCACTATATTTCCACTTTAATGTTGTTCATTTAGATCCATTTCTTTCTTCATGATTTTCCTGTAATGAAACTTATAAACTATTAATTTATGTTGTTCTTCCTAAGGGTTTGACTAGCTAGTATATCTGAATGCACAATTATTTTCCATCTCTTTTTCTAGTATTTTTAGAAATATTGATAAATCATATTATTTAGTTTCATAAAGTTCATTATAGTTGGTGTCTTCCATGCTACACATATTTCTTTTTGATAAACTATTCCAAGAATGCATATTGACAGGGAAGTAAATAATGCATAGAAACTACAATTACATCATAGCATATTTTTTCATAAACTCAAACCATGTCCTAACTCTAGAGCTATCTATCACTATATATCTTCTACAAAAGATGATAATAGAGTTGATGAGGTAGAGTTGAAGATACATAGTGAATTACATCATTTCCACTAAATAAAAAGCAAGTATGCTAGAGATTACCTATTAGAAAGTCTGGTAAGTATCGTGAAGGAATAATTATCATCACAAAAGGTCTGGAAAAACCAAGTTAAAACCAACCTCGCCATGTGAGTTGAGTTTGTGAACCTTTAGTGTGGTCTATTTTTGGGACAAGATGTTTGATCTTTGTATATTTTGAAGGAATCAACCTTGGAAGCATGATATCAAATGGCAGGATGAACATCTGAAAAAAAAAACCTTTTTGTAGGCTCAATAATGAAAAAATATCAAATATTATAAGTCTTAAAGAGTGGATAATATCTTCATGTCTAATATTTTATTCCTCTACATTCCTAAGTTTTGAATTATTTATCATTCAACAACTCCTTCATAGACCTATTGGCCCCATGAAAATTGAATTTGCATATATTTCTCCCCGCCATCCCAATTGAAGAAACAAGGTTCCACTCTCTAACATGGTTATGTTGACCTAAAAGTTATACATTGTTCATATTTTGATGATAACTTAACCATTCCGTTCATGTGTATCTAATATGTCCATTTGAGATCAGTTTCAGGTATTAGGTACATGAAGAAGATGAAATTTGCAAACCCTACTTTTCCAGAAAACAAGTCAAAGTCAATGTAAAAACAAATTTTGAAATATGTATTATATCTCTATGAGAATCATGTTGTAAATCATTTGTATTGATTGTATGACTAGTAAATAATCTTCAAAAAGTTAGAGCACTTAATTTGAACATTTAAGCACTTTTTGGGCATTTGTCCATCACATACTTGCTTGTCAGCCAAGTTTGTCTTTGTGATAAGACAACCGACAACCTATCTGGATCTTGGCAATACCCTTGGTAGGCCAAGTTTGTCATGGTGACAACTCGACCGACACACTGGACTAGAAAAACAAATTAAAGCTATCGGCTGACATTGATACTAGATAAACTCAACTGACAGCTTCAAATTGTTTTGTCATATAGTGTCATCGGTTCAGTTTTCTAAAAGGTAACTCTACCGACAACACTGTACGATAAAGTGCATAAAAGTGTTTCTAGTCATTGGCATGTTGCAAAACTCAAAAATATATCCATTGAAACACCCACAATGGCTAGCTAGTAGGCAACCTCAACTATAAATAGGGGCCCTTGGACATCATTCCAAGTTTGCCTTCTATTCTCCCTAGTTATAGTTGAGTGATTTTTCCTTAAAGAGCCCCTAATATTTCTCAAGCTTTTTTACTAATCTACATCCAATGGAGTGAATCAGTATCCTTGTAAGAGAGTTTCTCCAATGTACATCTTTTGAAGCTCTCCATTCATATTCCCAACCTCTCTCTAGCAAAGTGGTGACTTAAGGTAATTTCCTTGAAAAAGGAGGTGGGATTGCTTAAAGAAGGAAGGGTGATTAAAGGAGGAAAATATTCTACAATGGGTAAGACCTTGATGAAGTTTGAATATTCTTGATAGGTAGATAGGCAATACCTTTGTAATGGTCATTGGCTCATTGACCCTAAAAAGAATGCTAGTTTATCGCTTACTCTTGAAAAGGATGGTGTATATGTTGCAACTCTTATGATGGAATACAAGAAATGTGACATGATTGAAAATCCTAGAGATTGACCTCTCTAGGTAGTGTATGTACATCTCCTAGTTTGGAGTTTTTAACCACTATACATCTTAGTCTTTAGTTGGTTCTTTCTCAATCTCTCTCTCCCTTGTTTTTTCAATATAGAAATATCTTTTAGAAAATATCTTAAAGGTCTAATGTGTTTTGTTTAAGTGATTTTAGATGTATTCACCCCCCTCCTAGATCCCATAGATCCAACAATTGGTATCAGAGTTTGGTTGTGTCCAACTAAGTATTCCAACGAGATGAGAAGATGGATGAAAATCTACTAGGATCTCTCAACATTGAGGGTGCATTCTCCATGCATCTACCTATCGTTGATAGCACAAAATTACTATAATGGAAGAGGAGAATTCAATTATACATCCAAGGAATGATCTATTGACTACGGAAGGTTGTTAGTCTTCCATACAAAGAGTCAAAGTGAGAAGTTTCTACTCAGGATGAGGTTACCTTGAAGAAATCTCAACTCAATGCTAAAGCCATTAGCATCATCTACTCCTTCCTCCCTCCAACTGAGTTCAACTAGATTTCTTCTTGGCATACAACCTAGGAGATTTGTAACAATATTTTCATCACTTATGAAGGCACCAAGAAATTAAAAGAATCCAAGGTGTATATACTCAATGGTCTTCTTGAAAACTACAAGATGGGGAAGAAGGAAAGAGCTGTTGAAATGTATTCAAGACTCAACACTATTGTCAATGGGCCTGTGGCTTTGGGTCATCCTATGGATCAAGGAAAGATCAACTCAAATATCTGTATATATCTCCTCAAGAGGTGGCAAACAAAGTTGACTACCATTGAAGAAACAAAGTCTCTTGCTGAAATTCCTATTGAAGATCTCATAGGAAATCTATATGGTTTTGAAGTGAGACTTGACAAACAAGAAGAAGAAACGTTAGAAGAGAAAGAATCCAAGAATGAGAAGGAAAGTGCATTAAAATATTAAATTGAAGCTATTGTACAACAACAAGCTATTAGTCAAGATTCTCCACCTTCAAGTGAACATGACTCCCCTAGTGATCTTGAATCCCATTACGCAAAGGGAAAGCATTTCAAGGGTAAAACCTCCTCCTCCTCTACTCCTAGGTGATATGACAATTTTCAATAGGGACGTTACAAAAATGAGTGTCCAAAAGATAATAAGTCGCATCACAAGAGAAACCATAGGAAGAAGGGGGACTACAACAAGGAGGGCAAATTTAAGAAGAGAGAGAAGAAAGAAAGAAGGGTCAAAGATGTATCCTATGCCACTTGGGAGGAGTCTTGTTTTAGTGACTCAAGCTTAAATGAAGTAGAATGTCACATTGCCCTCATGGCTAGCACAAGTGAAGAGGTTAGTGAGGTAAGTTTAAATGAACTTTTAAAAGATGCTCTTATCAATATGGTTCATGCTTCCCTTTCTTCTTATTCGAAGTATAAATTTAAAAAGAATAGATTAAGAAAAATCATAGATGGTTTATATGCTAGAATTGAAGTGTTTGAACAAAATGTGAAAACTCCTAATGATAGAATAGATTCTTTTCAAGAGAAATTCCTTGATCTTGAACTTCAATGTAATGGTGTTGAAACTAAAAATTGTATTTATTTAAAGAGAATGAATGATATTAAAGATGAAAACAAAACTTATGTTAATGAACTTGTCATTCTTAGAATTGAAAATTCTAGGTTTCTTACTAGAGTTAATGATCTTGAATCTAGACCTATCTTGCCTAGTAAAGAAGTAGCTAGCTTAAATATTGAAAAATATTCTTACTTAACTGAAGACCTCTGTTTGGAGGCCTACTTATAGAATGCTCAAGATGATCTTGCTAATCTTTCTTATACAATCATAATTCTTAGTGATGATAACCATACTGTTAGAGAATCCTTGCAAAAATTCCTCAAAGGGAAAACATCCCTAAGTGAAGTCCTAGAACACTCTACTAAAGAAGTGGGTAGTAGCGGTTTAGGATATGAGGGAGGTCGAAAGAGAAAGGGCAAAGGTAAGAAAAAGA
The DNA here is from genome assembly GCA_963693085.1 of Alisma plantago-aquatica. Taxonomy (NCBI): domain Eukaryota; kingdom Viridiplantae; phylum Streptophyta; class Magnoliopsida; order Alismatales; family Alismataceae; genus Alisma; species Alisma plantago-aquatica. Next base: position 182,843,431 of record OY856411.1, read on the forward strand.
TCGAGGGACCTCCAATATACAATGAAGAGACTTCCGGCTCTGAGACATCAATGGTTTGTGCTCATTGTAAGAGTTGTGATCATTACTCTACCTTTTTTCTTTACAAAGAGAAGGGGACCAACCCAAACATGAAATGACTCCCTAAGATAACTCTAGATCTCAAAGTTTGAATTTGGCATCGACCTCTCCTTTATTTGTAGGATAAAGGAAAATGGATTGTTGAAAGTGGATGGTCCAAGCATATGATCAGTATTAAAGGACACTTCAACATTCTAAAAAAAAATAAAGGAGGCTCAATGACTTTTGGGGACAACAAGAAAGGTAAAGTAATAGGTGGGGCTGATGTAGGTGATTCACTATGCATAAAGAATGTTCTTCTTGTGGATGGCCTGCATCACAATTTAATTAATGCTAGTCAACTACGTGATAATGGATATCTTATTCTTTTTACTTCTAGATTCCCTCGCTTATAATGTTATATATAAGGGAACTAGAAATGGAAATCTCTACATTATTTTCTTGACTCTCTAAAGCCTATTATTGGTATATACCTAGTTGTTGATAAGAGTGATACATATTTGTGGTACCGTAGGCTTGGTCATGTAATTATTCTTCAATTGAAAAAGTTGAGAAAAAAGGAATTGGTCAAAGGAATTTAAATCCAAAAGAGTCCTTATCACCAAGAGAGCTCTTGAAGTTCTTCACATTGATCTATTTGGACCAATGAGAATGCAAACACTTCATGGTAGCAAGTATTACCTAGTGATTGTTGATGATTTCTCTTGCTTTACTTAGACTTTCTTTTTTATTGCCGAGAGTGATACTCTTGATGTTTTCTCAAGTTTTTATAAATGGATTGAAAATGAAGCTTCTTGTCAAATCATCTCTATTCGTACTGACCATGGGAGAGAATTTAAAAATGATTTGTTTGAAAGATTTTGTGAAAAATCTTGGTTCACACACAACTTTTCTTCCTCCTGAACATCTCAAGAAAATGGAATAGTTAAGAGGAAGAATAGACCATTGCAAGAGATGGATAGGACAATTCTCTTAGAGTAGAAACTTTTAAGAAGTTTTGGGCTAAACATGTTAGCACTGCTTGCTTTGTACAAAACTGGGTTTTCACACATCCTTTACTTAAAAAAACCCCCTATGAGCTATGATGTGGTAGAAAACCTTCTATCGACTTCTTTCGTATTTTTTGTTGTCAAAGATTTTTTTTAACACCAAAAATTCTCTTGATATGTATGATGCAAAACCTTACAAGGCTTTCTTTCATGGATATAGCAATACTAGTAGATCTTTTAGAGTTTTTAGCATTGAACTATCTAATATATAAGAATATATCAATGATATATTTTCAAGACTAACCCCTATATTTCCAAGAATGTTATGAATGATGATATTATAGATGAAGTAATTCCTAGATCGAAAGAAGTTGACATCAACAACAAAGTAAAAGAGGTGGTTGAAGATGAAGGCTTAAAAGAAGAAGAAAAGAAGGATCCAACTCCCCTCTTTGTAAAAGATCATACAAATGAGTTCATCATTGGCAACCCCTTTGAATAGGAGAACACACATGCAACTTCAAACAAAGAATAAGCAGACAGTGCATTCACCTCTCAACTTGAGCCGAAGAATGTTAAAAAAGCTCCTGAGGACAATGAGTGGATCCTAGCCATGCAAGAAGAACTTGAAAAATTAAAAAAGAACAAGGTGTGGACTCTAGTGTCAATACCAAGTTTTAGAAAGATCATTGGCACAAAGTGGGTCTACAAGAACAAGCTTGATGAGAGTGGTAAGGTGGTAAGGAGCAAAGCCAATCTAGTAGCATAAGGTTACAACCAACATGAAGGCATTGATTTTGATGAGATTTATGCTCCTATTGTTAGACTTGAATCTATTAGAACGCTACTTGCCTTTTATAGTCATAAAAACTTTTTGCTTTATCAAATGGAAGTTAAAAGTGCATTTTTGAATGGAGAAATAGTGGAGGAATTCTATATGGCTCAACCTCCTGGCTTTGAACATGATAAGCATGCTAACCATGTTTATTTATTACAAAAGGCTCTTAATGCACTCAAAGAAGTCCCTAGAGATTGGTTTGAGAAATCAAGAATTTTTTTAATTAATAATGGCTATGTCATGGAAAAAAGTTGACTATTCTCTCTTTTTAAAACACACGTCTAAAAATTTCTTAATGATTCAAAATTATATTGATGATATCATTTTTGGCAAGACTAAGCTTGATCTTCGTAAGGAGTTTAGCTCTCTCATGTGGAGTGAATTTGAACTTCATCAACCAAGACAAGTACACAATTGAACTCTTGAAGTGATTTGGGATGGAGAACACGAAGCCAATGGATAATTCCATGTTCAACATCACCAAAATTAATAAGTATGAAGAAGGTGATAAGGGAGATGAGAATCTCTATATAGGTATGATAGGTACTTTACTATATCTAACTGCCTCTAGACTGCATATAACATTTAGTGTTGGCTTGTGCGCTATATCTCAATCAAATCCTAGAAAATCTCATCTTGTAGTAGAGGATTTTAAGGTACCTAGCCTAAACCAAAAATATTGGTCTATGGTATCTTAAGTCATGGGACTTTACTCTTATAGCCTATAGTGATGTGGATTATGTCGGGTGCTTAGTTGATACAAAGTGCACAAGTGGCACTTGATTCCTCTTAGGACCATGCTAAGTTTCTTGGTTCTCCAAGAAGCAAATTTTTGTGGCTCTTTCAACTACCAAGAATGAATACATTGCAGCTGGAAGTTATTGTACCCAAGTCCTATGGATGAAACAAATGCTCTAAGACTTTAATGTTTTCTATGATTTTTCTCCTATCTATTGTGATAATATTAGTTCTATAAGTTTGTATATAATCCTATATTTCATGGTAGAGATAAACACGTAGAGGTCATCCATCATTTCCTTTATGGCCACATTGCTAAGAAAGACATATATCACACATGTGGACATAGAAAATCAACTTGTGAATATTTTTCACTAAACCTCTATCTAGAAATCAATTCACCTTTATTATATCAAAATTTCTTATTAATTCCTTTAATGCTATCTCTGCATCTCCTAACTAAGATGTTCATTGTTCCTATATGTTTCTTCTAAAAAATGCTTATCATGTGCTTTCATTTTATTTAAAATGCCAAGTTTTAATGCCTTATTTTTCTCAAATTGCTTTTTTTGTAAAATCTTGTTTAATGGAAAAATAGTAGCCCATTATGATTAAAAATGTCTATATATGCTTAAAATATATGATAGGCTAGAAAAATGCATTTACATAATGCTCAAGACCCTACAATTTTTTTTAATCTTTGTGACAAACCTTATTGTCAGTCGAGTTTTCCCCAGGGATACTGAACCGACGAATGCTTCAAGACTGAACTAGACACAAAGTAGGCTAAGCTACCCAAAACACAAAGTCAATTGACAATATTGTGTCATCTTTAATAAGTGGGTTCAATCAACCAATTTTCTCCCTCTCAACTAGAGAAAGCCAACTGAAAATCTTCATTTCAATTCTTCCTTTAACCTTAGACCCCTTCCTACCCCTTTTCCTAACCTAACCCAACATGAATCATCTCCCCTAACCCAATCCTAGGTCATTTTTAGGTGTTCTTGCTACTATTCTTCCAGGTGATCTCTCTTTTTCATTTCTTGTTCTCTTGGTTCTCGTCTCTCATGACTACCAACAAGAAGAAGAGAAGCTCCTCAGCTAGGAACACCTCCAACCCTACCACATATCTAGTAACTCACATCCCTGGATATGATGGATCCTCTTTAATTCACACACAAGCTATCCACCACTACAAAGAGATGCTCCCTTGTGTACCCTTTTCTTTTCGACCTATTGCGGAATCAAGGGATGAGTTCATGATTGAATCAAGAAACTCTTTCTTAGACAATGCCTTGGTGCTCTTTGTGTTGAGTGTTATTGCTATTTCAATTCCTATGCTAGCACTAAGACTGTCCATGAGTTTTATGCCAATCTAACAAGGAACTACACCATCCTTATTCCTCCACCTAGCACCCAAATCACCCTTATTTCCATGGTGGTCGGGACTAGGCTCATAATCTCTAAGGATACCCTAAATTCTTAATCGATTACAACAACCCCCATCGAATTGGGAGTCTACCTATCTAAATTACCTATAGTTTCTATATCCAGAGGATTTCTAGAAAAGATTTGAACCTAAATTATTATTGTCTGATATTCACAAATCTTTGAAGAAGTCCAACTGACCTTTTAGGGGAAATGCCATCCTACCTTCCTCTTTGATAGAACTGAAGACACACATCATTGAATCATAGTGAATTGTAATGTCCATCTAAAGAGAAATCAAATGGACATTGTAGAGAATTCCATAGTGATTGTGTATTATATTATTTAGGGTCTTCAATTTAAATGGGCTAGATACATCCTTAATCACATGACCTACTTTGACTCAGAAAAGAAAACCCATGACTCCCAACCATCTTATCCTAATCTTATATGTGGTCTATTTCATTTCCTCACCGAGAAATCACTTTTTAAAGACTTAAACTACCATCAAACTAAAAAAGGTGTGTGTGTTAGTTAAACCAAAGTAAAGAAGTTATCCTCTAGCTCATCCACCCTTGGTGCCTCCTCCTGCACCCAACCGCCTACTCCACCACCTAGACCTACTAGGGATTCCTTCTCTGTGTCAAATGAGACCCTCATGGGTTACATGATGTACCAGAATACCTATCAGATGCAGGTCTAGGAACACCTTCATGAGGATATAGTTCACATCATGTCAAACATGAACTTATCCTATCCTATCCCATGCCCATCATATCGTCCTTCTTTCTCTGCCACTGATTATGCCACATATACATATGATTAATTTTATCTTGCCCACCAGTATGCCTCTTCTGCTACACACCTTCTTCTAGTGATGGACCTACCCCTACTGCATATCATACACAATTGAGTGCCACTTAGTTGCTCACCCTCCCACCTAGCCCTACCTTTGTTGTGTTTGTTGACTTTGATGGGGTTTCTACACCCACTTTTTAGCAAGCAAAGGTGTTGCTTGAAACCAATGTGTCCTAGCATGAACAACATCACCAATGGCCAACCACTTTCTCTTTTTCTCCTACTAATGACATGGAGGTTATTGAGGTAGTTGATGTATAGGCTGAGGATGATGATGTTGATGATAACACTGATGGTGAGGTAGAAGGTTCTGACGATGATGGAGATGATGATGGTGATGAGGCTGATATTGGTCCTACATCTTCTGCGAGACCTAATCCAATCAATGATGATGATTACAACCCTATTGAGCAAGACCTTGGCATAGATGATCTAGTATTTATTTTTTAGGTCTTAGAGTTCTCATGTATATGACTTTTTATGAACTTAGCGTGTATTTTGAGTCTAGCATCTATATATGAGGCTACTATTTTATATCTTCATGTCATTTTCTTTGTTGGTTGTTGTTTTCATCATGAACTATTTTAACTTTTGTTGTAATCATTATCTCTTGTACCCCTAACTCTTTACACTTTTACTATTTGAGTTATAATGCATGCTCTTCTATATTTCAGTTTTCATTTGTATCTAATATGTCTATTTGAGATCATTTTCAAGTATTAGGTACATGAATAGGATGAAATTAGAAAACTCTAATTTTCCAGAAAATAAGTCAAAATCGATGCAAATATAAGTTTTAAAGAATAGATAATATATCTATTAGAATCATGTTGTAAATCATTTATACTGAATGTATGACTTACTAATAAGCTTAAAAAAATTGAGAGCACTTAATTCAGACATTTAAGCACTTTTTGGGAATTTGTCAAAAATGATCTCGAACTTGTTTGTCGGTCGAGTTTGTCCTAGTGAAAACTCATTCGAAAGCTTTTCTGGCTCTATGCAATACCCAATGGTCGATTGAGTTTCACATGGTGGCAACTCGACCAACATCCTGCACTAGCAAGACAAACTAAAGTCATTGTCTGAGTTTTATCCTAGATAAACTCGACCAACAACTTCAAAAGTTTTGTCAAATAGTGTCATTGGTCGAGTTTCCTAAAAGGTAACTCAGCCAAAAACACTGTACGGTAGAGCGCAAGCCATTGGTGTCTTGTAAAACTCAAAATATATCTATTGGAACACTTAAAATGTCTATGTTTCATTCTTAAGTGTCTCTACTGGCTAGTAGGCAACCTCAACTAAAAATAGGGGCCCTTAGACTTCATTCCAAGTTTTCCTTCTATGATCACTAGTTATAGTTGACTGATTTTTCCTCAAAGAGCCCTAATATCTCTCAAGCTTATTTACTAATCTACATCCAATTAAGTGAGTTAGGATCATTGTAAGTGATTTTCTCCAATGTACATCTTGTGAAGCTCTCCACTCCTCTTTCCAATCTCTCTATAGAAAAGTGGTAACTTGAAGGTGACCTCCTTGAAGAAGGAGGTGGAATTTTTGAAGAAGGAAGGGTGATCAAAGGCGGAAGACCTTCTAAAAGAATGGGTAAGACCTTGATGAAGGTTGAAGATTCTTGGTAGGTAGATAGGTAAGACCACTATAATGGTTATTGGCTCATTAACCCTAAAAGGAATGCTAGTTTAGCCCTTGTTCTTGAAAAGGGTGGTTTATATGTTGTAACACTTATAATGGAATACAAGAACTATGACATGGTTGAAAATCTTAGAGATTTACCCCTCTAGGTAGTGGATGAACATATTCGAGTTTGGAGGTTGGAACCACTATACATCTTAGTTTTCACTTGATGTTTTCTCACTCTCTCTCCCTTTCTTTTCAATATAGCAATATCTTTTAGCAAATATCTTGAAGGTATAATATGTTTTGTTTAAATGCTTTTAGCTCTATTAACTGCCCCCCCTCTAGAGCCCATAGATCCAACATGTTAAGGTGTTGAGGTGAACCAAGAGGAGGAAGTTCTACCTAGTTACCAATTTTTCGTAGTGCTTACTCTATACTCATCTTGGAAGTGTTGAACTCTTCGTCAATTTAAAATTTTATCATCATTGTTTTCTATTTTCACATTAACTTCATCTAAAATGGATTTAGTTACCCTTTTCTAGGACAAGTATATATATTGGAAAAAATACTTTATATATATATGGAAAGATATACTTTATATATATCTTTTGACATTAAAAAATAAAGCATATGGTTTTTGTATTGGTATTTTTCTTCTAGATTAATAAAAAATGAAAGTCAAACCCAAATAGCTTGTGACATTAAATTGACTAAATCTGTTAAATTTGGATTCTTTTCATTTGGTCAAAATTTTTCATATCAGTTTCCCTTTTTTAGGCATGAATTGACTACCAAGTTGAGTTTTCTTGGTCAATTTTATAGACTTACCTATTCAAAGAATGTCCTTAATTAGCTCATTTCCCTTTCCATTTTGTATATAGATGTGTCTCATGGTGGAGCATCGTTGGCTCATATCCCCCTTTAATGGTCTAGGTTATTCTCGAGTTTGGATTTATCACTTCATTTCCTTTACTTTTATGGATTGCTCTATCTCTAGGTATTACTTTGTTTGATTACTCCCCTTCAATTTTCATAACCTAAATTCATGTCCATAGTGGCTTCTTTTAATTAATTATCTTTTCACCATTGTGCATCTCTTGTCAAGGATTTGTTATGTCATTTTACATTTCATATCAAACATAGTTTTTCTGTCTATTTATTTTCTTCATGTGATTATTTTATACTCATTTAAACAAGGTCAAACATCCCTAGTTTCTCTTTCCTTACCCATTTCCCTAGATTTGCCACAAATTTTAATTTTTCACCTTTATTCCTTTTATTAAACTCTAATGGGATAATTTGATCATCATTGCCTTTCTTTTTATCCAGTTAGGGTACTAGCTTGTTATTTCAATCTACTTTGATCATTGTTAATAACAAACAAAGTCATGCGTGAGGTCTAGGGAAGTTCATACCTATATGAGAATGAGATCCTAGTACTAAAGTAGCTTGTGCTTATGCATTTTAAGTAACAGAACATACCGTTGAGCCTTCATATTACATGGGATAGTGGATCATAATCTTGTTCACTAAATAGGTTGAAATACAAGGTGCTGAGTTCTGGCTCATTACAAATGGTGTAAAAGTCTATCTCATCTAGTAGGTGCAACACCCATGGGTACATGAGGAAAGCTTTTATTGTGTTTGGTAGTTGTGATTCAAGTATTGGGATAACACTATCTACTTACAAATGTTATATGAAGATGCCCTTGAAATAGTTAGGATGATATCCTTTATTTGTTTGATATTTTGAATTGCTTTTTCCTTTCTTGTATAAAAGTAGTTTAGCATGATTATCATGCATGTAACATGTAAGTGTATCATCCATCACTTAATTTATTCACATGTCTTCTATATCAAACCATATACCACAACTATTTACAACTTTACCTTGGAAGGGTTTGGATGGATAATATTGTTGAAGACATCATCATTTTGCCTCTCCCATTTTTTTCGTTTCTGTGGAAATTAACAAGACTAGACCATATTCTTATTCTTTTATCTTCCTTAGGAATATAAAAAGAACTTATCTTTGCAAATGTATCCAAATACTCTTTTTGTATTTATATACTCTATTATGCAAAAGTGTGTTGACAAAATAAAACATCTTTATATATAATCTATTATAAAAAATGTAATAGAAAATGAGAAGTACACTGACAATGAGACTACACACTCATTGACAACCGAACTCTAGAGTCATAAATTATGATATTATCTTCAATAGAGAACAAAATATCATAGTGGGAAATTGAAGTACCAAATCAAAACACATAATGTTAGAAAAATGATGGCATTGCCATCATAGGCTATGGAAAAATTTGTGTCATTGTATATAAATTACATTAACAGTGGAAAGTAATTCCTTTTATTATTGGTGTAATTTTGTGACCAAATTTCATTGACCATTATATAATATACACAAAGTTCACTGTTGAATCTTACAAATATATAACCTCAACACTTCTGGGGGAAAATGAGTAAGTATATTTCTTTTTATGGATTCTTTTTTCTTGCTCAGTAAGAGCCTTCCACCTTTATTAAGAGAAAATAAAGTCCATAGTCCATATGTATAGGAAAAATAACAACCTATACATCAACTATAAAAAATACTGCTATCTGTAAAAACTAATAGTATATGTAATGTATCTCCAAGAGCTATCCATATCAGAATTTTTTCCATAGAAGACTCTTTTGTTCCTCTCCAACCAAATCTTATGTAAGACAGCAAGACAACACATCTGTTGATTCCTCAAGATATTAAGAATACATTCCTTAAGACTCCTCAGAACTTTATGTATATTGAACTCACATTTATCCATATGTCATAACTTCCTAGAAAAGGGGCATTCAAACAACATGTGGTTAGCAGATTCTGACTCCTTTTCACATAGGAAGCATCTTAAAAATAATTGAATACCAAAACTCTACATATAGTCTAGAGTTGGAAGTTTCCCAAGGAACATCTTCCAAGCAATCATAATGAAATTTCTAGGACAATTGAACATGCATAACTAAGAAGCCCATTTGAGAATAGGATTGGGATATCTGACAATACGCCAAGCCTATTTTAGATTTAGAAGGGATCTTCCTTTAATATTGATACTATCTTTATCATGAAAATGGATATTAGTATCCTTGATGAAACATTTCAATTTTTTAAAACTTCTTTTCTCTAAAAATTCTGGACAACAATAGTCACCTTTTCTCCAATGATATTCCAGGTAGTTTTGAAAAAAATGCCAATTAAAGCCATCTGGCCTAGGTGCTCTATCTCCATCAACTTCTTTAATAACCCTTTCAATTTCTTCTTTAGACACATAAGCTTTCATTGTGTAAAAATCCTTATCAGATCAGTAGGAAATTCTCAATCATCCTCCCAAAGAATATCATTCTTATCAGAATATTTATTGAAAAGACTGTCATAGTAATCATGAATATGATCAGAAAATAACACCTTATTCATAAGACTTGATTCCATTAATAGACATACATATAATTTGATTTCTAGATGCCCTTACTTTAATATTGTTATAAAAAAACTAGTATTCTTACCCCCAAGCTTTAACCAATTAACCCTTGACACTTGTTTAGCATAGAATTCCTCCCTTTCAGCAGCTTCCCATGCTATCTCCCTTTTGTCATTAGCATACTCCCACAAAGCAAATTTATTAATATTGTAATCAGCAACTTTGGTAGTCTCTGTGGCTTCAAATTCCAAAACTTTAGCACAGTCCCCAATGTTTCCAAATTTTTCTTTGATCCACTTCACAATCTTATCTCTCAAAATTTTTAACTTCCTTGAAACTTTGTAAATCGATCAACCCTCCACATTCATATTCTAGGCTTCTTGAACAATACTAAGGAAATCAGGATGCTCATTCCAGACATTTATAATATGAATGGTGATCACTATGAATGGTGCTTTGCACTTCTACCCACTTATCTTTGTAGACGTTCCTAAACTCTTCATTGTGTAGAACTCTATCAATTTTAAAAAGAATGAGCTGATTTCCATTTTGTTTGTTATCCCACGTGAAGAAAGCTCCTATAAGATCCATGTCCATTAAATTAATATGTTCAAATATACTATTGAAATAATTGAGGACCTTCACAGAATAAAAACCCCTTCCATTTCTCTCATGAGTGAATCTAATAGCATCAAAACGCCAATCAAGATCCAAGGTCTAGACATATCACTATGGATATTCTTGATATGTTCCCAGAGCTCACTTCTTTTTTTTATCATTTTGGCCATGAACCATAGTAAGATAAAAAGTACTATCTCTATACTTAACACAATTATGAACAAATTGATCATACTCCTTTAACTTTTTGATTTTAACATTACTATGATCCTAGAGAATAACAATCCTTCCCAAAGGGTGCAAAAAATTATTAGAACACCAATTTTTATCACTCCATAGTTTGTCGATGGCCTTGTTGATCTTCTTATAACTAATTTTTTTTATAAGAATATTAATAGGTAGATCATAAAATGAGAAACTATCCCTTAATTTGTCCTAGCGTCCTGGCTTATTAAGACCACATACATTCTAGACAAAGATCCCAAGATTGTCACCCATTAAAGTGGTCTTTGAATGGACCCCTACTAGTCACAGTCACAATGAATTCATCTTCATTATTGTCTCCCAAAAGATCAAACAATTTATTGAAACATTTTCTACAATCTTCTTAGAAAAGGACACACTTTCATTCATTTTCCTTCATTGATTATGATTTTTCCCTGTCATAGTAAGAAATCCCTCGATGTCCTTCACTTTTTTGTTTATATAGAGCTTGCTATCCAGGATCTCACCCATTTCCATCAGAATAGAGTAATTATAATTGACCCCATTGCTAACATGTTTCAGTAGATGAGACCGGTACAAACTCCCTCCTGAACTCATAGCATTTTGAGCCAAATGAGAAGACATTTCTGAAACAAACATAGGTGGATCGCTCCCAGGGATAGCCATCATAGCTTCTGACAAGTGCCCAATGTTATTTTCTAAACTCAGGGACCCATGCGGCAGACTAGAAGAATATCCTACAAATTTTTCAAAAATTTGCAAAGATGGACCATTAACCTAGAAGGAAACTTTCTTCAAGGACTTATCATTCAAGATAACAGGGACATCCAACTTATTAGAGTTTTCCTAAAACTTTGGAATCGACTCCATCTTTTTGACCAGATCCAATCATGTCCCATCTTCATGGCCAAAGCACCCACACTTGGCACAGATCTCCGCAATCAACTCGTACACCACTTCTACATCATCCCTATGGACTTTGTCACTTCTCATAGTAATATTCTTAGGAAATAAGGAAGTATTCGACACAATGACCTGTATGTGAGCAAAATCCAATCTCGCCATGGATTTCATAGAGGAATCTGAACACAAAGGCATGCCAATAAAGCTAATGAGAATCCCTAGCATCTCTCCATCCCATAACTCCAGTGGAAGATTCATAAATCTGATCCATATAGGTATTTCTGTCAATTTCTACTTTTCTAATGGTTCCGATCTCCCATTTCTTCAGCAGTAAGGATTTACCCCCAACAAACCACAAGCCCTCCTTCCACAGCCGTCTTCAGGTCAGATTCCTCTTTGCATTTCACTATGAAGAAGCTTTTTTTTCTTGAAGTAATTTCGAAAGAAGATTTAGATTTTCATACCATTTCAAAATGATGAACAAGTGTTGGCCAATGCGACTTGAGTCTGGCGATATATCCTGCTACCCATATTGTTCCATTTTTCACGATTTCAATAGCTTTCTCTCACTTGTATCTCAGTTCTTCATCCACTACCTCTGGCTGGAAGAATTTGAGCTATGTATCCTCCCCTTACTTCAGATCGACGAAGAGATCCGTCCACGCACGCGTCGGGCCAGCGACTCCATTGTTCTTCGTAGTAGGTTTCGAACGAGAAGCTGCTGAGAATTGGTTATGAGGCCATTACCATGGACCCTCAGAGATCATCTTTGTCGTCGCCTTCCCGATCTCCTCCCTCGTATGCTTCAAACTTCCCATCATTTCCTCGGGGTTCCCCTAAACACTCATTAATTTTATCAATATATGCAAGAAGGAACATGAGAAAAAGCGTATATGCCTTTGTGGGTTAATTTTTGTTTTGGTGTTATTTCTGTATAGTCATTAATAGTAATAATAACCATCTCCTAGTAGTCTTTACTCTTACTACTTTGTTGTCAATAATGATACTACAAGAATATACCTACCTACCTATATATACATATATATATATCTGTGTGTGTGTGTCATCAGTTATAATTATTTTGTAGCTTCATTGTATGTGAATACATCTTAGGCTATGTAGTAATCATACCTTAAGCGTTAGGAAAAACCTAATTAAGTGGTGGGCACCACAATAAATAGAAGGTGCATTTTAAATTTTGAACTGACACAAAAAAATTGTAATGACAATTATTTGAAACTAAACTAACATGATATTTCTGTCATTATATGTATATACTTTATAACAAAGCCCCAACTTTTACAAAAAAAGCTGGAATTTTTTTGCAATTTTATAAGCTCCTAAATTTTTAGTGTGATTAATACGTTGGTTGTTTATTTATCACAACTTCTTAAAAATATTTCCCACTTATTAGCGATTTATCTGACTTTTCATGACTTCTCACTATTTCTCATGATTTTACTCGCTTTATTTTTTATATTAGAAGATCACCTACAAATAACTCTCAATATACACTAACCCCCAACCCACACTCTCTTGATAGTTCATGCTATTGCATTGTCCTTTTCCTCCTTCCTCCCCTTCTTCTTTGTTGTTGTGTCTGTATCCTTGACTTAAATCTTCTTCTCTTCCAACAATCTTGTATTTCATTTTCTTATCTTTTACCATTTCCATATATGCTCTTCACATGTTTCTCTCAAGTTTGTATATATTTTTCTTTAGTACCTATCCAATTAATTTTCTCACTAAGATTGTATGACTAGTGACCTCAATAGTTACATGCATGTCTTACACACACACACACAGATATATATATATATATATATATATATATATATATATATATATATATATATATATATATATATATATATATATATATATATATATATATATATATAGTCAGGCTAGAATACACTCGAGTGTATTCGGAGCAAAATACACTCAAGTAGTTTCTCATGATGCATTATTTTTTCAAAAATCTAATCCATTGATCTTCTTAAACATCTTATGAATAGCTCAGACGCAAAATTTGAGCACATTTGGACATTTATCGGTCACATTATAAATACCGCAAAAATTATGCATTTCAACTTAGTTTCGCGCGTCAATTATGTTGCCCTTGGATGAGTGACTTACACTCATCCAAATAGGCTCAAAATTTGTATGTAGCCTAGTTATGGTATGATGGTGAAGATCAATGGTTTACATTTTGCAAAAAATAGTCTTGATATGCAAACACACTTGAGTGTATTCGTGCGATCTGTACACTCGAGTATATTCTAGCCTGACTCTCTCTCTCTCTTTGTATATATATATATATATATATATATATATATATATATATATATATATATATATATATATATATATATATATATATATATATATATAGGAGATTTATTCGCTACCCGCACATCTAAAAGTGTAATTATATGGTACACAAAAGTAACTCTAAGATCAAAAGAGTAACTCTATTGATAAAAAAAAGTAACTATATGACTAAAACAGTAACTGCGTAGAAAATATATAGTCAGTAATTTTTTTTATTTTGGTGGGGCAAATGATATTATTTTTGGATGAAATTTTTTGGGGAGCTAGATAAAATGCTCCTCTAAAATTTTGAAAAAAAAAGTGACAGGAAGGGTGTTCGGGTAGCTACCCGCGCGGGTATTAAAGAAGAGCCCATATATATATATATATATATATATATATATATATATATATATATATATATATATATATATATATATATATATGGCTGTGTATTTATTTCCCACGCGGGTACAGTAGCTTTGCTACCCATCCAAAGTGACGTGGTGGCATAAATAGTAAATAGTTTGAAAAACTGAAGAAGCGGATTCCGTCTTCTTCACGCGTTGTTCCGCCACCGACCTGCTCAAATTGCACATTTTTGTACATCTGCCGTTGGACGCCCTGCTACATTCAATGAACCCTTTCCATACCGAAGGCATGTAGCATTCCTGTTGCTGCTGGGGTTGGGTACCTTTCATCTCATCGGATTTGGGATGTCCGCGTGTGGCTAGTTTGTGGGATTCTGGCGGTGGGAAGAGCATTAGAGAGATTCGTCGGCAACAAAGAGCATTAAAGAAGCGATCAAGGGGAAGAACAGAATGGCTGGAGGCAACAACTGGGAAAGAGTGTAATTAGAGCCCCAACAAATTTAACTTGTTCCAGATTCATGGCCGACAGTCACTGTTTGATTGTTGCTCTTCCCCTTCTTCCCTCTTAACCTCTACCCTCACTCTCAGCGGGCCTAATCTACGTGATTGATCTCTATTGCGCATCGCTGCTTTTAGGTAAAAAAGCAATCATCCCCCATCATTAGCATCATCCCAACCTGTGCTCATCTGCTTATCGTTTACTTGCTTCTATGTGCATCACCAGTGGCCTTTTTTTCTTTCTTTTGCACTCTTACTGATCGACTCTGTGAATGAATATTCCGATGTTGACGGTGGGTTTGTGCTTCGCTTCATCAAATCATCCCATGGTTATGAGATCATCACTCTTACTTTATAGGAAATCTACCGTATGTGGGAAACTCAATTTGTGTCTAGATTTTTGTTTTGAAGTAGTAATTGTCATACATGCTTTTATGTTCCGTGATGATTTTTTATGTGCATTTACAACTCTCAGTCATCAATCCCTATCTGCATCTCCATGCCCGAATAGCAAGAACGGCTTCCCCAGTTATCAGTTTTTGTAGAGGAGGACGACGAAGGTTTATTTGCACAGATTTGAACATTCTTTGACGTTCGTCAGAGTATCCGGTGAAGATATCGATCTTCACCAGATCAAATCCACGCTCCAGACCTACTATTTTGAAGCTCACTCCGTTGAGGAGGATGGAGGGGTGGGAGAATTCCCTAATCTATCTACATTTTAGGAGTAGCAGTTTGTCCAAGCTAGAACCAATTAGTTTTGTATTCTCTTCATCACTTCAATCAGTTATACTTGTTTTCTCACTTTTTCATCATCACAATGTGTATTCATCTCTCTATCTTTTGTGTGGGAAAGAAACCCAATTTTGTGTCTTCATTTTTTATTTTTGAAGTAGTATTTGTCATAAATTTTTTATGTTTCACATAGTTACTCTTTTGTTATACGTGGTTACTCTTCGGACTGACAGAGTTACTCTTTGGTGTTTTAGGGTTACTCTTCTATCTTGCAGAGTTACTCCCACACATTGTCATGGATCCGAGCCTTGATATAGATGTTTTTGATGCAAGTGTCAGTCGTGACAATGATAATCATCATTCTTATCCTTCTATTGGTGCTTCCACTTTGATCCCAGCTGTAGTCCCTAGAATTGGTCTCTAGTTTGGAAGTTAAATGAAGGTATCTCCTTCTATTCTAGCTATGTTGGCATGATTGGTTTTAACGTTAGGAAAGATGACAACAGGTATGAATAGGGAACTAAGATTTTGGTTGCCAAAGATATGGTTTGTGACAAGTAGGGTAAAATCGACCATTCTAAGAGGTTAAGAGGGCTTCTGAGTCCCATTTGTGATGAAGTGGGTAACTTGCAGGATAATCTGTCCAAGAAGCACAGGCGTTCTGTGAAGAGGTGTGGTTGTAGAGCCACGATCTGGTTCACACTGAATAAGTCCTCATCCATGTGGGTTGTGACTGCCTTTGTTGAGGAACACAACCACGATCTTGTTGACGATGCGCATCTCCGTTACCTGAAGTGTAACTCATCTCTTGATGAAACTCAAAAATAGATCCTTTCTTCCATGAGCCAAGAAAACATACCTGTATCGAGACAAATTGCATTGATAGCATCTGAGTCTGGCGGCTATGAAAATTTGACATTTACCAGTAGACAAGCTCATGGACACATCAGTAGCAAGAGGAAAGATTCGGCCAAATACGACGTCGACATGGTTTTGGATCATTTTGCTAGGTTTAAGGTCCTTGATCCGAAATTCTTCTATACATACCAAAACGATCCTGATTGCTTCTTGACTCATCTATTTTGGGCTGATCCTGTCTCCATTGAAGACTGCAGGTTGTTCAGTAATGCGATTGTATTTGACACCACCTACCACACCAATAAGTATTTGATGGTTTTTGGAATGTTTGGTGGTGTTGATCACCATCGCAAGATAGTGTTTTTTGCTTCAACTTTGCTGGTCAATGAGAAGTACGACTCCTTTGTCTGGGTTTTCAAGCAGTACTTACTTTATTTTGGCAAGGAGCCGATTTCCATCATAACCGATCAGGACCCTACTATGAATGTTTCTATCATTACAGTTTTTCTGAATTGCAAGCATCACTTCTATAGCTAGCACATCCTATAGAAGCTTCCCTCTAAGCTTGGTGGTGTTCATAACAAGGATTAGATCATAAGCTCCTTGAATGATTGTGTATGAAACGTGGATGATGTCGACATTTTTGAAGAGAGGTGGGATTTTGTAGTTCAAGAGAATGATCTATTTTCCATTACTTGGCTTTCTGATATGTATGCGATGTGTTGGGATTGGGTTCTGTGCTATATGTAGTCTTCTTTCTTTGCAGGCATGAGGACAACTCAAAGGAGCGAGAGCCCGAATGCATTCATTAGAAGCCATGTGAATAGTAGGAAGACTCTCTTTGAACTTGTATGTTCCTTGGAGACTGCTTACTCTCATGTGCGGGAGATTGAAAATTTCAAAGACTTTGACGATGAGTACAGTAAACTCCCTTTGTCATCACTGTGGTCTCTGGAGGAGCAAATGAAAGGTATATACACTAAATCCATCTTTAAGATCTTTCAGTCTGAGGTTCATCAAAGCATGGTCTACAGTGTAAAGGAAGCTTTAGAAGAAGGTGTCTTTGAGGTGTATCGTGTCGGTAGCCTTGGATCTCCCCATTTTTTGAAGAAAGAGTCGTCTAGTGAGATTGTTTCGTGCAATTTCTTCATGTTGGAATTCAAAGATATCCCTTGCAGGCACATCCTATCTTATTTGAAGAGCCGTGACTTTTGCACTCTTCCTGAGCCATACATATTGAAGAGGTGGACCAAAGGGTACAGATAACACCCTTTGATTTTTAGCAAAGTGTCAGTTAAGCATCCATCCACTGGGAGGACACTTCAGCTTATTTCTGCCTGCAATTCGATTGTCAACATAGCGTGTAGGAATAATGCTATAGATCTTTGCCATGAAAAATGGTTAGCTTTGCGAAAGGAGCTCTTAGACTTGGATCCCGCTGATATTGGTGCAGGTGATCTTGTAACTGCTTCTAATACAACTTCTTCTTCTTCTGTCAAGGTCCATATCCCTAATACTTGCAAAACTAAGGGGAGACATAGATCCACCGATGTGAGGTTTAAATCTAGAGTTGAGATTGCCTAGTCTAAAAGAGAGAGGTAGTGCAAGAATTGCTTAGAGTTTGGGGTTAACCATGGTAGTAGGAACTACCCTATGAAGAAGTAGTCTATTCTCTAGGGATACTCTTTCTGGACTCTATGTTGTTGTTTTTGTTTGCTGCTCAACGATTATCTCAGGTGCTTCTCGTGTGGTCTGTTGATGTTGGACGTGTATATTCGTTATCTCATCTTACAACTGCTATTTTCTGTTCTTTCGAGCTGTTGGTGCTGCTAGCTAACCCTTCCTTTCTGCTACTGCTGTTGATTTTGGGGAGCATCCTGGTTCTGCTAAGTGTGTTGTTCTTTTTTCTGTTATCATTCGGTTGGGAGCTGTTGCTGCTACTACAATTGATGGATGGTTGTCTTTTTAGTGGAGTTTGTAGTTGGTTAGTGCGTGAGTGAGGTATATTCAAATATGTAATGGGTTGTTCTTTTTGTGTAGTTTTGTGAAAGTGATTTTGTAACCCTCCATGTATTTCACTTGTGTTTGTAATCTATCTGTGCGTTACCTTGAGCTCTAGCAGTTGTACGTATACTTTGAATATGTTACAAAGAATATGTTCTGATTAGATGTTACTCTTTTGAAGAATATGTGTTTCTCTTTGTGTGCAATGGATACTCTTTTCTTATGAAATACCTACATTTTTGGATTAGTACAGTTACTTTCATGTTTGTTCAGTTACTTACAAAATGTCAGTTTGCTACTATGTGGTTCACATACAATGGTTTTGTATTTTTGACAAACCTTCATCCACAAGAGTTACTTTTTGAACGATAGAGTTACTTTTTATATTGTCACAGTTACTCGTAATGTTGTCACAGTTACTCTTAGTACTCTTATAGTTACTCTTAGTGCTCTTACAGTTACTCTTAGTGCTCTTACAGTTACTCTTAGTGTTGTTATAGTTACCTTATAGATTACGAGTTCACCACTCTTCTTTGTCAGTGAGTTCTGATACAGTTACCATTTTTTGGAATCGAATACTTGCTCTCATGCTCGTACAGTTACACAAACCTTCATCCATAAAGAGTTACTTTACAAAGTACAACAGTTACTTTTTGAACGCTAGAGTTACTTTTTATATTGTCACAGTTACTCTTAGTGCTCTTGTAGTTACTCTTAGTGCTCTTATAGTTACTCTTAGTGCTCTTATAGTTACTCTTAGTTCTCTTACAATTACTCTTAGTGATCTTACAGTTACCTTATGGATTACGAGTTCACCACTCTTATTTGTCAGTGAGTTCTGATACAGTTACCATTTTTTTGGAATCGAACACTTGCTCTCATGCTCGTACAGTTACACAAACCTTCATCCATAAAGAGTTACAAACCACACCAGGTGGGTCCAAACACCATACCAAAAAAATTCCATATACAACAAGAATAGCTAGGTAGAGGGCTATTCAGAGAAAAGCAGAAAGAAAGGAAGAGAGGTACTTAGAACTATACAGCAAGGAAAAGGGGATGTACAAGATAACTATCATCGGGTTGTTGGCAGGTACCAATAATAGGCCGCTGCACTAACAACAAACATAATCTCTGGAACAAACGATCCAGAAAACTACAGCCAAACTAGCCATCAGGACGGTCCATCAACTGAACAGAATAACCAAAGAGTTCAGGGGATCAAATCCATCCCTGGCGAGAGCTATCATACACACCATTCACTCCATTGCAAAGCAGAGACATCAAACCAAAATAGCAACTTCAGAATCCTCAAAACTTCTGGTGGGTAACAAAACCAGACTACAGCAACAAGAGGAACCATAACCACTGGAACAAGATAACCAAAAAATACAGCCAAACCAGCCTTCAGGATAGCCCACCTTCAAAACAAAGAAACATCTGTATAGCGCAATGGGTCAACACCAGCACCACTCTCACTAGGGATGTATCTGAGTAGTTCACAGTAGGAACAACCAGTTAAAACAAAAAATATGTATATCAAACACACCAGTTCATAGCAGGAACGGCCAGTTAAAACACACCATTTCAGAATAAAGAAAAATATGTATATCAAACACACTAGTTCAAAGCAGGAACAACCAGTCAAAACAAAAAAAACACTTAAGAATCAGGATCAGATCAGACAATATATAGCATTGTGAAGTAAAAATCTCTAAAGAAATAATATTATGAACTGGGGATGGGTAGTTTTTAGATGAGGGATTATGAAAATATTAGGAATGGTAGAAGGAGGTATGTTGTTCCAAAGTGGGTGAAAGGGCGAGAACCATCAGCCACAGTGATGAAATGAGAGCACTGGAACTTAAAAGAAGAGAATAGAAGACCTACTGATGGTGTTATGCAAATATCAATATCAGAAAGAAACTTTTAGTGTGTAAGAAAAATGGTTTGTGATGCTGAAATGGGTCTCTGATACATAATATCAAAATAAAAAGACCAAATTGGAAATCATCTTTGTTTCATACTACTATTTTGATATGTAATCTTGTGTTATGAAAAAACAAAAAACGGCTACATAGTTGGGAGGTGATATGCTAGTCCTGGTGGCTGCTACATAGTTGGGAGGTGGCAGGAGAGGTTAGGAGGGAGGAAGAAGAGGCGGAGCAGGGGTTGTGGGACGAGATGAGTGGTTGTGTTGAAGAAATCCACAACCTCGTGAGGAGGGCTGGGTTGGTGGTGGAGGGACTGGGGAATATTTTTGGTTACTGGGTAGACGACCACCACCGCGGGTATCTGCAGGAGGGGTTTATGGTTGGTTACTGGGTAGACAACCACCGCCGCGGGTATCTGTAGGAGGGGTTTATGGTTGATTATTGGGTAGACAACCACCACCGCGGGTATCTGTAGGAGGGGTTTATCGACGACCACCACTGTAGTGGTGAGCCCAGGATGGTTGGGGCGGTAGATGGTATAGGCGGTGATGGGGAAGATTATCGACCAAAAGTCAAGGAGATAAGGGAGGCGGAGCATACCTATTTATGATTGGAAGGCTGGAAAGAAGAAGAAGCAGTGTCTTCTACAAATGTTGCAGTGTCAGCTGTCGTAGATGAGTCAACTTCTAAAGGATTCACCCATGAACCCAGTGGTGCTTGGTATTTCTCCTTAATGAACAATTGATCTATAGAGTCATCCATTCCAGATTCCCCAAGCATTTTGAAGAGTGGAAGTAGTTCGGTTGGTGTTTCTAAGAAAAAAATTGTGATCCATGTTGTGATAGTCTGGTGATCAGTTGGCCTGAGGAAGATGATCCAATCTCTACAAATCTTGATATGTGCGATCATCTCTTTCTAGCTGCTGCCAGTGGAAAGTGATTCATTTTCATTTTGGACAAGGGTGATCTGAAATGTATGGTTTCTGATACGGAAGGTGGTGTTTCCTGGTTTAATGTGAAAATAGAGATATTTCCATTCTATAGGTAGTTGAATGGATTCCATAGTTTTGTCGTCAAGGGTGTAGTTCATGGGTTGGATGAAAGGCTTCATGGTAGGCTGTGTTGAGGTTTATGAGAACACTAGGAATGGCAGAAGGAGGTATGCTGCTCCAAAGTGGGTGAAAGGGTGAGAACCATCGGCCACAGTGACAAAATGAGAAAACTGGAACTTAAAAGAAGAGGATAGCAGACCTGTTAGAGTTACTTTTTATATTGTCACAGTTACTCTTAGTGTTGTCACAGTTACTCTTAGTGAAGAAAGCCAAGTCCTCATGAGGAGGGATGGGTTGGTGGTGGAGGGACTGGAGAGTATTTCCCCAAGAGTTACTTTACAAAGTACAACGGTTATTTTTTGAATTCTAGAGTTACTTTTTATATTATCACAATTACTCTTAGTGTTGTCCCAGTTACTCTTAGTACTCTTACATTTACTCTTAGTTCTCTTATAGTTACCTTATGGATTACGAGTTCACCATTATTCTTTGTCAGTGAGTTATGATATAGTTACCATTTTTCTAGAATCGAACACTTGCTCTCATGCTCGTATAATTACTTTACAAGAAGTCCCTATTGCTCTGTCTTTCCATGTACATTGTTTTTGTGATATGTGTTTTACCTCTCTATTTTTAGACTTACTCTTACAAATTATAAGAGTTACTCCTTTGAATCATAGAGTTTCTTTTCTATAATATCACAGTTACTCTTAGTCTTCTTATAATTACTCTATGGGTTACGATATCATCATCACTCTTCCTCTTGAGTTAGTTTATTTTTGGCAGGCTAATTGAAAGTATATATCTTCATACAAAACCACAACAGTTGTACATTCAAGAATACAACATTCAAAGCATAAAATGTTATATATTATACCCAGAAATACTTGTATTTATAATATGATTTAGATCAAATGTATTTTTCAGGCTTTTTACAGCACACAAGTAAATGTATCTCACAGCGGTTACACATCAGAACTCCAGAAGTAAATTGCTCAAGATTTACATTTCAATTAATAATTCAGTATTTCAGCTAGAATTTAGCCATCTATCTAGGCTTGAAATAGCTTCTTCCTCCATGCTCTTTTCTTCATGCACTTCTGCATCTGCTGCTTCTTTCTGCTCTGTTTCTTGCCGCTTCTGACCTTCATCTTCTTCTCCCTTATTCTCCTCAGATGGACCTTCTTTGATGTCTTTATTTGCATCCTTTTCATTCGCTTGTACAGGCTGCAGCTGCCCCCTTGCCATCATTCTCTGAAAAATATCAGCCCTTATTTCCAGCATGTTCTTGCGGGTGAAGTCCATATGTTTTCCATTGACCAGAAATTCTTGGTACTTCATGATGAAGATCCCACAGTCAAGTGAGTCTTCTTCCTACTGTGGGTACATTGGGTACTCCCGTTCCCACTGCGATAATTGGCTTCCTTTTTCCGATGCACCCCTAAAGAATTTGTGCACAATACCCACCTGCATTAAAAAAACATAACTTTTATTAATCATCAATCAACGAACATTAATCATGTCAATCCACTACTAATAGAGTTACTTTTTATAGATCGCTCACCCATCTAAGGAATTCCTTTCTTGACTTGCTATTTCCACTCATTGAGTTATAAGACCGGTGTACTCCATCCCTGAAGCTTGCTTCATACAAGTGCCAGTGGTTGTCGTTGTTTAGTATGGTGAACACTGAGTCCATTGTGTCCCGATCTTTCAATGGAATGTTGAAGAGTGGAGATAGCATGTCAATCTGTTCTAGGGTGATGTCCTCGACATCAAATGACAACTTCTGCTGCAAATGTAGAATTTAAAAATGCACATATATAAGTTTCAGTTTGTGTATCTATTTTTGTTTTTTGATGTAATTTTGTATACAAATTTTGCTTTTCTTACCAGCACATAAGTTCTCATGCAGTGCCATGTCAAACCCTTCTTCCTCCGCTTGCTTGTGCTCGCCTTGAGCATCTCCACAAAGCAGTCCAGAACCTAGAAAAAAACACAATATTTCTTGTTTAGCAATCCAAATTATCTGTTTCAAAGAGTTGTACTATATTCTTGTTTCTTACAGGTGATTGCACCATCTGATCTTTATAGAGGAGAGCAGCGAGGTCCTTCCCTGTGCACCAAGTGTCATCACTGAATCTCCATTCTCGTTTTGACCTACCAATCATTTTTATAGATGTTATACACATGAGTTGGATATTGAATAAGTAATGTTTTATATTTGTACACTTGACAAAATAACCAATTCTCTTACATTTCTTCTATGTTGTCCATGAAGTGATGGAGAATTTCCCTGGTTTCGTTTGTTTTGAAATGCTCAAATCCAATGAAATTTGACAGCTTGTGCCGTCAACAACAAAAGAGCAGTCCATGTCAGAATCAATCTTCATTTTACACAAGTTACACAATGTTAATATGTCGCATACAGTTACTCTTTATGTTCCTATAGTTACTCTACTAATTCACACATTTACTCTAGACTATCGTATAGTTACTCTTTATATTCCTATAGTTACTCTTCTATATCACACAGTTACTCTACTATATCAAATAGTTACTCAAGTACTGATATACTTGAAAGGAGATGCAAACTTACCTTTTCCTCCCTCCTTTTCTTTATGTTCTTCTCTATGCTCCCTATAATGTGTTGTTCCATCTTCTTCCTCTTTGTCAACCTTTTTCTGGGCTCATCCTTCTACCCTTCTTCTTCTTCGATTATTTTCTCTAGTTGTTCCCTTGTTTCTTCTTGGCTCTTTTCTTCTGCATCTCGTGCAGACTTTCCTTGGTCAGAACTATTTATTGCCTTTTCTTTCTTCTTCTCCTCTTCATCACCAGTTTTCTTATCATCATTCTCATCTTCTGATTCCTTCTCTTCCACATACTTTCTTCTCAGGCTCAGCCTACCTCATTTACTCAGTGTGTCGTCCTTTTTCACACCTTCCTTCTCTACTTTGTCCGTAGTATCAACATCCTTGTTGTGAAGCACATTTGACCTATCTTTGGGTTAATCAACATTCACTGAGACAAACCTCTCTACAAAATGTTGGAACCCACTGGCAGTTGATTGTGCTTTGTCACCTTCATCTCCCCACTTTCTCTTCATATTTTTATTTTCCTCTTCTAGCTCAGCTATCCTTTTTTCTAATCATTTCTTCTCCCTCTGTAGTTCAGTAAATGCCTCAACAACTATTTTTATGCAGATCTCCTTCTGCATCTTTAGCTCCTCCTCCAGTATCTGGAATCTTCTCTCCAGGGTGGAGTTCTCAGCAGTCACTCCTTTCTTGATGATCGGCTCTACTGGCGCCTTATCTGCTGTTGGCTTACTTTTTGCCCCTTTTTCTGCAAGGTAGTAGGGCATGCCCTTCATTGTTCTTGCAGCTCGCCAATCATCTCCCCTGTCTAGCTTCATCCTTTGACAAATTTGTCAAAAAAAAACAAAAATTATGTGTCACAATGCAAACATGTAGGATTATGTTGTATATTAGCTTTTATAACAAAGACAAAATATTCTTACATCCTTAGGGTCCACAACCCCTAAATCCATCAATTTCTTGACCGGCACAGCCCACTTCTTTATCCTTGGCTTAGCGTCAAGGAAGGTTGGCTTTGCCATATTCGTCATCTCATATGCCCAAACCTGCATGTAATAGAGAGAAAACATAATGCATATGTAACTGCCCCCTAGTCATTGTTGTAACAATGTAGATGAAAATAATTTTGTTCACTTACGCATAGGCAAATCACACACCCTATTGTGTAGAGGGTGGTTTTCCCTTTCTCCCCTTTCCTCCTCAGTTGGGCATTCTCCTTCAACATCTTCATATTCTTGAAGATACTCCCATGCACCAGCTTTGCCCAATTCATCTGCCCAGTGGCAGTAACATCATCTAGGTAGTGCATTATATATATTGGTGTGTAATAGTTGGTGTTTGGGAGTAGGAATGTTGTCAGTAGGTGTAACATCCACGCACGACGCATGTTCTGATTGTCCGCTGGATCGTCGATCTTGGCATATTCTTGCCAAAGTTTTGATAAGTTGTCTTTGTGCAGGACATCCTTTTCCCTTAACCTCTTCGAGGTCTCACCTTCATTGCCTTGTTTACCTGTTGTCCTAGCAAACTGTTGCCATATTGAGCTCACTATCTCAAAAAATTTCTTAGGTATTATATCCATACCTTTGTTGGGGATACCTAGAATTACCCCCACATCCTCAACGGTCATCCTTGTTTCCACCCCTTTGGACAACAAAAATATGTCATCATCTACATATCTATCTATTAAATCCTCCAAAAGGACTGTGTCAACCATAAGATTCGACATCTTTATCATGTTTGCAAATGTCGTCGACCTCATTATTCTAAGCTAATTACTTGTAAACACAATGTTGTTGTTGGTGGTGATGTAGCTCTTTATGTAACATCTGTGGTACAACCTTTTGTTTCCCACTGCAAACATATCAAAACTTACTCTTAGGTTTTTTTTTCTTATTACTTCTTAGTCAGTCAAGTTACTCTTAAAATTTTCACAATTCATTATACGTAGTAGGGTGATCACATTTTTAAAGCTAACTATTTATTTTGTAACAGCAATTTAATATACTGCAAGTAAGTGTCCTATGAGAGTAACAACAAACTAACACAATTATAAATCCATACAAGGTTACCTTCATCTGCCTTTCCTTTCCCCTTTTCTATCCTCTTCATTCTTTCCTCTTTTCCTCCCTCATCGGCAGCCTTTTCTTTTCCCTTCTCTTTCCTCCTCCTTCTTTCCTCTTCCCCCTCTCATTAGCAACCTTCGCTTTCTCCTTAGTTTCTTTGGCCTTCCCTTTCCCCTTCTTTGTCGTTTTACTTCTTGTCACCTCTCCTTCATCCGCAGTAGCCTTTTCTGTCTCATTCTTTTGCTGACTTTCATCTGTACTGTCAACATCTCCTTTCCTTTCTTCTCCTGCATACGAACACAATTACTCGAAAAGTGTAGTCTTTAGCTTTACAATATGGTTTTCCTAGTTTAACTGCTATATCTAGTGTGCGAGATATTGTTTGTTCTATAATAGTTACTCCAGCATTTCTTCAGTTACTCTAGACTATCATATAGTTACTCCAATGTTTTGTTGTAGTTACTCTATCCATCGTCTAGTTACTCTACTTCTTATAACAGTTACTCTTTTAACATGCATTGTTACTTTTTAGTCGAAATCTTTTTGTTTTATGTTTTATGTTTTTTGTTTGTAATGTACATGCAAACCCAAATTACCTTGTCGTTCTTCGTTCTCTGCTTTGTCACGTGGAAGTTCTTCAGTTGTGGTAGCTCCATTGCCCCCATTACTAGCAGTAGCCACCTTACCGCGTTTTGCTCTTTTTGCTGAAGGTTTACTCATTAGGAGATCTGCAACCCATCTTTTGTTCCCTTTCAGTTTTGTCTGAGGAGTCACAAAAGCACCTCCCTTCTCCCCTTTCGCAGCCGCTTCTTGTCCCGCTTCATCTGCTTCTTTGGCCATCGTAGCCCCTCTTTTGTTCCCTTTCTATTTCGTCAGAGTAGTCTCTGCAACACCTTTCGTCTCCCTTTCCACACCTGCTTCTTTTCCCACTTCATCCCGTTCTATCTCCCCTTCTGTGGTTGCTGCTTTTGCCGCTTCCTCTGGTTCTTTTGCCATCTTCTCGTTGGCTTGATAGTGGTGCAATTCGAAGTCGTCGTCTTCTTCAATCACGGTCCTTAGATTCCTTCTCTACGGCGGCATTATCGAGGTCTTTCGTGATGCCTTCTTCATCCTCGTCATCTCTGAAGAGGGTAGCTGCTCCGTAATTGAGATGCAGCGAGAGAGAGGAGGTGGAATCGAAGATGATGGAGATAGAATTTGCAGTCGGAGTGACTGGAGACAGAGGAGGTGGGGATGGAGGGGTTGCGGGATGTGTTCGTCGGTGCTGTTGCGCGAGAATGAGAGTAATCGTAGGGCAGAGCGAGGGTTCGAATGGAGGTTTTGGGGGTATTTTTCGCTCACTGTCTTTCTGCCCTTTTCTCACTTTTTACGGTCTTGCCACCATGCCCCGCTGCCGGGTAGGTTTTGCTTTGTTACCCGCACGAGCATCTAAGATCAACTATATATATATATATATATATATATATATATATATATATATATATATATATATATATATATATATATATGGGCCTATCTTTAATGCCCGCATGGGTAACTACCCGCCCCCATTTCGATTACTTTTTTTAAGTTGGTTACTTTTGACATGTAGAGGGTTACTTTACCTTGTAAACTGTTGAGTTTCATGCATAGATAGTTATGTTTGTAACAACAGATTTCAAAACACGGTTACATATATATCTGTTGTGTATTTTGTACAGGATTACTTTTTTAGTCGTATAGTTACTTTTTGATCAACATAGTCATTTTTTTAATAGCACAATTACTTTTCTGGTCAGAACAATTGCTTTTTTGGCTGCCGGGTAGCGAAATCCAGGCTACCTGGGCGGGTATTAAAAAAATGGCACACGTATATATATATATATATATATATATATATATATATATATATATATATATATATATATATAGAGAGAGAGAGAGAGAGAGAGAGAGTTAACCTAGAATATACTCAAATGTACAGATCACGCCACACACCCCAATGGTACTTGTTAGATTTTTGTGAAATCTAAACTATTGATATTCATTCTTATAATAATAATATGCCACACAAAAAATTTGAGCCGATTTGGATGAGTGTAAGTCATTCATCGAATGATAAAAATAAATCAACTAATTTTAATTACATTATTTTTTCCACCTTTAGATGCATAACCTATAAGTGTTTGAATGATATTTTTACTTATTTTTAGTACAATAATATAGTTTTATTTACCAATGCTTGTCATTTATCAAATTAATCAAATGAAGTAGACTGACTAATTGTAGAACCATAAATTTAAGTACTTGCCTATAAAATCTCTATTTGAAATATGATTATGACTTCAACACTATTTTTTTTTAATTTTCCATCTTATTTCCTTCTTAGAATCTTATATTTGCATATAGTAATTTAATAATATAGATTTCTATTAGTGGTTTGAATTTGACATATTTGAATATCCTCATAACTTATAAGTGTGTCCATATGATATTTTGTCTTCATGGAAGCCCCAACCAGACCAACCCTGCTCAAGTTCTTAGAGTTATTAGTTAAAGTTTTTCTTCACAAAAATGTCCACAATCACCTTAGTGGTTCTTTATCTTCACTTGTTTTGAACGAATAGTGATTTTTTTATGGTAAAGGGAAAGTTTAACCTCTATTTGATGATTAATTTGTTTAGTCAATAAAAAATAAAATTTGCATATATTCATTACATGTATCTGTCAATTTATACTTTATATGGGTATGGATGGCATGCAACTATTTTTTACGCTACATAATTGATGACTTTTGTATTAAATAAATTCAATAATTACATGAATACATAAATTTCATTATAACAATATATGATGGGATATTGTAATCTCGGTTAACCTTTGTGACGTAACTGATATAATTGTCAAAGTCTATATTTTAGCATTGAAACTATGTTGTTGGTAGTAATAATGACAAGAATATTTCACGACGAAAATTGTTAGCTGAAATCATTTTAGTCATCGTTATAAATAATAATAAAACAATTGAAATATCTTTTCATTGTTTGTGTTAATGGAAGGATTGAAAAGTGGCAACATGCTACAAGTTTTTTCTCAATTAATAGCTACAACAATAAGTTTTTCCATGCTTATTATGAACTTCTCATGAGGTTGTTGATGTATTTTAAGTACAAGAATCATTTATTCAACGACAAAGTCATAAGACATATAGAAAGTTGCATCATACAGTAGGCGTGACGAAGATGCTTAATTCACGAACACTTCAATAGGAAATTCTATTTTTAGTTTCACCTCCTAAATTCACGAGTTCCTCTAATTTTATCTCCCTCCTTTTGAGATCACGTCCCCTATGGTAGTTCTCATGCGAGTTAAGAAAATGAGTTGCTTCCATAGTCATTGTTCATATATGCTTCCCAAACGTAATTCACATATTGAATATGGTTCCAGCTTGGTTTTTCTATACATCATTTTGCGATATTACATGTTCATGCTACTTATGAATTTTCCTAGGGGAACCCACTTGATATACTTGTCTTTTCCATGGAGCCAATCGATCATATATACATTACCCTCATGAGGATTCGATATCCATATATCTAGTCCCACCCTCCCACTAGAAGAAATAATGTTCCACCTTTAAGAGAGTCAGTGTTTCATGGTGAAAGAAGAGCGCTGTACCTATCTATAATTATTAGTTTTTAAAAGTGGTAGCTCTATCGTCATCTAGTAAGTGTCCCCAATGTTAAACACTACATCGTCGGTGGAGATAATTATGTTTCTGGTCAATTCATTCCTTTCTTTTAAAATGGGTTAAGGTGCTATTTTTGTGAGACAAGTTAGATAGGTTTCTATCTCTTGTATTGATGTTATTACCCAAGATATTATTAAATTTATTTCTTATTCACTATGTTACTATAATATATTGTTTCGTCCATTGTGTTCAAGATTTTCATTTTTGTATTTATTCTAGATAATAGAACTTGGGAAGCATTTGGTGACGTGATTACTTTGAAGTGAAGGTGGAAGACTAAAAGGAAACTGTGAGTGGCTAAAACTATCAGTATTGAAACGCCACATTAACAACTGGTAAATTTGTACATACTTTTCACACTCATCTACGATTATCCACCAGACTAATTTTATGCGGTGGTACATCTTAGATGCATGATTGCAGTTAAAATAATCATAGTGTCAAATGGAGCCTTGATTTATCCAAGTTTTTACTTTCTATCTTTCCTTCCCTTAAGACAAACAAAACCTCAGATTGGGGGACCAGTTGATATTTGTAATAGCTTTTGTGTAATATTCATGACATGTAGATCTTATTGTTTTCTATGCTTTTGCATGAAAAAGACTTGAGCGTGAATTAAAGCATTAAGGAACAACAACGTAGATATATTTCTCAAATAAAAGTTATTGTGGAGAAAATATTTGTAATAGCTTTTGTGTAATATTCATGACATGTAGATCTTATTGTTTTCTATGCTTTTGCATGAAAAAGACTTGAGCGTGAATTAAAGCATTAAGGAACAACAACGTAGATATATTTCTCAAATAAAAGTTATTGTGGAGAAGAATGGTATAAAATTTAAAGAACTAGACAAGTGTGAAAGATTTAAGAAACAATCTTGTGGTAAAGATTGTCAAACTAGAGTTGAAACAATTCATGATGGAGGTTGACTGTCTAAACATGGCTCATGAAAAATTAAGTTACGCCTAATGTCCTTGTCTTTAGATGATAAGCATATGCATGACATAATGTCCTACTTACCCACAATGGTATTTCTAGACCCTACATAAAAATAAGGAACACTGAAATATTGATTACTACATATTTGGTGTCAAGTGGCAATTGAACCAACACCGCTCTATACTTGGTTGCTCCCCGTGCTAACATGCAGATGCCTTTGTGGAAATGAATAATGTAATTTGGATATTGATTTTCAAAAGTTGCCACAACCTTGACTCTACATATATGACCCACTAACTAGAGAAACCAAATAAATATAAAGATAAAACTTTGTTTTTACCCTCATGACTTCCAATATATTCACACAACGATATATACTGATCCACACACACTAGAACATTTTATATTACTAGACTTAGTAACAAATTATGAAGGGAACATTCCTATCTACTTATGGAGAAGCCCCTTATATACACAGATAGTTATAAACAAAAACAATCAAAGGTTGTAAATTGTAGAAATGCGCTCATGATTATTATAAATAATGCTACATTCCTGCATTTTGCTATATTGAAGTGCCTTTTCTGATATTCTTCACTATTATATTACTAATGGAATACTATATTATTAATCCTAGGGCTAAAATTTGCTTTTTTTATTTTTGTTAATTATATAAATTTTATTATGGTATCATTTGTTACAAATTTACAATGTACCTTTGTGAATGTGGTTTTATTGGTACCCACCACTATGTTGTTTTCTAAATTCTCAATCAATTAAAACTAAAATTTGCAGTCTATATGTTAATCTAAAATTCATAAATAATAAAGTTAGCATGATACTAGGAACTATTACTTTGCCAATGTAATAGAATCCAAAAACTGTATTTCATCTTATTCAATGAAAGTCTCTATTTGTTTAGGCACAATACACCATATGAAATGTATTGTGACCATAGTGGTTTAACATTAGGAATTACTATTATAAAGGGAACAATATAAGTTATCTTATAATTGTTGACTCAAGGTCTAAATTGACTAAACCTTTGTTTTGATGATGACTAAACCATTCTTATTAATTGTGTCTAATGTCTCTACTTGAGTGAATTCAGATTAGGTATAGACACACTCTAAATGCCCTAACTTACACATCTCTACTTGGAGAAAAGACAAGTCAAAGTCCATACAAGTGCACATTTTTGGAATATGATGTAAATCCATTAGAATCATGTTGTAAATCACTTGTAATGATTGTATGACTTATAATTAAGCTTAGAAAAAATCAGGAACACTTAGATTGAATATTTAAGCACTCAAAAGCTATTTTCCAAAATTCACATTAGGTTGTTCATCGGTGGAGTTGCAAACTCAACCGATCCTAATTGGATCTTGAAAATGACTTTTGAACGGTCGAGTTTGCACTTCATAGAACTCGATTAAGCCCTCTACTGACCAAAATTGATTTAAGTGAATCAGTCGAGTTACCCCATGTCAAACTCGACTGATGGCCTAAATTGGTCTTTCTTTTAGTGGGATCGATCGAGTTACCTTTATAGAAACTCGACCGATTGCACTGTATGAAAAAGTGCATAAAAGTATTTCTAGACATTGTGGAGTTGCAACAATCGAAAAAATATATGTTGCAAGCCACAAAACAACTAATTTTCGTTCTTAAGTGTTCCCAAAGTCTAAGGGGCATCCCCATCTATAAATAGGACTCCTTGGGCTTCATTCCAAGGTTGAGCATTCAATGCAAAACTCTATGTGAGGTTCCTATTCTATAGTTGAGGGTTTCCAATAGCCTCCTCTCTCTGTATAAGCTTAATCACTTGCTACATTCGTTAGAGTGAGTAGGAAATCTATAAGAGAGCTAGTCCTACATGTATATCTTGTGAGGCTCTCACTTCCACCACCTCCCTATCTCTCATTTCAACCATGAAGATGAAGGTTCTCTCTCTTGGCTAAGAGAGGTAAAGAAGAACAAGGGAAGGCATCCCTTGGTGAAGATCAAGGCTGAAGACTTAGGGCAAGAGTGGGTAAGCCCTTGGTGAAGGCAGAAGACTCCTTACTCAAGTGGGTAAGTCCTTGGTAGAAGCTTCTCTGAGTGAAGGTGAAGTCAAAAGTTGAATATCTAAGAAGAGTGGCAAAGTCCTTGAAGGCGGGAGACTTGTGCTTGAGTGGGTAAGACCTTGGTGAAGGCTGAAGACTCTTGCAAAGTGGGTAAGTCCTTGGTAAGGTAGATACTCTTTGTATTGGATAGGTAAGCCCTTTGGTTGGTCATGTATTGTAAGTCTTATAAATGAATATAAGAGTGCAATGGTTAAGAAATCCTAGAGGTTGACCTCTCTAGGTAGTATACTGACTCACTTCTAGTTTGAAGTGTAGAACCACTCTACATAGCTTGTCACTTGGTGTATGTTCAAACTCTCTCTCCCTTGCTATGCATGTTTTAGTTACACTCAAACTTCCTATTTAGCAACCTTATCCTGGATATATCTTGAAGGTCTAATGAATTTTGTTTAAGTGCATTCAACTCTATTCACCCCCCTCTAGAGTATCCAATCACCCATCTAGGATCCAATAATAATATTAACAAAAAATAAGTAATTATCATGTTAACCAAAAATATAATAATTGTTTATGAATATATTTCTCCCTTCACAACTAGATCTTAATGAGTTATTAAATATCGTTTATGAATATGATAGTTAAACTAATAGACACACACACACATATATATGTATATTAGATTAACTATCAACTTACTTAAAATTGAGTAGTTGGAATGATTGATATTTTATATTGAATCGCATATTCCTTGTTGAACCAATCTAGATTTTCTAATGTAATACAATGTGCACATTTCTTTGTGGAATCCTACCACTAAAATATTGAGGTTCAGTGTATTCCATAGAGGACATTTGAGTGAACAAAAGTATATAGATGAGGGTATGTATAGTGTTCTTCAATCTTAAATCATAATTATCCATGCAGAAGTTAGGGTTAAATCATAACTATCCATGCATATACTCTTGGCATACATATGATCTCATACTTAGATCATGAACCCATGATCTCATGTCACTGAGTCTTATATTCTTAGGACATTATTATATTTATTCATTACCTCATATTTCAATAAATATAATAAAGAGAATCACGTTTAGTAATAACCAAATCAATTACAAAGTGTTCCATAACAATCATCATATATTTGGATCTCAACACATGCTACCAATAGTCTCACACTTGCACGAGAGATAATCACCTAAATATCAAAGTCCAAGTGATCTAACAGGATCATTGTGTTTTTTTCTATGAAAGTGCATTTTTCAAAGGATCGTAAACATTGGTTTTGGTTGGTTAATCTACAAATCTTCACATCTTACCGTATGGCCTCTCATATGCGATGGTAATATTGTAGTGTATGCTTGGAATGTTGATGTGACTAGGTTATTTAGCTTATGTCATAGCTCCATTATTGTCAAAATATAGCTCCAACATCATAAATGGATGGAACCATCCCTAGTCCACCAATGAACTTCATCCATACATATTTCTTTTTTGTGCTAGATGCATCAATGTACTCAGTATCTATTGTAGAATGAGCCACTATCACTTCTCTAGAATTTTTTTGACTCATTGCTCTGTCTTCAAGGTTAAAAAACTTGATTTTAATTGGTAGACATCCTTGTTGGTTTGTAATATTGCATTAGTGTAACCCTCTCAACCAACTCTTCCTCGCCATCATAAGTATAAAAATGATTCGTATTTCTTTTCAAGTACTTAAGGGTTTTTTTACGGTAGTCCAATGACCTTCACGACGATCTGGTTGGTCCTTTCTCATCATACTCAAAGCATACAGGACATCGGTACATGTACATGACATTGCACACATAATAGACCTAATTCCATATGAGTGTAGATTCTTATTCATGTGTTTCCTCTCTTTATAAAAGTTGGGATATTTATCTCTAAAGAGGCTTATTCCATGAGATATGGGTAAATTCCCTCTCTTGGACTCTTGCATGTTAAACCTTTTTAGTACTTTGTCAATGTATGCTCTTTGACTTACACTATAAATCCTTCTAGATCTATCTCTATAGATCTTTATTCCTAGAATATAGGACTCTTCTCCTATTTCATGAAGAAGCTACTTCCCAACCATGTTTTGACCACCTATAGAGTATGGATGCCATTTCTCATGAATATATGCCATCTATATTCAATATGAGGAATACAATTATTCTCCCACTAACCTTCTTGTAAACACATGGTTCATCTTCATTTTTGAATAAAGCAAATTATTCAACTATATCATCAAAATGAAGATTCATGCTCTGAGATGATTGCATCAATCTATAGATTTACTTTGGTTTCTTACATACTTTTCTGGCTTCATATGGATCGATAAAATATCCAAATTTGGTCGTGTATACATTATTAAGGATAGTAGTTTTAATTAATGGATGTTTGAAATCCTATTAACAAATTTCATGGTCATAATAAGCTACAATGGAAAGCATTAGTCTTATGGATTTAATGATGTAATAGGTCAAAAGGTTTCATCTTAGTGAACACCTTGAACATTCTTGAAACCTTTCTCAACGAAACACCCTTCGTAGGTGTTAAATTTATTAGTAAATTTTGTTATTATGTATATGAAACCAAGTATGCTTGGTCCATTAGGGTTTTAGTTTGCTTCCTTGTACTTGAATCCTCTCCTATATAGAGGGGTGGAGTTTTTCATCTATCAATGAAAAACATGACACATTTTTTTCCACATGGTACCAGGGCAGAAATATTTTGACGGTTGTTTATAATTGCTCTTATTGGTATGAAGATCTTCAAGTTTAGATGGAAGTATCATATGCAATTATTGAAACTACCTTGGTTCTCTCTTTGTCGGGGGGTGCATGTTACCTTCTTTCTATTATGCTCTCTATGAAGGTGTTAGAGTGCTTCACTTGTTGTATTGAAAGACCAAAGGGGAGACCATTTCTGTAACATACCAAAACTTGGACATATTCTCTTTTTGGCCCTTTTCCAAGCTTTTCATTTCCTTTTTATCCTTTTTGGCATTGATGTTTAAATTTTAGAATTTTTATTGGTTTGGTAAAAATTTGTTCAACAATTACACCAATGGAAGGGTTTATGTACAAATACATCAATGAAATCTTATTTAAGGATCTAAAATGAAAAATCACCACTTAAGTGGAATAATGGTAAATAAATATGCGCTACAAGTGTAAGGCCACAAACCTTGCTTAATGTATTGAACAATCTTAACTACCATAAATAAGTGATCTAAACCTTAATATAATTTTGTGATGTGTTTTTAAATCATAAAAGAATCCTAAATTTCAAATTTGGTTCAATTTCGATGTTGTTTGTGTGAGTTATGCAATTTTAGGTACATTCTTGACTTTTCTGCAATTTACCCAATTGGGAGGTTTTCTTTGCACATTATCACATGCATTATAATCCTTATATATTCCCTTAACATTGTCGAAATTGTGAACCATTGGTAACCTAGTTGCACCTTGGTTTGAAGGTGTTTCTCTCCAAGGACATTTTAGGGATTACCCTCTTTATGAATGAGCTTATCTTTAAAAGCTATCAACCAATGGGTTTATTTCTTTGATTGGAGGACAGTGGGGATGGTCTAAAAGTTTCCATGGGATTTTATAACCGACATTTAATATTCAATAAGCCTTTATGAGATATCCTCTTGCATGGCCATGAAGCCCTAGGCTAAGGACACATGGAAAGTCCCATAGAGACCTCATGCTTGCCCCCTTCTTTATAGAGACATATCTACCCCTTCCCACCTCCCAATTCAAAAACTCTAGTTCTCCTTCTCCTTCCTCTATCTTAGAGAATCATTCCTACTATGTTTGATGACGAAGTGTTGTCCCAAGGTAAAAGAGGGTGCTTACCTTGGTGAAGAAGGCTCCTAGGGTTCCAAATTTGCCCTATTTAGGGTTCCCACCTTATTGTAGGTCGGAACCATGGCCTTACATGCTAAAACCCCACCTAGAGCCCTTAAACACCTCATCTCCATGTTCTTTTGCTAGGGTTTTTCACCTCTAAAGTGGAGAAGGTGCTTCTAACTCGAGATAGGAGCTTTGTTGGGGAAACCAACCTATATAGCTCGGGAACCTTGTTGGTTGAATCTTTCCACCTTCCTAGAGGATATTTTAGTAACCCCCTTCTCGTAAATTGCTTATTACATGCTTAAAACTAATGCTTCTATGTTTAAAATCAATGATCTCCATCTCTATTTACCATGTTCTTCTAGGGTTTTGGTTTCTTGTTGTTTTACCTTCTCTAGAAGATCTAGTTTGGTTGCCTATGCATCTCCAACCATGATCTTGGGTCAAATGGTGTTTTCTCCCTCTCTCTCTCTCACTCTTCCTCTCTCTCTTAAATATTTCTGACTTGTCATTTCCTCATTAGTTCAAATTGAAAAATTCATATCTTTTAATCCGCTTATCCAAATTTGAATAAATATGTTTTGGAATCGAAAAATTAATCTCTACTAATAAAATATTTTGAAGGTATGATTTTTTGGTTTGATGAAAGGTGATTTTTGGAAAACGAATTTAATGCATAAAATCCATGAAAATTGCATCTTAATCATCATAATTCCAAAATTTACATAAAAATATGTTTTCTTGATCAGGACAACCTAATAAGTTCATTGGTGAGGTTTTCAAAATCTAAATCCAAGTTTTGCTAAAAAAAATCTAAAATTAGGGTCTCTATACATTAATGTGCATTATGTACTCTAATACATGTTAATACATTGAAAATAGACAAATAGGAACTTTGACTCAATTAAAGTGGTGAAAGTTAGTAATTTATATCAGTAAGAGAGGTATGTGAATTCTTACACCCTAAGTTCGAATATTTGGAAACCAAAACCTATATTCCCTAATGAGGCACTATATGAACCCTATCTCCTCTATTCATGATTCTTTTGTTGAATTACCTCAGAATCAGTAATGATATTCTTTTCCTGGGGTCTTTTGCCCCACTTCCATGTTTCAAATATATGATGCTTTTACTTGCCATGATTTCTTTTCTAGCATGTTGATTTTATGGACTATTTAGCTATAATAATGGTACTTATGTACAACCACTCATAGATAGGGCATGTTTTAATTTTTTGGGGGGAATATCTTATTCTCCCCCATAAAATATGTGTAGGTGACTGGGAATGTATTAAATCTCCCATCACCTATAGGTTGAGGTCCAGTAGGTGCCTCAACCCTACTTAGTTAAGGTAGTCAATATTAATCATGCATGCAATTCCTTTACTATTTTAATGGTATGTCAAGCATCTATTCTGATTATGCCTCATACTCTTGTTCCCTTCATATTATGATGCAATCTTAGCCTTTACTATCATGTTATTTCCTTATCTTCTGTTCTTGTTCATTATTTGACACACACTTTGTTTTCCTTTCCCTCTTGTTGGGTGTTTTCCCAACTACCCAAATCTAGATCGAGGTGTTGAACATGACCAAGGAGAACATAGCTTCCAACATGGACCTAGCTCTTGGAGATGTTGCTTGGAGACAGATTTGAAGTAGTTTATACTTCCATCTACTTAGATCCTTATGATGTATCATACATGTAAACCTTATGGGATATTATGATGTACTTTTGTAATCTTTTGTGATAATTGAATGTAGACATTTTTTTAATTCCGCTGCTACACTTTGATTGTTTTGAATACCATTTATTGAAATTTGAAATTTTTTACACCAATTGCAGCATACTTTTGAGTGTGTTCGGAATGGATGTTTTATTCTTCAAATTTTTTTAGTAGGGAGTGGATCCCCACTCTCGGGTCCTACTCCATACAGCATGGTATCAGAGCCCATTGTAGTTGGAATCTGACTATTTCGATTTTATCTCCCTAATTAGAATCCTTGCCTCATATAGTTCCTATTTAAGTGATACATTTGTCCTAGAATTGATCTATGCTACACTTGAGATGATGAAAGATTGATTTTGGATCATAAGAGTTTCACATTAGAAACATGTTTAGTTAATCATAATGTGATGAGCCTATTAGGTAGCTATTAGGGCATAAGTTGAAAGCAAAGGTGTTTAGAAAGGATTAGGATTCGGGGGCTGACAAGATTGTCCTCCACACCACTAGCTTGGTTTATGAGGACTCCAGAATCCATATGATACTTGCCTGGCTTGAGCTGATACTAACTATCCAAAATAGCATGCCTATAGATAGTAGTAGCCTTAGGCACCTAAGTTGGATAATCCTAAGAACCTAATATGTTGACCTTGTCTTTTAGGTGTAATGATTTGTTTTGAGGATGGATACTCAATATAGTTCTCTTATATCCATTAAAACCACATGTTTGGATAGTCTATACCTAAGAACCTAGACTTTGAAGTTGGTATTTAGTATGCAATCAGAGTGCACAGTGGAAGCATGATGGATCTTGTACATGGCTTAGTTAGACTCGCCCTTTTACCTCTAGGTTAGTTTGTCTTGGTAGGTCAAACATTTTAAGGGGTGGAGAGTAGCTGGTTTGATGATGTTTGTGTAGTTAGATTTTAAGGACGAAATCCTTTTTAAGGGGATGGAGTAATCTAACATACCAAATTCTAGCTACACTGGCTCTAGAAACCCTAACTCCATGATTAGGAGGATAGTTTGCTTAGATCCTTAGTATTGACCAAATAAGTTATAGCTGTAACCCCACATGCTTGTTGGTATCCTAAAGAACATGTAACGGTCATCTAATGAATAATTCATAAGTTTGAACCCTAATGAATACCTAATGCACATAATAAGAGTAACTCACATATTAATTACTAATAATGGGTACTCATGATTCTAACCATGTCTTGGACCAATAAACTCAAATAATATGATGATTAAGATAATTGTAACCTAATCTTGTATTTAATGCATACTAAGAATGTATAGATGAAGAATAATGATCATATTGACCTAAACCCTAAGTTGCAATCATCTAACCTTAATCTATACATCCTTAATGACATTCATGATACATTAGTGACATTAGGTGTCATAAGAAGATAACATACCTTGATACACACAAATGATATATAATCACCTAACCCTAGATTTATATATATATATATATATATATATATATATATATATATATATATATCAAGTCATTACCTTGCCCTCCAATACATACCTAATTAATCACCTAATCATTACATAGTATGTGAATCAAATCATTACTATGTAATATTCCCACCTTGATCAGTAAAATACATATAATGACTTCAATATGGATAAGAAGTAAGTGATTCACATAAATGTGCATAATCTATAATAAAAAGTGAGTAAGTATGAGAAAATGATTAATGATGACATTAATGTAAAAAAAGGTAAGGTGACAATGTTTAATATAGATATAAGTAATTAATGTGACATTATTTGGATTAATTGTAGCAAATCAAATAAAGTGTCTTATTTCATACAAAATAATCTGATATAATTCAATAAGGTTATAATGGAGTCTAAAAACAAATCATTAAAGATAATGATCAGATATAATAATGGTTATTGAGATAATTGAGTAAACTATAATTACGCTAATACACATAATGAGGAAAATAAGAAATATATATGGTTTCAAGCATAATAATGAAATATAACTATTTTAAATATAATTAGACACAATTAAAAGAATAATGAGGATGATGTAATATCATATTGAATATAATGCTAATAAACCAAAAATGTTAAAAAGAAATCATAAAAGTGGAACCCTTAGTGATCCATGACAACCTAACCTATGAGGAGTTTCCGGTGAAGAATTTGAACTCCCAAATCTGAACTCCCAAGTTAAAAAAATAATAATAAGGGGTTTGAGTTAATGAAAATTTTAGTGGAAGTTTTATGGTTTGGAGGAAATAACCTTGGAGTTAAAGATTTTGCATACTCACCCTCCTCTCTTTACTTGTTATTTTGAGGATGAAATCTTATTTAAGGGGTGGAGTGTTGTAACATACCAAAACTTGGGTATATTCTCTTTTTGGCCCTTTTCCAAGCTTTTCATTTCCTTTCTATCCTTTTTGGCCTTGATGTTTAAATTGTAGAATTTATATTGGTTTGGTGAACATTTGTTCAATAATTATACCAATGGAAGGTTTTATGCACAAATACCTTAGTGAAAGCTTATTTAAGGATCTAAAATGAAAAGTCACCACTTAAGTGGAATAATGGTTAATAAATTCGTGCCAGAAGTGTAAGGCCACAAACTTTGCTTAATGTATCAAACAAACGTAACTACCATAATCAAGTGCTATAAACCTTAATATAACTTTTTGATGTGTTTTGAAATAAAAAAATAATCCTAAGTTTCAAATTTGGTTCAATTTAGATGTTGTTTGTGCGAGTTATGCAATTTTAAGTACATTCTGGACTTTTATACAATTTACCCATTTGGGAGATTTGCTTTGAAGATTATCACATGTATTATAATAATTATATATTCCCTTACTATGCTAGAGATTTTGAACCATGGGGAACCTATTTTCACCTTGGTTTGAAGGTGTTTCTCTCTAAGGATATTTAGGGATTACCCTCTTTATAAATGAGCTTATCTTTAAAAACTATCAACCAATGGGGTTATTTCTTTGATTGGAGGACGGTGGGGATGGACTAGAAGTCTCCATGAGATTTTATAACCAACATTTGATATTTAATAAGCCTTTATGAGCTGTATTCTTGCATGGCCATGAAGTCCTAGGCTAAGGACAGACACATGGAAAGTCCCATAGACACCTCATGCTTGCCCCCTTCTTTATAGAGCCATATGTACCCCATCCCACCTCCCAATTCAAAAAATCTTGTTCTCCTTCTCCTTCATCTAGATTATAGAATCATTCCTACTATGTTTGTCTATGAAATGTTGTCCCAAGGTAAAAGAGGGTGCTTACCTTGGTGAAGAAGGTTCCTAGGGTTCCAAATTTTCTCTATTTAGGGTTTCTAAAGCTCCTTCCTGGTGATTTCGACCAAAACTAGTACGTTTAATCCTTTCCTTCCATGTTTTCTTGCTGTTAATCTTCCTCCCACCTTATTCCAGGTTGGAACCATGCCATTCCATAGTGAAACCCCACCTAGAGCCCTTAAACACCTCATCTCCACGTTCTTTTGCTAGGGTTTTTCACCTCTAAAGTGGAGAAGGTGCTTATTACTCGATATGGGAGCTTGGTTGGAGAAACCAACATCTATAGCTCGGGAACCTTGCTTCTTGAACCTGACCACCTTCTTATAGGATAGTTTTGTAACCCCCTTCTCGTATATTACTTACTACATACTTAAAACTCATGTGTCTATGTTTAAAATCAATTATCTCCATCTCTATTTACCATGTTCTTCTAGAGTTTTGGTTTCTTTCTATTTTAC
The DNA here is from genome assembly GCA_963693085.1 of Alisma plantago-aquatica. NCBI lineage: Eukaryota > Viridiplantae > Streptophyta > Magnoliopsida > Alismatales > Alismataceae > Alisma > Alisma plantago-aquatica. The sequence goes on from OY856411.1 coordinate 182,885,734, forward strand.
CTTCTATAGAAGATCTATTTTGGTTACATATGCATCTTCAACCCTGATCTTGGGTCAAATGATGTTTTCTCCCTCTCTCTCACTCTTCATTTCTCTCTTGAAGATTTCTGACTTGTCATTTCCTGATTGGTTCAAATTGAAAAATTCATATCTTTTAATCCGCTAATCCAAATTTGACAGATAAATATGTTTTAGAATCGAAAAATTAATATCTATCTAATAAAAATATTTTGAAGGTATGATTTAGAGGTTTGATGAAAGGTGATTTTTAGAAAATGAATATAATGCTTAAAATCCATAAAAATTACATCTTAATCATCATAGCTCCAAAATTAATATAAAAATATGTTTTCTTGATCAAGAAAACTAAATAAGTTCATTGGTGATGTTTTTAGAATCTAAATTCAAGTTTTTCTAAAAATTTCTAAAATTAGGGTTTCTATTCATTAATGTGCATTATGTACTCTAATACATGTTAATACATTAAAAATAGGCAAAGAGGAACTTGGACTCAATTAAAGTGGTGAAAGTTAGTAGTTGATATCAATAAGAGAGGTATGTGCATTCTTACACCCTAATTTGGGATATTTGCAAACCAAACCCTATATTCCCTAATGAGGCACTATACGAACCTTATATCCTCTATTCATGATTCTTTTGTTAAATTGCCTCAAAATTAGTTATGATATTAATTTTCTTGGGTATTGAAGCCACTTCCATGTTTCAAATATATGATGCTTTTACTTGCCATGATTTATTTTCTAGCATGTTGATTTTATGGACTATTTAGCTATAATAGTCGTACTTATGTACAACCATCCATAGATAGGTCATGTTTTAATTCGCCCTAGGGAATATCTTATTCTCCCCTATAAAAATATGTGTAGGTGACTGGGAATGTATTAATTCTCCGATCACCTATAGGTTGAGGTCTGGTAGGTTCCTCAACCTATTTAGTTAAGGTAGTCAATATTAATCATGCATGCAATTCCTTTACTATTTTAATGTTATGGAAAGCATCTATTCTGATTATGCCTCATACTCTTGTTCTCTTCATCTCATGATGAAATCTTAGCCTTTACTTTCATGTTATTTCCTTATCTTCTGTTCTTGTTCATTATTTGACACATACCTTATTTTTCTTTCCCTCTTACTGGGTGTTTTCCCAACCACCCAGGTTTAGATCAAGGTTTTGAACATGACTAAGGAGAACATAGCTTCCAACATGGACTTCGATCTTGGAGATGTTGCTTGGAGACAGATTTGAAGTAGTTTAGACTTTCCTCTACTTAGATCCTTATGGTGTATCATACAAGTAAACCCTATGGGATATTATGATGTACTTTTGTAATCTTTTTTGAAAATTGAATATAGTCATTTGTTTAATTATGTTGCTACACTTTGGTTGTTTTGAATATCATATATTAAAATTTGAAAATTTTACACCAATTGCAGCATACTTTTGAGTGTGTTCGGAATGGATATTTTATTCTAAATTTTTTTTTAATAGGGAGTGGATCCCCCCTCTTGGGTCCCACTCCTTACAACATGGTATTGGAGCCCATGGTAGTTGGAATCTGACTATTTCAATTTTGTCTCCCTAATTAGAATCATTGCCTCATATAGTTCCTATTTAAGTGACATGTTTGTCCTAGAATTGATCTATGCTACACTTGACATGATGAAAGGTTGATTTATAATCATAAGAGTTTCACATTAGAAACATGTTTAGTTAATCATAATGTGATGAGCCTATTAGGTAGCTATTAGGGCATAAGCTGAAAGCAAAGGTGTCTAGAAAGGATCAAGGTTTGAGGGCTAGAAAGATTTTCCTCCATACTACTATCTTAGTTTATGAGGACTCCCAGATCCATATGATACATGTCTGGCCAAAGTTGATACTGACTGTCCAAAATAGCATGCCTATAGATAGTAGTAGCCTTAGGCACCTAAGTTGGATAATCCTAAGAACCTAATATGTTGACCTTGTCTTTCAGGTATAATGATTTATTTGAGGATGGATACCCAATATAGTTCTCTTATGTGCCCTAGAACCACATGTCTAGATAGTCTATACCTAAGAACCTAGACTTTGAAGTTGGTGTTTAGTAAGCAATCAGAGTGCCCAGTGGAAGTGTGATGGATCTTGTACATGTGTAAAGACTCGATATTTACATTCGAATATTTACAAAATAATATCAAAAATATAAACAATCTTTATTACAATCATGCTTGTACATCAAAGTCACAAAAGCTTACAAATAATATTACAAGTTTAAGAAATAAAGTTCATTCCTATCAAGTCTTCAACGGAGGACTACCCAATGCATGCCTCTTCAAGCTCTTCCATCTATCATCTGCCCATGAGTTCCCAAAGAGAATGAAACCACACATGGACCCCATTGGAGGGAAATAAAAGGGTCAGCAAAGTCGATACTAAATCCAAATAATTGAACTATGTGTGAAGTAGGATTTATATGCATAATAAAAATTAGGAAAGGACTATTTGGTGGACGAAAGGCTATCAAGTAGAAATTTCAATATCAGTTCCAAGATGGCAATTCTTTCAAAAATCATCACTAAGCAAGATTCAATATTTCAAGTATGCAAAATGTACCCAATCTATTCACAAAGTAAATCAATTTCTAGATATTTGATTTAACAAACTTTGGCACCTTCCTATCATATTTTTTCTAGGGCTAAGTGCCTTGTGTTCTCACACTCTAGGAGAGAACGACACTAGTGCCTTATTAGCTATTCCAGTTAACTGGGGGACAACAAATCCCTATCCACTACACAGGGTTGTGGGGTACTTAGCCCACTCAAGTGAGCCAAAGCTCTATAGGGCCAAAGCCCAAGGGACCAAAGTCCATAGGGAGTCAAAACTCCAAATAGATCAAGTCTAGTGCCAAAATATTTTATCAACAATATTTTGTCAATTACAAAATAAGAGTGGTGAACTTTCAAGAACAAGTATAAGTTTCAAAACTATATGGAATTCACCACAATTCAAGATATGTGTGTATGTCTATCAGGAGGGAAAATAATTCAACAATTGAAATAGTAGATCTAGTACCTCAATTATTCAGGCTCCAAGGATTGTATCAACACGAGTTGACTCCAAGAGAGAACATCTACAAAGTATGATACAATTTGGTTATCATTTGGCTTGGAATCAATCACTTATTCATTATTTTCTATTTAGTGTTTCTTTTCCCAATTATTATTTGATATTTTTCTCTATGGTTATCAATATTAGATTCCCACCTGGGTTATATATTTATATACCTATATATCTAATGTTACATACTTAGTTGTTTTATTGTGTTATCTCTATGTTAGATCTAAAATATCATTATGTTTCTCATGTATATTACAACTACATTTAGTCACTAGGATCAAGTGTCTATTTACTAATATACCTTACTAGGGATATTTAGGGTTTAAATTTTCATACCATGTCATATGTAAATACATATTATCATACATATGGGTATACCAATATTTATATATTATCATATTGAATATGTGAATTTAGGATTTCTAGTTAATAAAAAGAATTATCTTAGCTTAGTAAGTTTGATGCTAATCATTTCTTAAATCATTATTTGTTATATGCATATACATATACATCTACATATTAAAGCTAATGTGATATATATCTTGATAAAAGATTAGCTAGACTAGGTCATTATATGACCACAATTATGTTTTGATTATAACTCTTTTTGAGATCAATGTTGTACACAAGTTATTAGAACTTTAGAATTCCTAGTAATAATACATTATTGTATTTGTGTATGGGTTCATGTATATACTAATGCAATACAATGGGACGTATAGTAAGCATGGTTAATTCTTACTTCCAAGTTATCATTTGGTCTCATGCGGCCTAAAGTTAATGGCCTAATAGGCGAGTATTGTGGTGCGATGCGGAAACATACCTACTGATGTCTGATCCTACACCCTCTAGAAGTTCTGATGTATTAAGTAGCCAAAGGAAGGTAGAGGAAAAGGAATTTGGTACCTCGTCGTAACCATAGAGGATTGGCTGGGGGACTTACTCCCATGCTTGATATAAGCGACTGTGCTATGATCTACCTCTCTTGACTTTGCTAAACTTAGTGTCAAAGACAATCAGTCGTTTGGGATGAAATCATCAGATTCCACTTGGCTCAGCCGGATTGATCCCAGGCAGTGGTGGTGGTCGTCGCTTGCGGCTACAGCAGTTCAACACCAGTCGGCGGTGGAGCAAGTCGGAGGAAAACAAAAGTAGGGAGGTTGCTGGCACCTTGGGTCGGGGGCTTGGTTGTGACTGGCGAGTTGCAGGCTGTCGGTGGTGCAGAGTTTTCATAATAGAGGGCGACTCTTTCAGATCTTGGCAAGGTGTAATGGTGGTCGAGGTCTGCAGCTGGTCGAAGGCTCCTAGATTTCAGTGTGACTGCCCGACATCGCTCTGAAATCAGCCATCCTCGCGATGGGTTGTTGGCAGCGGTGCACCGGCCAGATCATGACCATCGTCATTACAGTGTAGTGGTGGTGGAAGCACCGAGGATTCGTGGTGGAAGGCGAGGATCGGCAGTGGCTGTGACTATCATTGACATCGTCGCAGGTATGAGGGGGAGGAGTTGGTAATGAGGTGGCAATGGTGGGGCTTCCAGGTAGTGCAGCGAGCACGGAGGGGCATGTTATAGTCCTCGACGGAGGGGACATGGGGGCTCGAGGGAGGTCGTATGTCAGGATGAGGAAGTAGTGGAAGGAGGTGTTAGCGTGATGTGAATGCTCGATGATGGTGGCGATTATGGGGGGGTGTTGCATGTTGAGAAGCAAGGTAGGTTGCCATCGGGTGTTCCCAGGCGTTGGTTGTTAGAGTTGTGTGTGGATTGGTGGTGTGGTGACGGGGTGGCTAGATGTAGTTAGGGTGAAGATCTGTCTCGGTTGTAGGGCGTCGTGTCTCGAGATATGGGTGTGCTGGGACTTATATAGCAAGTAATGGGGTGTTAGGGTTTATATTTAGGGGATGAAGGAGACGATGCCATGTGCTTGGTAACTGATCAGCAGTTGTTTCTTCTATAATTCATCTATTGTGGTCGTTTCTTCCAGTTCACTGGCCATCAAGGCTCCATGCGTTCCTTCGTTCACCATTGCTCGTTGAGAGGTCGGGGTTGAGAGAGAGGGAGTCGAGGGACTGGAGTCAGGGGTTGTTCCCCACCAGTTCTGTGTTGCAGCAGTAACAGTCGCATCCCAGACGCATGGGCATGCGGTTAGGGCTGAAGACCCTGTTCTAAATGGGCCCTAATCAACCCCCTTACTTACGTTGCTAATAAATACTAGTAAATTGCCTTATGTAATGGTGCCACTAACACTATTCATTTCTCCTAATTCATTACTCTATTTTCCAATGCAATTTTGAATGGTGTCTTAATAGCAATTTGTCTCATTACTAAAATATTTACTTTTCTACTTTACAGTCTAAAATAGTAAAAGAAATAATTTACTCTACAAATAAATGTTAAAATTCTTAATACCATTTTATGTGATTCCAAAACCTAGATATTCTAATGGAATTCAATTATTCACTTGTGGGTCCCAGGAGGGATGACTAGGCCAAATGAGGATAAATTGTATTCTATAGCTTGACTTTCAAGATATTTCCAATGGAAGACAAATGGGAGTGCAATCTAGAAAAAGGTAATTTGATTTTGATGGATATAAATCATAGTTCAAAATTTGAATTTTGTCCTAAATTTTAGTATGTTACAACTCTACCACCCTTCAAAGGGATTTCTTCTACAAAATCAAATATTTCTTACTAGTGATATTCCTACCATAGTTTAATCCACAAAATATTCCAGCACAATAATTTTGCTTGCTGAAGTGTCAACTTACACAAAATTCAATCCAAATTTTCCTTCCACTATCATAGGTCCTATCTATGATGATCGAACAATCCTCTTACTATTTATAGGGTCACTAAATTAGTTTAGCGATAGGGTCACTAAATCGGTTCAGAGATAGGGTCACTAAATCGGTTTAGGTTCAATTTCTACTTTGAAAATATACCCCTCAGTCTTCCAACATCTTATTCCAATATGAGAGATGAAATATTCAATTTGTTAGTCTCGGCCATCATTATCAAAAGTTTGAGTTAAAACCCAAGCTTATTGGTCAATATATGGTTATCAATACTACATCATTTTTAATCTCATATATTTGTCACTGATGTTACAATGATGTTTATATTTAGTATATATTTTTTAACCTTCTATTTCTTATGTGTATGTATATAATATTATATTTGTGACCTTTTATCTCTAATTAACAAAATTTCCAAGGTCATTACCATAGATTGCTTAAAGAAAATATTTTTTTTATCATTATTCGTTTTTTTATATATTTTTGTCACATATATTTGGGTGATGATCTATGGGTCATGAGTTTTGACATACTTCTATTTTTAAATTTCAAGGTAGGGTTTTTATTTCTCTAAGATGTCTACATTGTATTAATTATATATTCTATGTACATATATATTAGAAGTTCTCAAAAATTAATGAGTTCATCATTTTTATCTTAATTCCACATCATATTCACTATGTCTTATCCAATTATTTTTTTTCTCAATTTTCTACTTATATGGATATATTATTATTTTAATTTCCATTTCTATAGCTTTCCTAGTCATTTCTTTTCTCAATTGATGTAATTGCATATTTGAAGGGGGGATATATGTTTCATATTTTGTATTACCAACATGTTTCCTTCAATTGAGTATTTATAAAGAGGGCATACAAGTCAAAATATATGGTCAAGTAAACATTCACATTCTTTTAAGTAAACATATTTTTATTTTTCTTTCTTCCTTTAAAGTTTTTTTTTAGTGAGTTTTTTTTTCTCTACGCCTTAGCATATTATATTTTATTTTCTCTCTCTTGAAGGTGACTATATATACTAATTTTTTTTTCTTGGAGTAATTTTTTTTTTGCTACATCACTCTCTGATATGTTTACGATTCTAAATGAAAGTTATCAAATGTGATTGTGACACTTACAATATTAGGATTTAGGATAATTATTTATTCTATATGTGTATGCAAATATTAATGTGTGTCAAAACCTAAAGGAAAACGTAGGGTACTCTACCCATTCGTATACCTAGGGTGGTGATTTTAATGTTCTAAGCGGTTCATCAACACTTCCTCAATAATAGCTCCAAGTAAATTGATCCCTAGGGAAGTCCAAAAGTTAGATGAGCAAAATGAATTTCTAGTATAATGTACATCACAACATGGGCTCTTAATGTTACCTACTTGGAGTATAAGTATTTCCTAGTAATTAGCCCAATTATACTAGTATTTCTTGTTAACTATTTTTCTAAGTTCTAACTACTCCATTGGTGTTCCTACTTAACCCTAATTTCCACAATACATGCATGAGTGCCGACCGTTTATGGATCTGATATCATGTTGTAAAGACTCCATCTTTACGGTCGAATATTTACAAAATAATATCAAAAATATAAATAATCTTTATTACAATCATGCTTGTACATCAGAGTTGCGGAAGATTACAAGTTTAAGAAATAAAGTTCATTCCTATCTAGTCTTCAACGGAGGACTACCCAGTGCATGTCTCTTCAAGCTCTTCCATCTATCATCTGCCCATGAGTTCCCAAAGAGAACGAAACCACACATGGACCCCATTGGAGGGAAATAAAAGGGTCAACAAAGCCAGTACTAAATCCAAATAATTGAACTATGTGTGAAGTAGGATTTAGATGCATAATAAAAATTAGGAAAGGACTATTTGGTGGACTAAAGGCTATCAAGTAGAAATTTCATCATCAATTCCAAGATGGCAGTTCTTTCACAAATCATCACTAAGAAAAATTCAATATTTCAAGTATGCAAATGTATCCAAGCTATTCACAAAGTAAATCAATTTCTAGATATTCAATTTAACAAGCTTTGCCACCTTCCTATCATATCTTTTCTAGGGCTAAGTGCCTTGTGTTCTCACACTCTAATAGAGAATGACACTGTGCCTTATTAGCTATTCCTGTTAACTGGGGGACAACTAATCCCTATCCACTATGCAGGGTTGTGGGGTACTTGGCCCACTCAAGTGAGCCAAAGCTCTATAGAGTCAAAGCCCAAGGGACCAAAGTCCACAGGGAGTCAAAACTCCAAATAGATAAAGTCCAGTGCCAAAATATTTTATCAACAATATTTTGTCCATTACAAAATAAGAGTGGTGAACTTTCAAGAACAAGTAGAGGTTTCAAAACTATATGGAATTCACCACAATTCAAGATATGTGTGTATGTCTATCAAGAGGGAAAATAATTCAACAATTGAAATAGTAGATCTAATACCTCAATTATTTAGGGCTCCAAGGATTGTATAAACACGAGTTGACTCCAAGAGAGAACATCTACAAAGTATGATACAATTTGGTTATCATTTGGCTTTGAATCAATCACTTATTCATTCTTTTCTATTTAGTGTTTCCTTTCCTAGTTAATATTTCATATTTTTCTCTATGGTTATCAATATTAGATTCCCAACTATGTTATATATTTATATACCTATATATCCAATGTTACATACTTAGTTGTTTTATCGTGTTATCTCTATGTATGATCTAAAATATCATTATGTTTCTCATATATATTACAACTACATTTAGTCACTATGAACAAGTGTCTATTTACTAATATACCTTACTAGGGATATTTAGGGTTTAAATTTTCATACCATGTCATATGTAAATACATATTATCGTACATATGGGAATAACAATAATTACATATTATCATATGCAAATATGTGAATTTAGGATTTCTAGTAAATAACAAGAATTATCTTACCTTAATAAGTTTGATGCTAATCATTTCTCAAATCATTATTTTTTATATGCATATACATATACATCTACATATTAAAGATAATGTGATATATAACTTGATAAAAGATTAGCTAGACTAGGTCATTATATGACCACAATTATGTTTTGATTCTAACTCTTTTTGAGATCAATGTTGTACGCAAGTTATTGGAACTTTATAATTCCTAGTAATAATACGTTATTGTATTTGTGTATGGGTTCATGTATATACTAATGTAATACAATGGGACGTATAGTAAGCATGGTTAATTCTTACTTCCAAGTTATCATTTGGTCTCATGCGGCCTATAGTTAATGCCTAATAGGCGAGTATTGTGGTGCGATGTGGAAACATACCTACTGATTTCTGATCCTACACCCTCTAGAAGTTTTGATGTATTAAGTAGCCAAAGCATGGGTAGAGGAAAAGGAATCTGGTACCTCGTCGTAACCATAGAGGATTGGATGGGGGACTTTCTCCGACACTTGACGTAAGCGACTATTCTATGATCTGCCTCCCTTGACTTTACTAAACTCAGTGTCAAAGACAATCAGTCATTTGGGATGAAATCATCAGATTTCGCTTGGCTCATCCAGATTGAGCCCCGGCAATGGTGGTGGTCGTCGCTTATGGTTACAACAGTTCAACACCGGTCGGCGGTGGAGCAAGTCGGAGGAAAACAAAAGTAGGGAGGTAGGTGGATCCTTGGGTCGAGGGCTTGGTTGTGGTTGGCGAGTTGCAAGTCATCGGTGGTGTAGAGTTTCTATAATAGAGGGTGGCTCTTTTAGATCTTGGAAAGGTGTAATGGTGGTCAAGGTCTGCAACTGGTTGAAGGCTCCTAGATTCCGACGTGACTGCTCAAAATCACCCTGAAATCAGTCATCCTCACGATGGGGTGTTGGCAGCGGTGCACCGGCCAGATCCTGACCGTCGTCATTGCAGTGTAGTGGTGGTGGGAGCATTCAAGAGTCGTGGTGGCTGGCAAGGATCGGCAGTGGTCATGACTATCATTGACGTTGTCACAGGTCTGAGGTGGAGGGATTGGCAATGAGGTGGCAACGGTGGGGCTTCCAGGCAGTGCGGCGAGCACGGAGGGGCGTGCTATGGTCCTCGGCGGAGGGGACATGCGGGGCTCGAGGGAGGTCGGACATCATCAGGAGGAAGCAGTAGAAGGAAGTGTTAGCGCGACGTGAATGCTCGATGATGGTAGTGATTACGAGGGTGTTTCATGTTGAGAAGCAAGGTAGGTTGCCATCGGGTGTTCCCCGGTGTTGGCTTTCAGAGTTGTGTGCGGGTTGGTGGTGTGGTGAGGGGGTGGATAGATGTAGTTAGGGTGAAGATCTGTCTCAGTTGTAGGGCTTCAAGTCTCTAGATATGGGTGTGTTGGGACTTATATAGCAAGTAACGGGGTGTTAGGGTTTATCTCTAAGGGATGAAGGAGACGGCGCCATGTAATTGGGTAACTGATCAGCAGTCGTTTCTTTTGCAATTCATCTACTGTGGCCATTTCTTCCAATTTGTTGGCCATCAAGGCTCCATGTGTTCCTTCGTTCCTCATTACTCATTGAGAGGTCGGGGTTGAGAGAGAGGGAGTCGAGGGACTGGAGTCAGGGGTTGTTCCCCGCCGATTCTATGTTGTAGCGATAACAGTCGCATCCTAGACACGTGGGCGTGCGGTTAGGGCTGAATACCATGTTCTAAATGGGCCCTAATCAATCCCCTTAATTAGGTTGCTAATAAATACTAGTAAATTCCCTTATGCAATGGTTTTACTAACACTATTCAATTCTCCTAATTCGTTACTCCATTTCCAATGCAATTTTGAATGGTGTCTTAATAGCAATTGGTCTAATTATTAAAATATTTACTTTTCTAGTTTACTAGTCTAAAATAGTAAAAGAAATAATTTACTCTACAAATAAATGTTAAAATTCTTAATATCATTTTATGTGATTCCAAAGAAAAAAAATTCTAATGGAATTCAATTATTCACTTGTGGGTCCCAAGAGGGATGACTAGGCCAAATGACGATAAATTGTATTCTAAAGCTTGACTTTCATGATATTTCAAATGGAAGACAAATGGGAGTGCAATCTAGAAAAAGGAAATTCGATTTTGAAGGATATAAATCATAGTTCAAAATTTGAATTTTGTCCTAAATTTTAGTATGTTACAACAAGGCTTAGTTAGACTCACCCTTTTACCTCTAGATTAGTTTGTCTTGATGGGTCAAACCTTTTAAGGGGTGGAGAGTAGTTGGTTTGATGATGTTTGGGTAGTTATATTTTAAGGACGAAATCCTTTTTAAATGGATGGAGTAATGTAACATACCAAAATCCAACTACACTGACTCTAGAAACCCTAACTCTATGATTAGGAGGATAGTTTGCTTGGATCCATGGTATTAACCAAACAAGTTATAATTGTAACCCCACATGCTTTTTGGTATCCTAAAGAACATGTAATGGTCATCTAATTAATAATTCATAAGTTTGAACCCTAATGAATACCTAATGCACATAATATGAGTGACTCACATATTAATTACTAATAATGGGTACTGATGATAATAACCATGTCTTGGACCAATAAACTCAAATGATATGATGAGAAAGATAATTGTAACCTAATCTTGTATTTAATGCATACTAAGAATGTATAGATGAAGAATAATGATCATATTGACCTAAACCCTAAGTTGTAATCATCTAACCTTAACCTATACATCCTTAATGACATCTGTGATACATTAGTGACATTAGGTGTCATAAGAAGATAACATACCTCGATACAAATAAATGATGTATAATCACTAACCCTAGATTTATATATATATCAAGTCATCAATATGAAATGTGTATCACCTTGTCCTTTAATACACACTTAATTAATCACCTTATCATTACATAGTATGTGAATCAGATCATTACTATGTAATATTCCCACCTTGATCACTAAAATACATATAATAACTTCAATATGGATAAGAAGTAAGTGATTCACATAAATGTGCATAATCAATAATAAGAAGTGAATAAGTATGAGAAAATGGTTAATTATGAATTAATGTAAAGAAAGGTAAGGTGATAATGTTTAATATAGATACTTGTAATTAATATGACATTATTTGGATTAATTGTAGCAAATCGGATAAAGTGTCTTATTTCATACAAAATAATATGATATAATTCAATAAGGTGATAATGGAGTCTAAAAACAAATTATTAAAGTAATGAATAGATATAATAATGCTTATTGAGATAATTGAGTAAACTCTAATTACGCTAAAACTCATAATGAGATAAATAATAAATATATATGGTTTTTAGCATAATAATGAAATATAACTCTTTTGAATATAATTAGACACAATTACAAGAATAATGAGGATGACGTAATATCAAATTGAATATAATGCTAATAAACAAAAAATGTTAAAAAATCATAAAAGTCGAACCCTTAGTGATCCAAGACAACCTGATCTATGAGGAGTTTCTGGTGAAGAATATGAACTCCCAAGTTAAAAAAATAATAATAAGGAGTTTGAGTTAATGAAAGATTTAGTGGAAGTTTTATGGTTTGGAGGAAATAGATTGGGAGTCAAACATTTGCATACTCACCCTCCTCTCTTTACTTTTTATTTTGAGGATGAAATCTTCTTTAAGGAGTGGAGTGTTGTAACATACCAAAACTTGGACATATTCTCTTTTTGGCCCTTTTCCAAGCTTTTCCTTTTCTTTCTATCCTTTTTTGGCCTTGATGTTTTAATTGTATAGAATTTATATTGGTTTGGTGAACATTTGTTCAATAATTATATCAATGGAAGGGTTTATGCACAAATACTTCAGTGAAAGCTTATTTAAGGATATAAAATGAAAAAACACCACTTAAGTGGAATAATGGTAAATAAATTTGTGTTAGAAGTGTAAGGCCACAAACCTTGAATAAGCTTGAATACCATAATTAAGTACTCTTAACCTTAATTTAACTTTGTGATTTGTTTTGAAATCATAAAAGGATCCTAAGTTTCAAATTTGGTTCAATTTTGATATTATTTGTGCGAGTTATGTAATTTTTAAGTACATTCTGAACTTTTCTACAATTTACCGAATTGGGAGGTTTTCTTTGCAAATTATCACATGAATTATAATACTTATATATTTCCTTACCATTCTCTATATTTTGAACCATGGGGAACCTATTTGCACCTTGGTTTGATTGTGTTTCTCTCCAAGGACATTTTAGGGATTACCCTCTTTATAAATGAGCTTATCTTTAAAAACTATCAACCAATGGGGTTATTTCTTTGATTGGAGGACGGTGGGGTGGCCTATAAGTCTCCATGGGATTTTATAACTTACATTTGATATTCAAGAATCCTTTATGAGCTATCCTCTTACATGGCCATGAGGCCCTAGGCTAAGGAAACATGGAAAGTCCCATAGACACCTCATGCTTGCCCCCTTCTTTGTAGAGCCATATCTACCCCTTCCCACCTCCCAATTTGAAAACTATTGTTCTCCTTCTCCTTCCTCTAGCTTAGAGAATCATTTATACTATGTTTGGAGATGAAGTGATGTCCCAAGGTAAAAGAGGGTGCTTATCTTGGTGAAGAAGGCTCATGGGGTTCCAAATTTGCTCTGTTTAGGGTTTTTAAAGCTACTTCTTGGTGATTTCAAACAAAACTAGTACATTTACTTCTTTCCTTCCATTTTTTTGTACTGTTCGTATTCCTCCCACCTTATTACTGGTTGAAACCATGGCCTTCTATGGTGAAACCCCTCATAGAGCCCTTAAACACCTCATCTCTATGTTCTTTTGCTAGGGTTTTTCACCTCTAAAGTGGAGAAGGTGCTTCTTACTCGAGATATGAGCTTTGTTGGAGAAACCAACCTCTCTATCTCAGGAACCTTGCTTCTTGAACCTGTCCACCTTCCTAGAGGATAGTTTTGTAACCCCCTTCTCGTATATTGCTTACTACATGCTTAAAACTCATGCTTCTATGTTTAAAATCAATGATCTCCATCTATATTTACCATGTTCTTCTAGGTTTTGGTTTCTTGCTATTTTACCTTCTCTAGAAGATCTAGTTTGGTTACGTATGTATCTCTAACCATGATCTTGAGTCAAATTGTGTTTTCTCCCTCTCTCTCACTCTTCCTTTCTCTCGAAGATTTCTGACTTGTCATTTCCTGATTAGTTTAAATTGAAAAATGCATATCTTTTAATTCTCTTATCCAAATATAACAAATAAATATGTTCTGGAATAAAAAAATTAATATCTATCTACTAAAAATATTTTGAAGGTATGATTTCGAGGTTTGACTAAAGGTGATTTTTGGAAAATGAATTTAATGCATAAAATCCATAAAAATTACATCTTAATTATCATAACTCCAAAATTAACATAAAAATATGTTTTCTTGATTAGGAGAACCTAATAAGTTCATTGGTGATATTTTTATAATATAAATCCAAGTTTTACTAAAAATTTCCAAAATTAGGGCTTATATACATCAATGTGCATTATGCACTCTAATACATGTTAATACATTGAAAATAGGCAAAGAGGAACTTGGACTCAATTAAAGTGGTGAAAGTTAGTAATCGATATTAGTAAGAGAGGTATGTGCATTCTTACACCCTAAGTAGGTATATTTGATAACCAAAACCCATATTCCATAATGAGGCACTATATGAACCCTATCTCTTCTATTCATGATTCTTTTGTTAAATTGCCTCAAAATTAGTAATGATATTCTTTTTCTTGTGTCTTGTAACCCACTTCCATGTTTCAAATATATGATGCTTTTACTTGCCATGATTTCTTTTCTATCATGTTGATTTTATAGACTATTTAACTATAATAGTGGTACTAATGTACAACCACCCATAGATAGGGCATGTTTTAATTAGCCTGGAGAATGTCTTATTCTCCCCCATACAAATATGTGTAGGTGACTAGGAATGTATTAATTCTCCCCTCACCTATAGGTTGAGGTCTGGTAGGTGCCTCAACCCTACTTAGTTAAGGTAGTCAATTTTAATCACGCATGCAATTGCTTTACTATTTTAATGTTATGGCAAGCATCTATACTGATTATGCCTCATACTCTTGTTCTCTTCATCTCATGATGAAATCTTAGCCTTTTCCTTCATGTTATTTCTTTATCTTCTATTCTATTTCTTATTCATAATTTGACACATACTTTGTTTTCCTTTACCTCTTGTTGGGTGTTTTCCCAATCACCCAGGTTTAGATCGAGGTGTTGAACATGACCAAGGAAATCATAGCTTCCAACATAGACCTAGCTCTTGGAGATGTTGCTTGGAGATAGATTTGAAGTAGTTTATACTTCCCTCTACTTAGATCCTTATGGTGTATCATACATGTAAACCCTATGGGATATTATGATGTACTTTTGTAATCTTTTGTGAAAATTGAATATAGTCATTTGCTTAATTCCACTACTACACTTTGGTTGTTTCAAATACCATTTATTGAAATTTGAAACTGCTTATCCAAATTTGACAAATAAACATGTTTTAGAATCAGAAAGTTAATCTCTCTCTAACATAAATGCCTTTTCTAGGTTTTACGAAGGGTGATTTATGGAAAATGAGTTTAATGCATAAAATTCATAAAAATTACAGCTTAATCATCATATGAGTAACTCACATATTAATACAAAGAATGGGTACTCATGATGCTAACCATGTCTTGAACCAATAAACTCAAATGATATGATGATCAAGATAATTGTAACCTAATCTTGTATTTAATGCATACTAAGAATGTATAGATGAAGAACAATGATCATATTGACCTAAACCCTAAGTTGTAATAATCTAACCTTAAGCTATACATCCTTAATGACATTCATGATACATTAGTGACATTAGGTGTCATAAGAAGATAACATACCTCGATACACATAAATGATATATAATCATCTAACCCTAGATTAATATATATATATCAAGTCATCAATATGAAATGTATATCACCTTGTCCTCTAATACACACCTAATTAATCACCTAATCATTACATAGTATGTGAATCAAATCTTTACTATGTAATATTCCCATAATGATAACTAAAATACATATAATGACTTCAATATGGATAAGAAGTAAGTGATTCACATAAATGTGCATAATCAATATAAGAAGTGAATAAGTATGAGAAAATGATTAATGATGACATTAATGTAATAAAAGGTAAGGTGACAATGTTTAATATAGATATAAGTAATTAATGTGATATTATTTGTATAAATTGTAGAAAATCGGATAAAGTGTCTTATTTCATACAAAATAATCTGATATAATTCAATAAGGTGATAATGGAGTCTAAAAACAAATTATTAAAGATAATGATCAGACATAATAATGCTTATTGATATAATTGAGTAAACTCTAATTATGCTAAAACTCATAATGAGGTAAATAAGAAGTATATATGGTTTCAAGCATACTAATGAAATATAACTCTTTTGAATATAATTAGACATAATTATTGAATAATAAGGATGATGCAATATCATATTGAACATAATGCTAATAAGCCAAAAATGTTAAAAAAATCGTAAAAGTGGAACCCTTAGTGATCCATGAAAACCTGACCTATGAGGAGTTTTCGATGAAGAATCTAAACTCCCAAGTTAAAAAAATAACAATAAGGAGTTTTAATTAATGAAAGTTTTAATGGAAGTTTTATGGTTTGGAGGAAAAAACCTGGGAGTTAAAGATAATATGTTGCATACTCACCCTCCTCTCTTTGATTTTTATTTTGAGGACTAAATATTCTTTAAGGGGTGGAGTGTTGTAACATACCAAAACTTGGACATATTCTCTTTTTGGCCCTTTTCCAAGCTTTTCCTTTCCTTTCTATCCTTTTTTGGCCTTGATGTTTAAATTTTAGAATTTATATTGGTTTGGTAAAAATTTGTTCAACAATTACACCAATGGAAGGGTTTATGTACAAATACCTCAGTGAAAGGTTATTTAAGGATCTAAAATGAAAAACCACCACTTAAGTGGAATAATGGTAAATAAATACGTGATAGATGTGTAAGGCCACAAACCTTGCTTAATGTATTAAACAAGCTTAACTACCATAATTAAGTTCTATAAACCTTAATATAACTTTTTGATGTGTTTTTAAATCATAAAAGGATCATAAGTTTCAAATTTGGTTCAAATTTGCTGTTGTTTGTGCGAGTTATGCAATTTTAAGTACATTCTTGACTTTTATGCAATTTACCCAATTGGGAGGTGTTCTTTGCAAATTATCACATGCATTATAATCATTATATATTCCCTTAACATTATAGAAATTGTGAACCATTGGGCACCTAGTTGCACCTTGGTTGGAAGGTGTTTCTCTCCAAGGACATTTTAGGGATTACCCTCTTTATGAATGAGCTTATCTTTAAAAGTTATCAACCAATGGGTTTATTTCTTTGATTGGAGGATAGTGGGGATGGCCTAGAAGTCTCCATGGGATTTTATAACCGACATTTAATATTCTATAAGCCTTTATGAGCTATCATCTTGCATGTCCATGAAGCCCTAGGTTAAGGATACATGGAAAGTCCCATAGAGACCTCATGCTTGCCCCCTTCTTTATACAGCCATATCTACCCCTTCTCACCTCCCAATTCAAAAACTCTTATTCTCCTTCTCCTTCATCTAGCTTATAGAATCATTCCTACTATGTTTGATGACTAAGTGTTATCCCAAGGTAAAAGAGGGTGCTTACCTTGGTGAAGAAGGCTCCTAGGGTTCCAAATTTTCTCTATTTAGGGTTTCTAAAGCTCCTTCTTGGTGATTTCGACCAAAACTAATACGTTTACTCCTTTCCGTCCATGTTTTATTTCTGTTCGTCTTCCTCACACCTTATTCCAGATTAGAACCATGGCCTTCCATGGTGAAACCCCACCTAGAGCCCTTAAACTCCTCATCTCCATGATCTTTTGCTAGGGTTTTTCACCTCTAAAGTGGATAAGGTGCTTTTTACTCGAGATAGGAGCTTTGTTGGAGAAACCAGCCTCTCTATCATGTGAACCTTGATTCTTGAACATGTCCACCTTCCTAGATGATAGTTTTGTAACCCCCTTCTCGTATATTGCTTACTACATGCTTAAAACTCATGCTTCTATGTTTAAAATCAATGATCTCCGTCTCTACTTACCATGTTCTTCTAGGGTTATTGTTTCTTGCTATTTTACCTTCTCTAGAAGATATAGTTTGGTTTGGTGTTTTCTCCCCCTCTCACTCTTCCTCTTTCTCAAAGATTTCTAACTTGTCATTTCCTAATTGGATCAAATTGAAAATTTCATATCTTTTAATCCGCTTATCCAAATTTGACAAATAAATATGTTTTGGAATCAGAAAATTAATATCTATATAATAAAAATATTTTGAAGGTGTGATTTCGAGGTTTTATGTGAGGTGATTTTTGGAAAATGAATTTAATGCATAAAATCCATAAAATTACATCTTAATCATCATAACTCCAAAAATAATATATAAATATGTTTTCTTGATCAGGAGAACCTAATAAGTTCATTGGTGAGGTTTTTAGAATCTAAATCCAAGTTTTTCTAAAAAAAATTAGGGTTTCTATACATTAATGTGCATTATGTACTCTAATACATGTTAATACATTGAAAATAGGCAAAGAGGAACTTGGACTCAATTAAAGTGGTGAAAGTTAGTAATCGATATCAGTAAGAGAGGTATGTGCATTCTTACACCCTAAGTTGGGATAATTGCAAACCAAACCCTATATTCCCTAATGAGGCACTATATGAACCCTATCTCCTCTATTCATTATTCTTTTGTTAAATTGCCTCAAAATTAGTAATGATATTCTTTTTCTTGCGTCTTGTACCCCACTTCCATGTTTCAAATATGTGATGCTTTTACTTTCCATGATTTCTTTTCTGGCATTTTGATTTTATGGACTATTTAGCTATAATAGTGGTACTTATGTACAACAACCCATAGATAGGGCATGTTTTAATTCACCCTAGGGAATGTCTTATTCTCCCCCCTAAAAAATGTGTAGGTGATTGGGATTGTATTAATTCTCCCCTCACCTATAGGTTGAGGTCTAGTAGGTGCCTCAACCCAACTTAGTTAAGGTAGTCAATATTAATCATGCATGCAGCTCCTTTATTATTTTAATGTTATCGCAAGCATCTATTATGATTATGTCTCATACTCTTGTTCTCTTCATCTCATGATGAACTCTTAGTCTTTACTTTCATGTTATTTCCTTATCTTTTGTTCTAGTTCAACATGGACCTAGCTCTTGGAGATGTTGCTTGGAGATAGATTTAAAGTAGTTTAGACTTCCCTGTACTTAGATCCTTATGGTGTATCATACATGTAAACCCTATGGGATATTATGATGTACTTTTGTAATCTTTTGTAAAAATTGAATATAGTCATTTGTTTAATTCCACGGCTACACTATGGTTGTTTTGAATAGGCATTTATTGAAATTTGAAAATTTTACACCAGTTCCAGCATACTTTTGAGTGTGTTCGGAATGGATGTTTTATTCTTCAATTTTTTTTAGTAGGGAATGGATCCCCCATCTCGGGTCTCACTCCTTACAATTTCTTGTCAGGGAAGAACAAATTATTGTATGGGCTATTGTTATCTTTTCTTTTATTGTATTAGCAAGCTAGTCATGTGCTTCACCTGTGCTCCAACTTAAGGAGGAGTGTTAGAGTTTTTAGTTAGTTTTATTATTATGTATAAGGGCTCAAGTATTCTTGGCCCATTAGGGTTTGAGTTTTCTTCCTTGTACTTTCCTCCTATCCCACATACATGAATGGAGATTTTCATCTATCAATATGAAGCATGCCATCACATGATCTTCTTCTTGAATACCCATTTGCACCTTATGGGTTTTACCCCTTTTAGGGGATCCACCTAAAAGATCTAGAGGGGGGTAAATAGAGTTTTTGGTAATTTAAAATTCAATTAAAAACATAAAGCAAAGAAGGAGGAGGAAATAAGGAAGGCACTTCAATTTAGAGTGGTTTGAACCTTTGAATCAAACGTTGTCAGTCCACTACTCAATTATTTCCAATTGGGATTTTGAAAGTGATTTATTTTATTTACCTCAGAAGGATGTTACACCAAAATACATTCACCTTCCACTTGAAGTAGCATTCACCTTGAAGTAACCTCAACCTCTTTGAAGCAGCCTTCTTGAAGTAACCTCAAGCAACCTTGGAGCAACCTTCACAATCTTGAAGTAGATTCACGACCTTGAGATAGCATTCACCTAAAAGTAGCTCCAACCTCCTTTGAAGCATCCTTCTTAAAGTAACCTAGAGCACACTGAGGATCAACCTTCACCTCCTTCAAGTAGCGCCACTACCTTGAGATAGCTTTCACTTAGAAGTAGCTCCAACCTCCTTTGAAGCAGCCTTCTTGAAGTGACCTCAAGCACACCTTGGAGCAGCCTTCACCTCCTTGAAGTAGCTCCAAGAAACCTCCTTTCAACAGTTTCCAACCCTAGGAGTAGTGAAGGAGAACAAATTACAATACAAAAAATAGATTGGAAGAATGAAATACTTAACCAATGAAGTACAATGCCTCGATTCCTATATCAAGCGTTAAGGCCGCCTATCCACTTAATATGTATGTTGTTATGTGGTGGATAGGAGATAGTATCTATAGGACACAAGTTTGGAGCATAAGGAAGAAGATAGAAAGTGATTTTCAACTTTGTTGCTCTTTAGAATGGATGTCCAGTGTAGCTAGTGTATTTTGGGTGTCCTTAGGCCTTCTATTTATAGGAATGGTTTGCAAGTGATTAGGGACGTTTTAGGGAGTGTCTACAGTGTTCTTAGTGCTTAACTATCATGTTAGGTCAAAAGTAATTGCGTTGCAATGGCTAAAATGTTCGTTAAAAGAGAACTTCCAGAACTTTTCTCGGTCGATAATATTGTCAATCGGATGACTCTCGGTCCACAAATTTGTCGACTGGATGACTGTTTGGGTTTAGTTGGATCTAATGGCTATATGTTTATTTCTCTCTTGTTTAAACCTATTACAACGGCTATATATCAGTCGACAATATTGTCGATCGAAATTGACTCAGAACTATAGATTTGCACAGTTATTTATTGCTTATATGATTCTTCAATCAAGTGATTCTTGGTGACAATTTTGTCGACCGAGAAGGACTTTTTGCAAGGATTTCCAATGTATATGAGGTTGTATTGATGAATAATATGAAATATATCAACCCTAAAGTCTTCATGTGAGTGTAAGATAGGGTTTTGGGTGGATAAGGAAGATCTAACCCTTGATTTACATACTATCTTAGTACTTGTATATTATATAGTTGTACATTTTATTACATTGAGTAAAATCATGAAAATATTAAACATTTAAGAGCATTGATAGTCAACTATCCACTTAATATGATCTCCTCATTTTCTTGAACACTAAAATACTCAAATAGCATGTTAGATCCACAAGAATGAAATGTTTGTCATCAATAAAAAAAGGATATACTAATGTCCAGTTTAGCCAACAATCACCCCCTTTTGAAGATTACAAACATTTCTAAAATATAAGTAAAATATTTGAAATATAATGACTTTTATACCGGTGATATACCTGAGATGAATAGGTTCTTTTGATCTCATAAAATGTGTTCTAATATATCTAAAGAGATATGGAACATGATATCCATCTCTTAAGGCAATCTAGTACCAATTAATGTCATGCCAAGAGATCATGAAACTCATAAAAATATTTAAAATATTTTACTTTATTTTTATTTATCCCCCTTTTTCATTTAAAAAATATAATCATATGTGTACACCAATAATACTCCCCCTTAATTGTTTACTTCAAAAAGAATGTCAAACTTAGCCCCAATTTAAAAAACCAATAGTAATTTCTCAACCATTTGCAAGGGATGTTAAGCCCTAAAATGATATGAGATTCCATTAGGCTCATAATGGGATAAATAAATATATCTCTAACCAAAGATAAGGGATGTAAAGCTCGTATTTGTATAGGGAATGCAATTAAGAGCAAGATCAAAAAGATATGCACATTATATACAAGAATTTTGTGAGTCAATTTTTATGATCTTTAAGCAATCTTGTTTGTTGCACTATTTTGATTTAGAAATTTCTCTCATTCTAAGTATTTAACATGATGAGAAAACTACAGATTTAGTATACCAATGTTGGGTGCAAGTGAATGGGTTGATTTACAAATAAGAATTTTTGTCAAGCTTATTTTCAGTCGACCATGACTTCGACCGGGATGCCCTTCGGTCAAACTATTTGTCGACTAAGAGACAGTTTTGTAGATTTTGAATTAATCCAGTTTATCTAGTATGATAAGGATATAACATTTTCCTCTATATTACAATAAGTGACCAATCATATTTATGCATATTTAATTATGTTTCAAGTGATGGGTTTAAGCAACATAGATATCTTCTCTTATGATTCTATTTTGGAAACACTTGTTACATCCATTTGAAGAGTATGATGTGTTTATGAGTGTCTAGAGTTAAATTACCTCAAGACTTAGCTATTAATGCATGTCATATCAAAATATATATCTTCTCATTATATCCTAACTTTATTTCATCATGCTCATATAGTTCCAATGAATGTTTTGCCTTTAGGTCTAGAAACTGAATTTTATTCATTGTTCTTGGTAAGCTCGAACAGAAATTGTCCACTAATCAACTCTTTTAGGATATTACTAAGTCTTGTTGTGTATATTCATAATTTATGTAGACTTATAAATCCTATATGCTTTGCTAGATGTTGAATATTTCAAGATAAAGTATTTTTGTGACTTAAGATCAAAATTTGTCTTTACCATCTTTCATTAAATATAGAATTCAGATAGAGACAAAACAATTTTTGTGAATGAGTTCTAGTGAGTAAAGTTTTAGTTTTGAAAATAATTCTTACTTGTACTTGCCTAAAATACACATATTTCATATTTATTACAAAATTTTAGGTAATGATTATATATCATGAGCAAGTTTCTTGTATGAACAATCTTTTTATGCTATAAACAATTCATTGTTTCCAAATAGTGTCCATTTTGTTAAGAGGTTTACAATCACTTTTCCTTTTGACATTTTCCTATGAATCATAACCATTTTCATAGTAATTATAATGTAGTTCTTTTACAAATAGCACATTTAAAATTTTGTACCAACATCACCTATGCCAATAGTTTTACCTTTGAAACTTTCTCCAAATGTGACCAATAACTTTACTTTTTCTCCAAGTGTTTGGAAATCTTCTTATTTATGGTCATATGCTTGTTAGAGAAATTTTTATAGACCATCCAAACCTGCAAAGAATGAAAGTTTTGGTCCTCAATTAGTGGCCCTTTTGGTTAGGATTATTCAAATATTTAGAACAATCTAATATGAAGAGTCCATTATAGATTTGAGTCACCAAAGTTAATTGCAATTCGGTGATTTTATTTTCAATAAGAGGTTCTAAGAGAATTATCTTTGGTCGAATTTTCTTCAATAGAAAGAATTCTAAATCGAACTATTTGTCGACCGAAAAGAATTGCCAGTGAAAACAATTTTGATAGAACTACCTTCGGTCAAAATTTTATTCGATCGGAAGAGATCTCGATCGAGCTCTTTGTTGACCAAGATGAAGTTCTATGCATTTTTAGTAAATTCAACATTTCTAATGTGAACAAATCATGCTATTATTTTTTGATAACACAATAAAAAAATCAAAATATAAAAGTTAAAGCTTATTTTAGTTGAGATAAGATATTATGAATTTTAAAATGAAGTTTAGGCCAAATATCAACTAAATGTCCAACATTTCTAAGTTGGAGGTTTTAAACCCCAAACTACATCTTTGTCCTTATTTTTCTTGTAATTGCATGAAATCAATTTCATTTCTCTTCTTAGGATCATGGTCATGAGATAGATTATCTTTATACACATACATGACCTTGGTCTTGAATTTCTATGTTTTTTCTATTTCTAGGCTTTTGGTAGAATTTCTCTTTAGGTAAAGAGCCTAGATCTCTTCTTCCAAATTTTTCAGAAGAGTTTTTCAAGATTTTATCAAGAATATTATTACTATTTATACTATCAACATAATTTTGTAACTTAGCAATTTCATTACAAAAATTTTCAATATCTAGTTTTTCTTGAGCTAAACTTGAAATAAAAGAATTTATTTCTTTAGCAATGATATTATAATTTGAATGAGAACATAGAATAGGTTGAGTTTGATAA
This sequence comes from Alisma plantago-aquatica, assembly GCA_963693085.1. Classification (NCBI taxonomy): domain Eukaryota; kingdom Viridiplantae; phylum Streptophyta; class Magnoliopsida; order Alismatales; family Alismataceae; genus Alisma; species Alisma plantago-aquatica. The sequence continues at coordinate 182,909,910 of OY856411.1, forward strand.
TTATTTATCTTAGCAAGCAATTCAACCTTTTACTGAGAAAGAAAATTATTAATGGATCTAGAGCAAGCAACTTGATATTTTAATAATTAATAGATGATTTCAAGGCATCTTTTTTAGACATAAGATTTTCATTTTTAGAAGTAATAACATACAGTTTAGCATGTAAATCATCATTAGTTTTTGTAAGCTTCTTCAATTTCCTTTTACAATCAACATATTTATCATGAAGTTTTTCTAAACTATTAACTATTTATTCCTTAGATAAATCAATAAGAATTACCTCATTTCTTTCTTCATCTGTTGTTACAATGAGACAACTCACCTTGTCTTCTTTAGCCATTAGACACTGTACTTATTCTTCTCCACTCCCGCTATTGTCACTTGACTCATCCCAAGCTGCTTTGTAGGCTTTTTCTTTCTTCTTAAAGGAGGATTTCTTACCTTTCTTGACTTTAGGACAATCAGTATATACATGTCCTTTCTTGCCACATTCAAAGCACCTAAGGGAAGAAGAGGAAGAAACACCAGAATTTTTGTTAGATTTAAATCTTCTATATTATTTACCATTTACAATAAGTGTATCCTCTTTGTAGTCCTCCTCACTTGTCTCATCACTTTCTTGAGTGATAACTTGTTCTTTAGTTGACACTTTCAATGTTATGTCCTTCTTTCTTCCTTTTTGAAGCTCAAACTAAAATCTTTGTTCTTTGTCAAGGATAACTTCGTGAGTTTCTAGATTGTCGATAAGTTGCTCCATATTCAATATGGTAAGGTCATTTGCTTCTTCAATGACCGTCACCTTTGGCTTGTACTTTGCAGGAAAGGATCTAAGAATCTTGGAAACTTGATATTCCGCACTTGAATACTTACCCAAGGCATTCAAGTTGTTAACAATAGAAGAAAAACATGCATACATTTCATTAATAGACTCATTAGGTTGCATACCAAATTGTTCAAACTTTTGTTGAAGCATGTTAATATTGTATTCTTAACTTGAGTTGTACCTTCATGTGTAATTGAAAGTTTATGCCATACTCCATAAGCAGTTTCATATGAGGATATCCTATTAAACCCACTAATGGAAATAGATAAATATAAAATGCTTACCTCTTTTGCATTCAATTGAACTTGCTTTACCGTTTCAGGATTCCATGTTGCAAAATCCATTCTAAGAAGCCCATAGGGAAAGGACACCATCCTCCAAAGGTCTAGGATGATCCCTTGGAATAAATTTGCATCATTCTTTTCCAATAAGTATAGTTGCTTCCATCAAAGGATGGTGTTCGGCTCATGTAAGTTCCTCCAAGGTTGAGGTTGTGAAGTACACCATCCCCCATTTAGGACCGGTTAAGGCTCCTTGAATACCTGCCCTGATACCAATTGAAAGATCTAGAGAGTGAGTGAATAGATCTTTTGGTACTTTAAAATTCAATTAAAAACTTAAAGCAAAGAAGGAGGAGGAAACAAGGAAGACACTTCAATTTTGAGTGCTTTGAATCATTGAATCAAAGGTTGTTGGTCCAATACCCATTTGTTTTCCATTAGGGATTTTGAAAGTAATTTACTTTATTTACCTCATAAAGATGTTACAACAAAATACACTCAACTTCCACTTGAAGTAGCCTCAACCTCCTTGAAGAAGCCTTCTTGAAATAACCTCAAGCAACCTGCTTTCACCACCTTAAACTAGCTCCACCACCTTGAGATAGCCTTCACCTAGAAGTAGATCCCACCTCCTTTGAAGCAGCCTTCTTGAAGTAACCTCAAGCACACCTTGGAGCAGCCTTCACCTCCTTGAAGTAGCTCTACCACCTTGAGATAACCTTCACCTAGAAGTAGCACAAACCTCCTTTACAGTAGCCTTCTTGAAGTAACCTCAAGCACACCTGGGAATAGCCTTCACCTCCTTGAATTATCTCCAAGTAACCTCCTTTGAACATCCTCCAACTATAGGAGTATTTAAGGAGAACAAGGTACAATAAAAAAAGAAATAGATTGGAAGAAAGACATACTTAACCAATGAAGTGCAGCACCTTGATTTTTATATCAAGCGTTTAGACCTCCTATCCACTTAAGAAGGATGTTGTTATGTGGTGGCTAGGAGATAGTAGCTATAGGACACGACTTTGGAGTATAAGGAACAAGATAGAAAGTGATTCTTAGCCTTTTTGCTCTCTAGAACTGATGCTCAAGTGTAGCTTGTGTATTTTGGGTGTCCTAATGCCTCTCCTATTTATAGGAATGGTTTTCAAGTGATTAGGGACGTTTTAGGGAGTGTCTAGAGTGTTCTTAGTTCTTAACTAGCCATTAGGTAGAAAGTAGTTGGGTTGCAATAGCTAAAATGTTTGTTAAAAGTGAAGTTTTCAGAACTTTTCATTGTCGACAATATTGTTGACCGGATGACTTTTGGTCCACAAACTTGACGACCGAATAAATGTCTAGGCTCAGCTGGATCTAATGGCTATATGTTTGTTTCTCTCTTGTTTAAACCTATTATGATGGATATATCTCGGTCGACAATATTGTGGACCGAAATTGGCTCATAACCAAATATTTGTAAAGTTATTTATCGATTCTCTGAGTCTTTGACTGAGTGATTATTTGTCGATAATTTTATCAACCGAGAAGGACTTTTTGCAAGGATTTGCAATATATGTGAGGTCATATTGATGACTCATATGAAACCTATTAATCCATTGTCTTCATGTGAGTGTAAGATAGGGTTTTGGGTGGTTAGGGAAGATCTAATATTGGATTTACATTATATATATGTACTTGTACATTATATACTTGTATAGGTTTTTACATTGAGTAAAATCATGAAAATATTTAACATTTAAGCGCATTGATCTTCAAATATCCACTTAGTATGATCTCCTCATTTTCTTGAACCCTAAAATACTCAAATAGAATGTTATATCTACAAGAATGAAATGTTTTTCATCATCAAAACAAAGGGTATGTAAGTGTCCAATTTAGCCAACAATCTCCCCCTTTTTGAAGATGATAAACATTTCTAAAATATAAGAAAAATATTGAAATAAATGAGTTTCATACATGTGATATACCTGAGATGAATAGGTTTTTTTGATATCATAAAATATGTGCTAATATACCTAAAGAGATATGGAACATGATATCCATCTCTTAAGGCAATTCAGCACCAATTAATGCCAAGCTAAGAGATCATGAAACTCATGAAAATATTTAAAATAATTTTACTGTATTTTTATTTCTCCCCCTTTGTCATTTCAAAAAGATAATAATATGTGTAAACCAATAAGATTCCCCCTTAAGTGATTACTCCCCCTTAATTTTTTACTTCAAAAAGAATGTCAAATTTAGACACAATTTAAAAACCAATACTAATTTCTCAACCATTTGCAAGGGATATTAATCCCTGAAATGATACAAGATTCCTTTAGGGTCATAGCAGGATCAATAAATATATCTCTAACCAAAGATAAGGGATGTAAAGCCCATATTTGTATAGAGAATTCAATTAAGATCAAGATCAAAAATAAATGCACATTATATGCAATAATTTTGTGAGTCAATTTTTATGATCTTTAAGCAACCTTGTTTGTGCACTATTTTGATTTAGAAATTTCTCTCATTCTAAGTATTTAACATGATGAGCATATTATAGATTTCATATACCAATGTTGGGTGCAAGTGAATGGTTTGATTTAAAAATAAGATTAATTGACATGCTTATTTTCAGTTGACCATGACTTCGACTGGGGTTCCCCTCGGTCGAATTGTTTGTCAACCAAGAGACAGTTTTATAGATTTCCAATTAATGCAGTTTATCTAGTATGATAAATATATAACATTTTACTCTATATTAGCATAAGTGACCAATCAGACTTATGCATATTTAATTATGTTTCAATTCATGGGTTTAAGCAGCATAGATATCTTCTGTTATGATTCTATTTTGGAAACAATTGTTTCATCCATTTAAAGAATATGATGTATTTATGAGTGGCTAGAGTTAAATGACCTCAAGTCTTTGTCATTAAAGCATAAGTCATATCAAAAGCTATTTCTTCTCATTATATGCTAACTTTATTTCATCATTTCCATATAGTTTCAATGAATGTTTTGCCTTTAGGTCTAGCAATTGAATTTTATTCATTTTTCTTGGTAAGCTCATATAGAAATTGTCCAAGAATCAACTCTTTTAGAATATGACTCATTCTTGTTGTGTATAATCATCATTTATGTATACTTATAAATCCTAGATGATTTGCTAGATGTTGAATATTCCAGGATAAAGTTTTTTTGTGACTTAAGATCAAATTTGGCTTTACCATCTTTTGTTAAAGATAGAATTTACATAGAGCCAAATAAACTTTTGTGAATGAGTACTAGTGAGAAAAGTTTTAGTTTTGAAAATAAATCTTACTTTTGCTTGCTTAGAATACACAAATTTCATATCTATCACAAAAATTTAGGTAATGATTATATTCTAAGCAAGTTTCTTGTATGAACAATTTGTTTATGCTATAAACAATTCATTGTTTTCAAAAAGTATCCATAGAGTTAAGAGGTTTACAATCATTTTTCCTTTTGAAATTTTCCTATGAATCATAACCACTGTCATATTACTTATGATGTAGTTCTTTTACAAATAGCACATGTAAACTTTTGTACCAGCATCACTTGTGCCAATAGTTTTACATTTGAAACTTTCCCCAAATGTGACCAATAATTTTACCTTTTCTCCAAGTGTATGAAAACCTTCTTATTTCTAGTCATATACTTGTTAGAGAAATTTCTGTAGACCATCCAAACCTACAAAGTATGAAATTTTTGGTCCCCATCTAGTGGTCCTTTTGGTTAGGATTATTCAAATATTTAGAACACTCTAATATGAAGAGTCCATTACATATTCGAGTCACCAAAGTTAATTGCAATTGAATGATTTTATTTTCAATAAACAGTTCTGACAGAACTATCTTCAGTCAAACTTTACTTCGACCAAAAGAATTATCTGTCGAACTATTTTTTGACCAGAAAGATTTTCTAGTAAAAACAATTTTGACAGAACTACCTTTGGTCAAACTTTTCTTTGATCGGAAGAGATCTCGGTCGAGCTCTTTGTTGACCATGATGAAGTTTTGTACATTTTTAGTAAATTTGACATTTATAATGTAAACAAATCATGCTATTATTTTTGGATAACACAATTAAGCAATCAATGCATATGAGTTAAAGCTTATTTTATTTGAGATAACACATTATGAATTTCAAGATGAAGTTTAGGTCAAATCTCAACTAAGTGTCTAAAATTTCTAAGATGGAGATTTTAGAACCCAAACTAAATGATTGCCCTTATTTTTCTTGTAATTGCATGAAAATGAATAATGTCCAAGATGTAAACAGTGATGGAAGCAAATGAAATCAATTTCATTTCTCTTCTTAGGATCATGGTCATGAAATAGATTGACTTTAGACACATACACAATCTTGGTCTTGTGTTTCTATGTTTTTTTAGTTCTAGGATTTTTGTAGAATTTCTCTTTAGGTACATAGCCTAGTCCTCTGCTTCCAACTTGCCCAAAAGAGTTTTCAAGATTTTATCAAGAATATTGTTACTCTTTATACTATCAACATGTTTTTTTAATTTAGAAATTTCATCAATTTAAATTGTAGTATCTAGTTTTACTTCATCTAAACTTGAAATAAAATAATTTATTTCTTTAGCAATGATATCATAACTTGAATGACAACATAGAACATGTTAAATTTGATAATTATTTATCTTAGCAAGCAATTCAACCTTTTATTGAGAAAGAAAATTATTATTGGATTCTAGAGCAAGCAACTTGATATTGTAATCATTAATATATGATTTCAAAGTGACTTTTTAGACATAATATTTTCATTTTTAGAAATAAGATCATACAGTTTAGTATGCAAATCATCATTAGTTTTTGTTAGATTCCTCAATATCCTTTTACAATCAACATATTTATCATGAATTTCTTCTAAACTATTAACATGTCTTCCTTAGATAAATCAAGAAGACTTAACTCATTTCCTTCTTCATCCGTTATTACAATGAGACAACTCACTGTGTCTTCTTTAGCCATTAGACATTCTACTTCTTCTTCTCCACTCCCTTTATCGTCACTTGACTCATCCCAAGCTTCTTTGTAGTATTTTTCTTTCTCTTAAAGGAGGATTTCTTACCTTTATTGACTTTAGGACAATCATTGTCTACATGTCCTTTCTTGCCACATTCAAAGCACCTAAGGGAACAAAAGGAAGAAACACCAAAAATTTTGTTAGATTTAAATTTTCTATATTGCTTACCATTTACAATTAGTGTATCCTCTTCATTGTCCTCCCCACTTGTCTCATCACTTTCTTGAGTGATGACTTGTGCTTTAGTTGATGCTATAATGCTATGTCCTTCTTTCTTCCTTTTTGAAGCTCAAACTTGAATCTTTGTTCTTCTTCAAGGGTAACTTCATGTGTTTCTAGATTGTTGATAAGTTGCTCCATCCTCATTGTGGTAGGGTCATTGGCTTCTTCAATGGTTGTCACTTTTGGCTTGTACTTTGGAGGCAAGGATATAAGAATCTTGGAAACTTGATCTTCCTCACTTGTATACTTAAACCAAGGCATTCAAGTTGTTAACAATAGAAGAAAACCTTGCATACACTTCACTAATTGAATCATTAGGTTGAATACAAAATTATTCAAACTTTTATTTAAGCATGTTAATCTTGGTATTCTTAACTTGAGTTGTACCTTCATGTATAATTGGAAGTTTATGTCATATTTCATAAGCAGATTCACATGAGGATATCCTATTAAACTCACTAATGAAAATAGAACAATACAAAATGCTTACCGCTTTTGCATTCTATTTAACTTGTTTTACCATTTTGGGATTCCATGTTGCAAACTTTGTTCTAGGAATCTCATAGGGAAACGACACCATCCTCCATAGGTCTGGGATGATCCCTTGGAAGTAAAATTGTGTCCTTCTTTTCCAATAAGTATAGTTGCTTCCATCAAAAGGTGGTGGTCGGCTCACGTAAGTTCCTTCAAGGTTGAGGTTGTGAAGTACATTGTCCCCCATTCAAGATCAGTTAAGGATATTTGAATACCTGATTTGATAAAGATTGAAAGATCTAGAGGGGGGTGAATGGAGTGAGATTTTGGTACTTCAAAATTCAATTAAAAACTTAAAGCAAGGAAGGAGGATAAAACAAGAAAGATACTTCAATTTTGAGTGGTTCCAACCTTTGAATCAAAGGTTGTCAGTCCACCACCCAATTGTTTTCAATTTGGATTTTTAAAGTGATTTATTTTATTTACCTCACAAGGATGTTACAACAAAATACAATCACCTTCCACTTGAAGTAGCCTTCACCTTGAAGTAGCCTCAACCTCCTTGAAGCAGCCTTCTTGAAGTAACCTCAAGAAACCTTGGAGCAACCTTCACCACCTTGAAGTAGCTCCACCATCTTAGGACAGCCTTCACCTAGAAGTATCTCCAACATCCCTTGAAGTAGCCTTCTTAAAGTAACCTCAAGCACAACTTGGAGCAGCCTTCACCTCCTTGAAGTAGCTCTACTACCTTGAGATAGCCTTCACCTAGAAGTAGCTCCAACCTCCTATGAAACAGCCTTCTGGAACTAACCTCAAGAACACCTTGGAGCAGCCTTCACCTCCTTGAAGTATCTCTAAGAAACCTCCTTTAAACTGCCTCCAACCCTAGGAGTAGTTAAGAAGAACAAGGTACAATACAAAAGAAATAGACTGGAAGAAAGAGATACTTACCCAATGAAGTATAACACATTGATTCCTATATCAAGCATTTAGACCTCCTATCCACTTAATATGGACTTTTTTATGTGGTTGATAGGATATAGTATCTATAGGACACAACGTTGGAGCACAAGGAAGAAGATAGCAAGTGATTCTCAGCTTTGTTTCTCTCTAGAATGGATGCTCAAGTGTAGCTTGTGTGTTTTGGGTGTCCTAAGGCCTCTCCTATTTATAGGAATGGTTTTCAAGTGATTAGGGACATTTTAGGGAGTGTATATAGTGTTCTTAGTGCTTAACTAGTTGTTAGGTAGAAAGTAATTGGTTGCAACGACTAAAATGTTTGTTAAAAGCAAAGTTTCCAGAACTTTTCTTGGTCGACAATATTGTCGACCAGATGAATCTCGATCCAAAAACTTATCGACCATATGACTTTTTGGGTTTAGCTACCTCTAATGGCTATATGTATGTTTCTCTCTTGTTTAAACCTATTACAACATCAATATCTTGGTCGATAATATTGTTGACCATAATTGGCTCAAAACTAAATATTTGCAAAGTTATTTATCAATTGTCTGAGTCTCCAACAAAGTGATTATTGGTCAACAATTTTGTCAACTAAGAAGGACTTTTTGAAAGTATTTGCAATGTATGTGAGGTCCTATTGATGAATCATATGAAACCTATCAACCCTAAAGTCTTCATGTGACTGTAAGATAGGGTTTTGGGTGGATAGGGCAGATCTAACTCTTGATTTACAGGATATCTAAGTACGTGTACATCATATACTTGTATCGTTTTTACATTGAATACAATCATGAAAATATTAAACATTTTTGTGCATTGATCTTCAACTATCCACTTAGTATGATCTCCTCTTTTTTTTAAACCCTGAAATACTCAAACAACATGTTAGATCCACAAGAATGAAATAGTTATCATCATCAAAACAAAGGGTATGCTAATGTCCAATTTATCCAACACCACCAATATCCTTACCTTGTTGGTATACATGGATTCCATATCAAATCTCATAGATTCAAGCTATTTCTCATAATTTGGTCCCTCATAGCCTCAATATAGGTGATTGGTTCTGTGACATACCAAAATCTACATATCCTGACTTTATAATACTAATTCCATGGGTTGGGTTTTTATATGCTTGAATTTTTGTAATGGACAAACAAGGTTAACAATATAGTCTAATACACATGATTTTACCCTAATGAACATTTAATGCACATAAAATGAGTAACTCAAATGTAAACGCTAATTATGGATACATGTAGCCCTCAATGTGCTCTAAACTATTAAACTCTAATGTAATGATAACATGGGTATATGGAAACTAACCCTAGGCTTGTATATAGTGATAATGTCATCCTATAAACATTTAGTCTATGTTTGCTAAACTATAAGACATGATTGAGATCGTGTGAGCTCAATATCACACATTGTCTCACATGAGCATGGACATGCGCTTCATAGTCTTAATTATCAAGTAGTCATTATATCACTTCAATTTAGGGACAAATTACATCTACATTACTTACCATAATGTAGAAGTGTCACATTGAACCCAATTACCACATGTATGAAAACCCTTATTCATATTCACGTTGGGTCAATCTTAAAGCACATAGAAAAACATGTGATTACTGTAGTGATTTCTGGTCAAAGGATCACAATTACCACAACATTGAGATATGAAGATGACTTGCCATGATAAGGCTTCTATGTGTGATCCTCAAGTGATTCTGTCTAATACAACTTGTTCTCTAAATAGCTCTACCCTTGTGTCTGAATTGATATCCAATATAGTGTCTAAAGAGACCTAGTCATCATTCAATATACACACTAGTCTTATGTAATATTTCTATCTGATAATATCCATAATAATAACTAACTAGGGACATAACAATAAATAATACTCTTAAGTATACATATGATATCATGTTTACGTCCTCAACCCAAACCAGATGTCATCTATTCAAAACATTATTAGTGCATTATTACATTTATTCATTATTTCAATATTGAAAGAAACATCGTAAGTAGAATCTCCTTTATTGATAATCAAATCATACACATGCATCCCTATTACAATCATCATGTGATGGCTCTCAAGGCATACAACCAACAATCTCCCACTTGCACTAGAGACAATCACTCATGAATTGGGTACTAAGTGATCTAGCATGACCATCATGATATTGATTCAAACATGATATTATTAAGCGATCAACAATATTTCTTTAAGTTGTTATAATGCAAATCTTTACATATCATCTTTATACAATCCTCCATCTGAGATGATATCGTTGTAGTATGTGCTTAGAGAATTGATGCAATATGGGTTCCTTATCATGTGAAGTGGCTCCATTCTTATCACAATAAATCACTACTAGATCCTCATGGTTGAAACCACTCCAATTTCACTAATGAAACTTCTTGATCTATACCACTTCTTTTGCTTCATTGGATGCAGAAATATACTCAACTTCTACTATAGAATGGTAGACTGTCTCTTACTTGGAACTCTCTAGCTTACATCTCTGCCATTTAGGTAACACAAAAAACCTAATTGTGATTGGTAATCATCTTTTTTGATTTGGAATCTTGCATTAGTGTAACGCTTTACAACTAACTCTCCCTCACCTCAAATATCAAGAATTGATTCTTATATCTTCTTAAGTCTGGAGATATTCACCACAAAAATCCAATGGCCTTCATTGTTATCTTATTGGTACCTACTCATCATGCTCAACACATACCAAACATCTCGGTGTGCTCATAACACTAAGTACATGATTGATCCAATTGTAGATGCATATGGAATCTTGGTTATGCATGCCCTATCTTCCAAAGAGCAAGAAAAGTGGTATTTGTATAGACTTTTTCCATGATTCACAAGTAATTTTCTACTCTTAGAATCATACATGTCGGACCTCTTCAATACTTTTCCAATGCATGTACTCTGAATTAGGCCAAGAATCTTCTAGGCATGTCTCTATAGATCTTGATTCCTAGAATATAGGCTTCTTCACCTAAGTCTTTCATGGAGAAGGTATTTTTCAACGAAGTCTTAACCAATTGTAGAGTTGGTATGTCATTTCCCATTAATAATATGGCATTCACATATAATATGATAAATTTAATTATGCTCCCACTAACCTTCATGTGCAAACAAGGTTCATCTTCATTTTGATAAATACAAAATCTTTGACTATCTAATCAAATCAACGGCTCTATCTTCTAGATTCTTGCTTCAATCCATAGATTGACCTTTGTAGCTTACAGTATTAGCTTCATTTAGAGCGATAAAACCTTCATCATGTGTCATGTACACATCCTGTAGAATATTTCTGTTATGGAAAGTTGTTTTAACATCCATTTGCCAAATCTCATAGTTATTATAAGATGTAATAGTAAGCATGATCCTAATGGATTTAACCATTAAAGCATGATCCTAATAATTAACACCATGAACTTGTCTGAAACCGTTGGCAACCAATCATCCTTTATAGTTTTGTACATTACTATCCATTTTAGTCTTCTTATTGAAGACCCTATGGGTTTTACCTCTTCAGGTGCATCCACCAAACTCCATACTATGTAGGCATACATAGAGTGCATCTTAGATCTCATGGCCTCAAGCCATTTACTAGATTTTGATCCCTCTATAGCCTCATTGTAGGATGTTTTCTCATCATCTATGACCATGAAATTATCTAATTGAGTCATGATAAATCTAAATCTCTCTGACTCTTGATGTATCCCATTGAACCTTTAAGGTTCTTGTGCTTCATGTGGAATTTGAGATTCCACAACAACTTGTGATTCTCTTTGTTCCTCATCTAACTCGATAGGATCAGTTTTATATTTTTGGTGTAAAACTTGTTCGAGTTCTATTTTCCACCCATTGGTTCCTTTGGAAAAAAGTTCCTTTTCAAGGAATACCACATTTATGGCAACAAAAACTTCATATTGTTAGAAGGAACATAGAAGTAATAACCCTTATTTTCCTTTTGGTATGCAACAAAGAAACATTTTTACAATTTGGGTCCAAGCTTTTCATATACTTGTTTCTTTGCATATACTTCACATTCCAAACATACATGAAAGACATAACGGGACACTTCACAGTCCATATCGTGTATGGTGTCTTTTGAACAGATTTGGAAGACACCTGGTTAAGTGTACAAGCAGTAGTTTTGAGAGCATATCCACATAAGGAAGTCAAAAGATAATATCATCATTGATTGTGCCATGTCCAACAGGGTCTTTCTAACATGCCAATATGTTTTGGTGTTCAGAGTGGAGTCAACTGTGATATAATACCACAATCTCTCAGAGGGGCCTCAACATCTTATCTTAGATATTCTCCACCACTGGAAGATTGTGGTGCTTTAATATTCTTTCAAATTTGGTTATGTACTTCATCCATGAATTCCTTGAACTTTTTGATAGGTTCTGATTTGTGTTTTATAAAATACACATACATATCCATTGAAGTTATTATTAAATGTAATAAAGTATTGATATCCACCTCCAATTGGTTTTAAAAGGACCAGACACATTAATATGTATGAGTACCAACAAGTCACTTGACTTATCACTCTTACCACCCAAGGGTTCTTTTGTCATCATGTCCAATAAACAAGATTCACATGTCTCTCATCATCATTATCTAAGACTCAATCCAAACCATATTGGGGTTGGCTACAAGGATCCTGCTATTGATTCACATTTTTCTATTAATTCATAATCAAAAGATTCTAGATAACCATCTTTATGGAGTCTACAAATGTATCTCTCATTTATGTGCCCTAGACGACTGTGCCAAAGATAAAAAAAATTAGTCGTCGAGCTTTAAATTCTTGGTATTTATGTAATGTATACTTGTCTCAAGATCCAATAAATAGATACCATAAGACATGGGGAATTTCCATCAAATGTCTCATCTCTAGAAATAGAAATATGACCATTTCTTATTAGAATAAGATATAGCAAAACTTTTTCCATTCACGGAAGGTTCATAATAAAAATTCTCTAACTCTATTACAAGTGCACTAGGCATACATAAAGTATATGTTCCTATAGCTTTGGCATCAACTATTGTTCCATTAACTACTTGTAGATCCACGACTCACTTTAGTAGGGTTTACTTCTTTGCAGATCATGCATATTAGAATATATGTGGGATCCATATTGGGTATTTGATACCCATGATGAAGAATTGGATACCTTTATCTCTATAACATATATACCTGAAGTGGAGATCTCTTTCCCCTCCTCTTCTGTTATCCCTCAAGGTGAAGAGGGAAATTTCTTTTCCAATGTTCGTACTTGTGACAATGGTGACAATTCTATTTATTGTCTACTATCCCTTTAGTTTTAAGTGACTTGGACTTTTATATAGTTTTAGAGCTCTTCTTAACTTTGAATTTCCCTTTCCTTTGTTGACCATCAATATGAACTTTGGTTGTTTTTATTCAACTGATTCTTAGCAGTTCTTAACATGGTAAGAATTTTTGAGAAAGGTCGAACAAAGTTTTGCATGTTGTAGTTCATGAAAAAATGATTATTCTACTTCGATAATGATTGCAAGATTACATTAGTGGTCAATTTCTATCCTAAGATGAATTCTAGTCTTTTTAGGCTTTCTACAAATCCAAGTATCTTGAGTATAGGTGGCCCAACTATATCACCTTTAGTCATGTTGCACTTAAACATGTATTTAGAGATATCATACTTCTATTGCCTTTCTTGTTCTAGAAACATATTCCTGAGATGTGTGAACATCCCTACAACTCCAATGTTTTCTTGTTGCTTCTGAATTTCATGATTCATGGAGCATAGTATGAGGCACTTGACATCAATAGTGTCACCATATGATTACAATAAGCTTTCCTTCCCCACTAGGAGCATTTAAAGTTGGTTCCTCTAGTTTTAGTGTTTTCAAGACATAAGGATTATGCCCATGACTGGAAAAAAGTCACAATGTCCTATACCATCCATGAAAGCTATGTCCACTCAACTTTTGTTCATTAAGGACTGATAAGAACAAGAAGTTATTATATGTGTTTGTCATTGGATCTATAAAGACAATATTTACAAAAGTCATCAATTTGATATGAAAAGTAATTTTTGCTAACTGTATTAATTTACAATTAATTAATGATCTTCCACTATTTTGACCAAATTAATAACCCTCCTACTAATTTAGAATATTTGAGTGAGTAATCTTGTAGTGAGACATGTTCCATAATATTGTAAGTTAGTAGTTGACTTTGGATGACTGCTCACAACTTAATTATTTAGGTAGGTAACAATTAATAAAACTCTTGGATAGATGGTTTCATACTCCTTGTTATAAATCATGTTATGAACTACATGCCATATATGTTCCTCTAAGTGCTTCATCCTATTAATATTACCTAGTCAAGTCCAACTCAAAGGCCAATACAACAAGCTATGCACCCTACTTTCGCATACCCACATTATTGTTATCACACTTCCCCAAGTTATATGGTGCACAATGCTTTGGTGTGTTTACACATAGTCGATCAAGTTTTTCATGTGTATTGCACAATGGAAGACATCTTAATCTTTGATATTATATTGAGGGATTTGATTTAATAATCATATATATATATATATATATATATCCTCACCATTACATATAAAAATGATATGTATCATATGTTATAATAATCTCCACAAGAGATAAAATCGAATATGGCACCTTGTTAACATATTGAGCCATTAAGAGTTGTAGAAAAATAACCAAGAGATTCACATCTAATGTAAGCCTAAATCTACCTTTACATGGTTTTCTAGTTGGTCAATTGGAAATTCACTCTCCCAATAAAATTTCCTATTTGGACAATACTTTGGTTATTGATGGTTTCTTCACTTCATCATCATCACAAACCATTTAAGGACCTTCTGTGTTGGTTTGGGATTTTCATTTGATCCTCCTCTCCACCATTATCTATTGGTGATGTCAATACTTCATCCTAATACTACAAGAATTAAATATTACATGGAGAATAGAAAGATAGAGAAGCATAGAATGTAATCCATATACATGTTATATTATTTTGGATTTCAATAAAGTAAATGATATATTACATGTTCCATATCACAAACATTCACCACAATGACCTAGTTGCCATATCCACATCCGCCAAAAATGATTTCAAATACATCACCTTGGTTTATGTAATTAATATAGATACATCATATCATATATGATAGTGGGTTATTAACTTGGATAAACATTACACATTAATCATCCAACAAATCATTTATATCCAAAATCCAAATTGGCTTTAAAGACATAGGATGCCAACTCTAATACCAATGTAAGGTTTTGGTGGGAGGAAGTATAATGAAAATATACAATATTTTCCAATAGAACTCTTAGACAATGGTTTCGTCGTATCTATAACATGCCTTTATATAAAAGTAAATAGAAGGGGTAGTGAATATACCTTAGTACAACTAGCTTTACAACAACTAGACACATCTTATGTCAGTGTAGAACTTGCACTGTAAATGTCATGTTTGAAGTGGTTGTTGTTGTTGCCACTTTATTGTCACCAAAAACCTTGA
Organism: Alisma plantago-aquatica; assembly: GCA_963693085.1. Lineage (NCBI taxonomy): Eukaryota > Viridiplantae > Streptophyta > Magnoliopsida > Alismatales > Alismataceae > Alisma > Alisma plantago-aquatica. The sequence continues at coordinate 182,925,318 of OY856411.1, forward strand.
CTTCTCCTTAAATAATTCGTTTTATATCAAGCCTCCTCCCATTGGACTTGGATTTTACATTTTCCACTTGAACTTGGGCACTCTTGGTGCACTACCTCGATCTATAAGAAGTGGAACTCAGAGTTATCAACATGATAGAATTGTTCGCTCTCTTTCTCCTCCTTTTACGACTAGATATTCTTCTGGTAAAAGTTTCTCTTTCCAAGAGGAATAAATGTTAGAAAACTTGTCTCACAATGTTTTTGGTATCCCTTGGATATCCACCCCTTCATTTAGAAGAGTCATGGGCATATATTTTCCAAAAATCCAATCATGTTCCTTATCACAATACAAACTAAAATCAAACTCAGAATGCTTCTAGAAATCCTAGTTGACTGATTGTGTTATGCAGTGAACTAACCAGGACTAGTTTTATCATCCAATCAATAGACATGGTTATCCATTTGACCCACTAGCCAATCAAGGTTTGATTTCAATTGACCAATATGATTCCAAATCAAATAGCCCACATATTCCTTGTTGCTTTCTGATTTCAATCCAATCGAATAACTCACAAACTTTCTGAATTGGTGAATAGTTGATCAAATGACAATCGATTAACTAGTTGATCCAAACCATTCAATCGACCAATTATTTTTTTCAATCAATTGATTGGACGGGAAATTAGCCTATACATGGTTTAAAAACCATTCCAATCATATGCTTGATTGTGAACTTCAATTCCCTTATCCATAGTTGTGAGTGTGACCATGTAAGCTCCATATTACGTCATTAGTGATGTTTGTAACCTCATAATAAAAGATCTATGTCTTGAAACACATCATTGCTACCCAAGTAATTGGAATAAGTTGAGAACAACTTCAACTTGTAAGTGACCAATGTTTACATGATCGTGTAATCGTTTTGTAACAAATATTTATATTGAAATTAATGCATGAAGTCTTATCCCTCCATAGTCTATGTTTCTTGAGCTAGATCAAACTATTGAGATCGTGTGATCTCAATATCACATATTGACTCACATGTTCATGGTCATGCATTTCATATTCTCACTTATGAATTGGCCAAGATATCACTCCAATGGAGAGACCAATTTCAACTAAATCACTCAAAATGATCTACAAGTGTCACAATCCACCCAACCACCATTATGTATGGTGACTCTTATTAATATTCACATTGAGCCAATGTTGAAGTACATTGAACAACATGTGATTATCATAGTTATTTCAAGTCTAAGGATCATGGTCAGTATTGTCACATTGAGATAGGCCTCTGACTTACCATGATGTGGCTCCATGTTTCATTATTATAGTGAATTTGTTCAGTACATTTTTTCCTCTCTAAAAAATACCCATGTATACAAATTGATATCCAATATCATGACTGTGAACAGGAAAAGCAATGTGTAGAATGAGATCCCTTTAATATTGATAGGGCACACCTATATATGTGGACATGGGTGGTGACCAATATCAGTTTTCACAATGTGGGACTAATCCCATATACACAATGAGTATACATAGGTATAAATAATAATAAATGAATAGAACAATAAAGACATATTATTCTAACACCCCCCTCACGCTGGTGCGTAGATTTCACAGGCACCAAGCTTGTTACATAGAAATTTTTCTTGACATCCATTGAGGGATTTTGTGAAAAGATCAACCACTTGGTCTTTTGAACGGTTGGAATAAGTATAATTTGGTGATCTTGTACCTTTTCCTGAATGAAATGACAATCACTTTCATTATGTTTGGTCCATTTATGAAAACCCAGGTTAGAAGCAATGTGGATAGCAACTTGATTATCACACATGAGTTCCATTGCTTTAGAGTGAATGAGACCAAGTTCTTCTAGAATATTTTTGGTCCATAAGAGATCAGTGATGCATAAGCCATTTCTCTGTATTCAGATTCAACTCTAGATGGAGCTACCACTAGTTGCTTTTTAATTTTCCAAGATATGAGATTGCCACCCACAAAGACACAATATCCAGAAATTGATCTGCGGTCTTCCCAATCAACATCTGGAAAACCTTGTACTTTGAGATGTCCATGATTGGTGTATTGTATACCTTTACCTGGACTTTTCTTGAGATAGTGAAGGGTATTGTAGATAGCTTCCATATGACTAATACGTGGTTATCCATGAATTAACTAACCATACTAGTAGCAAAAGATATATCTAGGCGAGTGATAGTAAGATAATTTAATTTTCAAGCCAGTCTTTTGTATCTCCACTAAATCTTCAAGTGGCTCCCCCTCTTCCTTGTACAACTTGACTTTGAGATCTATAAGTGTATCTATCGGCTTTGCTCCAATCATACCAGTATCTTCCAAGAGATCAAGAGCGTATTCCTTTATGAGATAACTATTCCATCATTAGATCTAGCAACATCAATGCCCAGAAAATATTTTAAGAGGCCTAAATTTGTGGTTTGAAATTTATTTTGAATAAATTGCTTAAGCTGTAGAATACCTTATGGATCATCTCCAGTAATGACAATATCATCAACATAGACAATAAGGAGAACACAACCTGAAGAACGTTGTTGATGGAAGATTGAATGATCCAGACCTGACTGTAGAAGGCCAAACTTGACTAGAGCTTGACTAAATTTTCCAAACCAAGCTCTTGGAGACTTCTTGAGCCCGTATAGATATTTATGAAGACAAAAAACTAGATGTGACTTCCCTTGAGCAACAAACCCAGGAGTTTGATCGATATATATTTCTTCATATAGGTTAACATGGAAGAAAAGCATTCTTGATATCAAGTTGATGTAAGGGCCAAGAAAAATGAGTTTCTAATTAAATAAAAAGATGAACATATGATATTTTAGAAACATGAGAAAAAGTCCCAAGATATTCTTCTCCATATACTTGAGTGTATCTGTTGGCTACCAAACAAGCCTTCAGACAATCAACAATTCCAGTGGGTCAAACTTTGACTGAGAAACCCCATTGGCACCCAATCATAGCCTATTGGAGTAGGAACTAAACTCCAGGTGTGACTTTTCTGAAGAGCATTCTTCTCATCTTCCATAGCACGACGCCATCCTGGGTGATTCAAGGTAATAGATACATAACTAGGAATGGAAACATCAATTATGGATGATAAGAAGGCTTTATATGAGGGAGAAAAATAGTCATATGAAACAAAGTTAGAAGTGGGATGAAGGGTACATGATCATTTTCCTTTCCGAACAACAACTGGCAGATCAAGAGAACTATCATTGTTACCTGGAGCTCTAGACTGAGTGATGATTGAAGAAGGGTTGACACTTGCATTGTTAGATCCCTGATCTTGGATGGTTCCCTACATGTGACGTGTATAGACATGAGTGATGGGAGGTTCCTCTCCTTGGGATACAGATGGAGAAGACTCTCACTGGACAAGAGGTGTGGGTGATGAAATTTCAATGACAACTGGTTGTGGAAGAGCTTCTCCAAGATCCCTCACTGATTGAGGATCTCCAAAGTATGGAATATCTTCAAAGAAGGTGACATTAGTTGAAATAAAAAAATAGTGATCAAATGGATCATAGCATCTATATCCCTTCTGAGTCTTGGAATAACTAAGGAAGACACATTTGGAAGCCTTTGGACTAAGTTTGTCATGACCCATCCCAACATTATGAACAGACAAACACATCCAAAAACTTTAGGGGGAACAGTATAAATGGCATGACCATGGCATAAAAGTTGAAAGGGGATAGATTTGTTTAAGGTGGATAATGGCGTGTGATTGATGAGATATGTGGCAGTGAGGACAACATCACGTCAGAATTCCTTGGGAATGCTTGTATGCAAAAGAAGAGTAAGAGAAATTTTGATGATGTGAGGGTTTTTCCTCTTGGCTACCCCATTTTGTTGGGGTGTGTGAGGACATGATGACCAATGTATGACTCCTTTGGAAGATAAGAATTGTTTAAGAGCATTACTAAAATATTCTTTGGCATTATCTATCCTAAAATACAAATATGTCGAGAGAATTGGGTTTCAATTTCATAAAAAAGGTTCTTTATTATAGATAAAATTTTCGTGTGATGTTTCATTAAATAAAACCATGTGACCCTAGAAAAATCATCAATGAAAGTGAAAAAATATTTTTGACCAATTTTTGGCGAAACCCGACACGGGCCCTAGTTATCAAAATGAACAGTTTCAAAACTTGACTGAGCATTCATCTGATCCCTAGATTGAAAGGTAGGTTGATGATGCTTCCCTAACTGGCATGACTCACACTAGAGTGTGCTAAGTCTAGATAGTTGAGGATGGGGGACCTAAAGTTTATCCTGAGACATGTGTTCAAGCCGACTATGGATATGAAGAGGAGAAGTTGCCACACATGCCTTGGATGCCAGACCAAGATAGTAGAGACCTACAAGTTCATACTCGCCTCTAATCACATTATGTGTCTGGAGATCCAGTATCACACAATCATCATGGTTAAATATAACTGAGTCTTGAAGAGAACAGGTTAATTTGTTAATGGATGATAAATTGAAAGGGAACTCAAGAGCAAATAAAGTTGAATGTAAGGTGAATGTAGGTATAGGCTTGATGATCCATGTACCATGTACTAGAACTTTAGACCTATTAGCAATGGTAATAGGTGACAAACATGTTTTGTTGGTGGATTGGTTAGAGATGAGATCGGTTTTACCTGTAATGTGATTTGTCATGCCTAAATGAAGAACCCAAGAAGATGAACCTATATTAGAAGATTGAGATAGGCATGCAGTAGGTCCACCAGGGTGTTAGTAAGCCATTGAAGAAACTGAGGACGAGTCTTGTTGAGAAGCTTTGTACTGACAAAACTGATTGTAATCCTCATCTCTCACATGGATATGATGACTGGTGTCCACTGAAGTGTCATCAGTGGATAGCACATTTAAAGATGTGGTTTTGGGAGGATACCCATGAAGTTCATAGCAAGTTTCTTTGTAATGCCCCATGTTGCCACAATGAAAGCATTCTGGGTGTCCACGTCCTCCAGTAGCTATGCCTCCATGACCTCCTTGTCCTACTAGTCATCATCCACGAGTAGCCGGGCCAATGTTGATGTGGCCCTTCATGGTAGAGACTATAGAAGATTTGTCTGAGATAGAATGTGGAGTTTTCTCAATGAAGGCGTGGGATATACATTGATATGATTCTGCCAACTTGGGAGCTCAAACTCAGTAAGGATTTCGATGCGTACTCCTTCATACTCACATCGAACTCCGACCAAGAATTTAATGACAACCATTTGATACCTCTACTTTTGAAGGACGTTGAGGTCTGTTGTAAGAGGAAGAAGACAATGAAGATCGTCAGTGATGCGAGTTTCTCCCTGAAATATTGAGTTAGGGATTTGTCATCTTATTGAAGATTGTACATCTCCATAGTCATCTCATACATGCGGCTGATGGTTGACTCATACATGAGGTTAAGGTGATCCCAGACATCTTTGTATTTCTCAAAATGAATGGTGAGATCAACTACTTGTGGCTCCATTGAATTACACAAGATGGAGAGAAGATTGGCATCAGGTTGTTCCCACTGTTCTAGAGTGTTATTAGTAGGAGGATCTCCGGTGAGGTGTTTGTATTTTCCTTGGCCTTTGAACCGAATTCTGACTGATCGACTCCATTGAGTGAAGTTTTTTTCATTGAGCTTCTGAGTAGTGATGACTTGATCTCAAATTGGAAAGGAGCCATCACTTCCTTCTTGTCTGACATGATGAAGATAGAAGGTAGAATAGGGCAGTTAGCTCCTTACATGGCGTGTGTGGAATAGCACACGGGGGGTTTGAACGTGTTTGATAAAACACACGACATGTGTGGTGTCGCTGGATTGGAAATTTTAGGTCTTCTCCCCAAAAAATACACCTTGGAAGGATTTTCTTACAGAGATAAACCTCCTAGGCATAGATCTATCTACCACTATGGCGTTGGTGAATATTTTGGAGAGGAGATGAGATGGAGATGAAGACCCTTTGGATAGTGATGTTTCTGAAAAGGATGTTTCAGAAGGTGGATATGACTTCCACTGCTTGGAGATAGTTCCCAAAGTGGAGATGATATCCATGATGGAAGGAGAAAGGATTATGTGGTGAGAATGACTTTCACAGAGGAGAAGGAGACAATCTTCCATGATGGAGATGATTTCTACGGTAGAGATATAGAGACGACCACAACGGAGGAGCCTGGTGAGGATGACATCAACATCGATAGATGACGACTACTGATGTTGTAGAGCACCTTCTCTATAGAATTAGGGTATCAGTTGCTCTGATACCATGTGAACATGAAAATCAATGTGCGGAATGAGGTGCCTTTAGTATTGACAGTATATATATGGAAACGGGTGGTGGCCAATACCCATTTACACAATTTGGGGCTAATCCCATATACACAATGAATATACAGAGTTATAAAGAGTAATGAATAAATAGAATTATAAAGACCTATTATTCTAACAATGACTAAAGATGCATAGTCATTATTTAGCACACACACTAGGTGTATGCATTATCTTTTTCCTATAAGATATACAATAATAACTTAATAGGATAACAAAGACTAAATATTCTTAAGTATACATATGATCTCCTATTTAATTCCTCAATCCAAACCATGTCATCAAGTCAAAACATTCTTAAAATACTATTACATTTATACATTATCTCAGTACTGAAAACAAACATAACAAGTGGAATTTCATTAATTAAAAATCAAATCATATATAATGTATTTCTATTACAATCACAGAATTATGGCTCTCCAGACATACATCCAATAATAACTAATATAAAAGACAATGGAATGGTCAAATTATAGACATTGAATTTCAAAGCTTTTCTATCGCTCCTTGTAATTTTTTTAGAAAAATTGTATATCTTAAATACTAGCTCCAACAATGTGGAACTAAACCATGAAAAAATGGGATAAACCTATAAGAAAAAATTTAAATCCTGACTCTAATATGACAAAAATTGAAAATTAATTTTGGTTTCTACATGATTGTGCACTTATTATGAAATACGATGAGTTATTTAATTTTTGATGGCCTATTATTACATAATTTAAAAAAAAATATCTCAAATCAAAATAACTAGTACCTTCAATAACAAGATTTGAAAAGATGACTTAAATGTCATCAAAAGAGAATATAAAAGGTGTATCTAGTGTTGGAAAACCAATTTCATCACATTAAGTTATCTACAAAAGATGAAATGTGAAATAATGCATCAAAATGAAAATTAATAAAGTATGAAATATCCATACAACCTGTGAAAGGGAGGATTCATATTTCCATCCATATATTAGGAATTATTTATTCATTTCTTGCTTGGATTGCAATAAATGGATGCTACTAACTTTTGTTGCCTGACATGGAGTATCTTTTTCAAATAGACTATAGGATTTGGTATTGAATGAGATTGTACTTTTGATCTATCTTCTCGATCTTGTTAACCCAAAAATTGGCTTCGATTATGTTAATAAATTAAATGATGATACTATTTTGTCATATTAAAAAATAACACTTAGTTCAACTAAAAGTAGCATGATTTGAACCTTTATTGATCATAATGTAACATAATGACATAAAATATAGTCTAATTGATAAATAACTGTCACATCAGGTTCAAGCATGATGTGACCTAAAATATGTGCATTTTTTGACCCCCACTCCCCGATAAAAATTGCATGAGTTTATTAGTATATTTAGTGACTTTCCTAAAAATATGGACTTCCAATCTTAATTGTGTAATTTGGCATAAGTAAATATGGGCTTATCCTAAAAATATAAGTATAGGTGGTTGTGTCTCTTAAAAGTGAAAATAGTCATATTTCTCATACTCAAATTATCTAACACACAAATTTTCAATGTATTTGAATAATTATAGATGTCCTGATTTGAGTAAGAAAGAATATCATTTAAGTTAATAGATTATCCTGATCATGATCATATTGGACCTTGGTTTTAGTCGATGCACTTTAATATCTTTCATGATGTTTGTATTTTGGACATGGGATTTGTTGGAACTGTTTGATCCACATCTAAGGGAGACTTCCTCTTCTCCTACCTTACACATGTCCCTATACCGAGAAGGAAGTAGGGTTTCACCCCTCATTCCTCGGTATCCTTTTCTACCTTATCCCCACCATAGGAAATACTCTCATCCACCTTCCATGTGTCCTCTTGAGCATACTCATTCCAGGATCGATATGACTTTGTGCCCTATGATGCCAGGCAGCCCTAGAGTCCATGTCACACCAGAATTGGACCTCCAATGCCTACCCATCATTAGGGTTGAGCATCGGACCAGGCTGGCCCGACCCAGCCTGCTACCCGGCCCGTCAAACCCGACCCAGACCCAACACTGATATTCTAAATGGGTGGGCTGGGCCAGCATTTTAGGCCCATTTTCTTATCTGGGCCGGGCTCGGGCCACCATAAACCCAGACCCGAAACCCAGTACCTGGTCCACATAAATAATCTATATCATATAATATAAATACACAAATATGTATATCATTTTAAAACTTCTTTTTTCCATAATAGGATCCGTCGTCTAATGATTGATATAATCAGCCAACTCCCCCTATACTAATAGTTGGTTATAATAACAAGTCTAATAATTGATCGATACGAATCAACAACTAGCAACAACATTATGGATTATTAATTTGTCTGCTCATTCATATTATGTTCAACCTTCACGTAAAGCACCACCATTCCTAACACAACGAAATTCTAAAATTTAATAAATATGTCTACAACAAATATCTTTCTACTTATATACAAATCCAACATTGATTGTAAATCAAACATGTCATTTTGATGAAACCTATTGTTAGACGGGCTGGCCCGAGCCCGGCCCAAAACCCAGATTTTTTATACGGGCCGGGTACGGGCTCGTCTTTCTTAAAAAATTTCGAGCCAAAACTCGGCCCGTGGCCCGCATAATAATATGGATATGGATATGGGCCTGCCAAAATCCGGGGTGACCCGGCCCAATGCTCATCCCTACCCATCATGCCTCAAACCTCCTTACCCCGTGAAACCATGCCTGACGAACATTGGTGGGCATCTACATAACTAAATTCATTGCCCCTTCACACCCAATCCCCTTTGACACCAGTCTGTGTTCTATACTCTATGGCTAACTTTAGAGGTTCGCCCTAGCCGCAGAAGCAGTCACGGCAAGGACATGAACATTTTCTTGGTTCCAGTGTATCCATAGAAGTTTTTCCCTACCCTTGTTGCTTCCCTATTTTAGGTAACTTCAGGGATCCATTTCATCACCTCCCTTCTTTTGTTTTTAATCGAGTAGAGAAGTATTCGAGTTCCAGTTGTCACTTCTTCCCAGTTTTCCATGCACGGGTTCATGACTCATCAGTGAATTATTTTCTTACTTTGGGTTTCCTTCGTGTGTCTCCGAGGTTGCCATTGGGTTCCATCGCCTTGCCACTCACGACAAAGGGTGTTTCTAGCTGCCCCCAGCCACAATGAGACCCAAACCTAGGCCTTTTGAGTTTGGTGAAGGTCTACGCAGAGGTTGGGGTTGTTCCCATCTCCTGGTTCCCATAAATTTGTGTGTTTGATCGAGTGTTTATTCTGATGTTGAGTTTTTTGAGAAATTAAGAGTTCTCATTGTTGAGCAAAGATACATGAACATGGTTTACCAGTTTTACCCTCAACCAGTTTATATGCACATTCACACGACCTTGGTTAAAGTCATGGTTTTGCCTATGTTTTTGGTTAGTCATCTCTAAGTCGTGACTATGGTCTCCGGACCATGCAGTCACACATGAATGGTCTAGTTGGCTCTGTGGTGGTGTTTTGTTTAGTTATACAGTCTACATGGTTATCTTGCATTTTGATTGATTAGTTCTTCCTTTTTTAAATTGATGGACAAAAAATTAAGTGCAACTTTTGAATAAGGGGTCACTTTTTTAGTTTTTTAATAATAATTCTATAATAGCAGACCTTGTTTTCTAATAACCTACCATTAGAGTTTAGGATGTCAATTAAGGTGATAATTAATATAAAACATGTTAGTTTTAGGAGGCTAGAATGGACTCGAGATCAGAGACTGAGTTAGGATCTTCTCTAATCTAAGAAAATAGGGTATGATATTGTGCAAAAGTCTTTTCGTTTATGTGTGTTAAGTATGTTATAAGCACATGATTATGCGATCATGAATGAATTCAGTATTTTCAAATGATGTATTATATAAAACTTGATTGATGTTTGCTATATCTTAGAGTTACAAGTATCATGTTCACTAAAGTATGTTTATGATATTTTAATGTTATCATATTAATATGGACAAAATCCCAATTATGTGCAAGGAGGGAGAAATCCCATCATGTTTAAGATTCAAATTCAAGTTTGTGCTAATCTTCAGATTAAGAATCATGTTATATGAACTGGTTAAATTTCATACACTCTCACAGTCATGAGCCTCAAGTGGTCATTATGGACTTTCCTAAAAAGTTATCGACTTTTCTAGCATTATGTGCTCTTAAGTGGGCAATCATAGAGAGATACATATTTTACTTATTTAATTCTTCATGTCAAGAAGTTATTTCAAGAGTTCTTAAGTTAATGTTCAAGTCAAGTTTTCCTTAATGTGAAGTATAATTATTTTTCTTATGCTATATCGTGTTATTATTGTTTGCTAATGTGATGTTTTCCTTTGCATGATTGGGGATGCGATGTCTCCACCTATTGGAGCAAGTGAAAATTAAAGAAGAGCTGCTTAATGATTAGAAGACCTACAAATTCAGCATGGCGGGGTGTCATCTACTTTAGATAATCATATTTTTTAGAAGGTTTATGTTTTAGTTATTACATATTTATATGTTAGATCTTAGACTTGATGATGAAGTTAGTTGTAGATTTCATATCCAACAAAAATTGTAGGAATTTTGTAAAGATAATGCATGGTGATTTATTTATTTATTTAGAATGAGCATCATGAGGTATGACATTGCCCTTCAAAGATAAATACTTCCGCTCAATTATTGTATGTATACAAAGTGGGATGCACTTGCTAGCCAAGATTCATGGGTCATGTAAGACCATACACACGATCATGGGTGACCGACCATGAGATAATGGCTCCATGCGACACCTCAAGCCTTTGGATCAACAATCCAATGGTCTAGAAGCTTAACATCTTTTTCCAGTGTGTTGGAAGATATCTATGTAATGAAACTTTACGATGAAGCTAACTCAATCATGTAATGGTTTATAAAAAATATAAGAAAAGATAGTCATAAGACAAATGAAACTAAAGAAAATGGAAGAAAGGGCTCAAGGCTAACTAATATGAATGTCCACATCATGCTAGTGCATTCAACTTAATCACAAACAGGTTGTATCCAGATTGCCTGGTTGTGGTAAATCCAAAATATCATGTTTTCAGCAATTAATTAGGTCACATTCTTCTGTTTAGCTCTTAAGGACGATATCAATAATGAAGTAATTTGTAAACAAACAGATATTTAGCTTACGTAACGTTAAAATCGAGTCACTTGACCTCAATTGGTCTTATTGATTCCAATTGAAATCAGATTGCCCACATTTCTACTAAAGCAGGAATCCCTTACATCCCAATTTTAGTCATCCTAAGACGATGTCATTGTGATCCAACTGCATGGAGAGGGACAAGAACCTACGGTTTTGTTGGGATTAGGAATATAATCCAGCCCATGTCTTAGTGGTATTTAGACTTGGGAGGGTTGGTTTGTGCTACCAATCCTAATAGGAGTCAAATCTTGAATAGTAGGAATATGACTTACTATGTGCAACATGTAGTTGGACTAGGATTCAAACTAGGACTAGAATTCCTGGTTGCAATCACATGCATGGAGGCCTATAAATAGAGGCCCCTGGGGAGGCCTTTGGATCATCCACCGGTTGAGGTGTGAGTTCTCCAGTTGCTTGTTGGTGCCTTCTGTGGTAGAGGGTGCCAGAGAACAAGAACAACTGGTAGAGAAGCTCTCTTAGTTTATAAGAGAGGGCCAGCGACTTTTCCTTGAAGCAAAGTAGCGCTTGGCGGTTGCTACTCAGATTTAGGGGTAATTAAATCTGGGAGGTGTGATTTGTAATTTTATTACATAGTGCTTATTAGCGGGATTGCCCCGTGGTTTTTCTCTCCTTATTGAGGGGAGAGTTTTCCACGTTAAATCTGGTGTTTTTCTTCTTTGGGTTTTATACGCTTGTTGGTAGCGCTTCCGTGACAATTGTTTGTCACATCCGGGACTGTATCGGTACAACATCCCCAACAAGTGGTATCAGAGCGAGGTTGCAGATACAAGTCCAGATGGGGAAAGATGAAGATGCGACGATGATAAAGTTAACAAGCACAAATTGGCAGATTTGGAAACCCAAGATGGAGGATATTCTCTATTGCAAAGATCTATACGATCTGATAGAGGGACAAAAGCCAGAGACTACATCTGATGCAGATTGGAAGAAGCTAAATAGGAAAATCGTCGAAACAGTGCGGAAGTGGCTCGACATCTCCGTATTCCATCACGTCTCAGAAGAGACCAATGCCAAAGATCTGTGGGAAAAGCTCAAGAAGTTATATGAGCGGAAGACTGCCACAAATAAAGCTTTCTTGATCCGAAAGTTGGTGAACCTCAAGTACCAGGATGGTACAAACATCGCCGAGCATATGAATGAATTCCAAAGCCTTGTAAATCGGTTGGGGTCCATGAAGATGGTTCTTGATGATGAACTTCAGGCTCTACTTCTTCTAGGATCGCTACCGGACAGTTGGGAGACACTCATAGTGATAGTCAGCAATTCTGCACAAGAGGGCAAGTTGACACTTGACCAGGTGAAGAGCAGTGTACTGAATGAAGAGACTCGACGACGAGCCTCAGGCGACAGTGGATCAGAGGTGCACTTCACAGAGGGCAGAGGCGTTGATAGAGCGAGAGACCGTGGTAGATCTAAGAGCCGCGGTGAATCCCAAGATCGCGAGAAGTCTCGTGGTAGATCCAAGTCAAAAAATGGTAGAGGGTGCTTCCATTGCGGCAAGCCAGGTCACTTCAAAAGAGATTGCAAGATTTGGAAAAAGAAACATGGGTCTGAAGCCAAAGACAAGCAAGATGACGACAAGAATACTACAGCGACGATCTCAGATGATAGGTGTGATGATGACGATGTGGTCTTAACAGTCCAAGAACAGTGTTTGCATGCTGATGAGGATGATTCTGAGTGGGTGGTGGATACTGCAGCTTCTTATCATGCTTCACCAAGTAAGGAGTTCTTCACTTCATACAGGAGGGGAGACTTTGGGAGGGTGAACATGGGAAATTCCAGCTTCTCTAGAATTGTCGGGATTGGTGACATTTGTGTTCAGACAAGTGTTGGTTGCACGCTCACGCTGAAGGATGTTCGTCACGTTCCAGATTTGCGGCTGAGTTTGATCTCTGGTTCTTTCTTTGATAGAGAAGGTTGTCATCTTGATTTTGGTGGCGGCAAATGCAAGACCACCAAGGGGGCTTTGGTTATTGTATGTGGCAAACTGTCTCGCACATTATACAAGACCAAGCTCAAAGTACTTAGAGACGGCAGTATACATGCAGTTGAGGATAACTAGACAGATCTATGGCACAAACGGTTAGGACACATGAGTGAGAAGGGCTTGAATCTTCTATCCAAGAAGAGGTTGATTCCTTGTGGCAAGGATAGTGGTCTCAGTTCATGTGATGCATGTCAGACAGGAAAGAAACGACGAGTTTCTTTCAAGACAAGGTCTGCGGTGAAGTCAAAGCTTCTACAGTTGGTTCATTCGGATGTCTGTGGTCCGTTTGAGATGGCTTCACTAGGAGGCAATAAGTATTTTGTCACATTCATTGATGATGCATCTAGGAAGGTGTGGGTCTACTTGCTGAAGACCAAGGATCAGGTTTTTCAATGTTTCCAAAAGTTTCATGCCATGGTAGAGCGGGAGACCGGTGAAAAATTAAAGTGTCTCCGAACAGACAATGGAGGAGAGTACACCTCCAGGGAGTTCCAGGCGTACTGCACGCAGCATGGCCTACGGCATGAGAGGACAGAGCCCGGCACACCACAACACAATGGTACAGCTGAAAGGATGAACCGTACTATTATCGAGAAAGTCAGATGCATGTTGAAGACTGCAAAGTTGCCAAAGACATTTTGGGGTGAGGCAGTGAGAACTGCCTGCTATCTGATAAATCGATCTCCATCAGTTCCTTTGGGGTTTGATATACCTGAGCATGTATGGACAGGTAAGGATGCATCCTACTCACATCTCCGAGTATTTGGATGCAAGTCATATGCTCATGTTCCCAAGGAAAAGAGGCAAAAGCTGGATGATAAAGCGGTGTCATGTATCTTTCTTGGCTATGGAGATCAACAGTTTGGGTATAGGTTATGGGATCCAGTGAAAAAGACCATGACCAGACACAGAGATGTGACTTTTTGTGAGAGTCAGACAGTGACAGAGCCTGAGGTTGATGATGCAGAGGCTGCGGGATCAGGTGACAGTTCTTCAGATGATGAGTATGAGGATGATTCAGCTTCTTCACAGGTGCAGTCTTCTGATGATGAAGAAGAGCAACATAATCACCATGAGCAGTAGAGTGATAGCACATCAAGTGGTCCAGTTCCAGACGCACAGACGAGTGATTCAACTTCACAGGAAGAGACTTCTGGGCAGGGGGAGCAGGATCAGGACCAGACAGAGTCCTCAGAGCAGCAGCTGAGGAGGTCTGACAGAGTACGTCATCCTTCATCCAGATATCCGGCATCTCAGTATATCTTGCTTACTGATCAGGGGGAGCCAGAGACTTTTCAGGAGGCACAAACTCACAGAGACAGAGTACAGTGGCATCAGGCGATGAAGGAGGAGATGAATTCTTTGCAGAATAATGACACCTATGAGATTGTGGCACTTCCCAAGGGTCGGAGAGCACTAAAGAACAAGTGGATCTTCAGATACTTACGAGGCACGAGCAACACGTGTTTGATGTTTGGTGGTTCGAAACCAACTCTAAAGGGCTTCGTTGATGCTGACATGGCAGGTGATATAGATCACATGAAATCTACTTCTGGGTATATCTTCACTTTTGTAGGGGGAGCCATATCTTGGCAGTCCAGGTTGCAGAAGTGTGTTGCACTTTCAACTACAGAGGCAGAATACATTGCAGCAGCGGAAGCAGGAAAAGAAATTCTCTGGGTGGTGAGATTTCTAAGGGAGCTGGGGATGATTCAGATTGTCCAGACTATTTTCTGTGATAGTCAGAGTGTCATTGACTTGAGCAAGAGCACAATGCATCATGCACGGACAAAGCACATTGATGTGAGATATCACTGGCTTCGTGATGTTATAGAGAAGAAGTTGTTGACTCTGAAAAAGATCCATACTAAGAAGAATGCTTCTGATATGATGACCAAGGTGGTGACACGAGACAAGCTAGAGCTTTGTAAGAAGCTCTGCGGTGTACATTCCCAATGATGATCGCTGAAGACCACATCTCCCTCATGGGCTGGAGGGGGAGATTGTTGGGATTAGGAATATAATCCAGCCCATGTCTTAGTGGGATTTAGACTTGGGAGGGTTGGTTTGTGCTACCAATCCTAATAGGAGTCAAATCTTGAATAGTAGGAATATAACTTCCTATGTGCAATATGCAGTTGGACTAGGATTCGAACTAGGACTAGAATTCCTGATTGCAATCACATGCATAGAGGCCTATAAATAGAGGCCCCTGGGGAGGCCTTTGGATCATCCACTGGTTGAGGTGTGAGTTCTCCAGTTGCTTGTTGGTGCCTTCTGTGGTAGAGGGTGCCAGAGAACAAGAACAGCTGGTAGAGAAGCTCTCTTGGTTTATAAGAGAGGGCCAGCGACTTTGCCTTGAAGCAAAGTAGCGGTTGGCAGTTTCTACCCGGATTTAGGGGTAATTAAATCTGGGAGGTGTGAGTTATAATTTTATTACATAGTGCTTATTAGCGGGATTGCCCCGTGGTTTTTCTCTCCTTATTGAGGGGAGAGTTTTCCACGTTAAATCTGGTGTTTTTCTTCTTTGGGTTTTATACGCTTGTTGGTAGCGCTTCCGTGACAATTTTTCGTCACATCCGGGACTGTATCGATACAACATCCCCAACAGGTTTAAGAGTAATTCATGACAATAGAGTCGAATCACATAGATATTTGAGCAATTCACGAGGGGTTGCAAATGTGGCTTTGCGCATGAAAGCAACTACCATGACCTCCATCAACAGCCACCAGATGCTAATAGCATGTTTCCGATTGTTGGGTTGTGCAGTTTATACAAGAGGTGTTGTATACGGTGCAAGCTAAAAACCTTTTCAAATGTACTGCCTTTCAAAAGAGGACACGGGGAATAATACAACGAAAATTCTTCTTTAGATTAAAAGGAAAAAAATAATCTCACATTTTCTAGCGTTCAACTATAAGCATACCTAGTTTACTTGTTCAGCTGACTCTCCATCTCAATCACCAAAGGAACATGTGATTCTATTCATTACAGACAGAAAGTATAATGGGGTCGTAAGATGCATGTGTTCCCTTGTCATTCACGTGATTTCTACCAATAATCACTTGATTAATACTCAAACACCCATCAGTCACTTGGTATACAAGCACCCTCCCTTAAGTCAACAAGATGAAAGCAAGCGGAAACTTCCTTTCCCTGTTTCCGTCCTTGTGATGGAGAAACCTCAACTAGAACTAGAAGTTGAAACATTGAATCAGTTGACCCCGAACTCACTTAAATTGTAGTCTTCCCTCCTTAGAGCAAAAACTATATTTTGTTGACCCACTAATCCAACAAGAGCCCAACAACGACGCGAAGACTTGGACCAGGAGTAGATTGAGATTGGACATACCTGACCAAATTTTGTATGAATTAACATATACCAACCCAAAGAATGAAAGAAGGAAATAAAGAAAGAACATAAAATCCATGTACGAAAATAAGTAAAGCCCAAACCCAGGGACCCATTTGACGTCCATCACTGACGTGGCCGCAGGGCATCAGCGCTAGAGACAACAGAAGCCGTTCGCGGGAGCGGGTCTTATTATATAATCCATCTTCCTAACGCGTCATTACAATCATACATGGTGACGAACAACCGCATGGCTGATAACAAAAAAATCGATAATTTGCCTTTCGGGTGAGGGTCACATCTGATCTTTGTGACCTGAGCATCTCAGAAACCAAGTAGTAGCTAGCTGACCGACTAAAGTTACCTCACTGAACGCGAAACCGCTACTCTCGGTCCAAGTTGTCTACAAAATTATTTATATCATCGAAGAATCATTTGGTATCGTAGATACTTCCAAGAGCCGAAAGATAGGAAAAGGACGGAGCGAGAGATGGTGTGGAACGGCATGATTAGGATGTTAAATGAGATGTGTCTGACCAATTTGTCATGGAAGATAAGGATAAACATACGGTTAAATCTACTGCAACTTCTTCTTCTTCTTGAACTTTATCATGATTAGCTATCTTCCTAGACGACCCTAGTTCCAGCTGGAGGCCTTCGACGGATGTCTAATTCTAGAATCTCAGATCTAGGGGTGTATGTCCTGTCTCCATTCTGTCCAGAGAAGATGTCCACCCTAGCTACTAACATACATATCAGCAATCGGGACATCCTTTGTTTATGCCACTGCCACGATAGTTGTTCTTTTGCAAACCTGTTCGGTCCACTTATTCCCCTCAGCCCTTCCATCCGCGGTATTCTACCGTAGTTCCTCCATAGTTCTAACGTTCATCTCCTCTGCCCCATGTGCAAAACCGCCAACCAAAATGGTGTGAGCTTCGTCTCACCCTCCCTTCCTCGATTAGTTACTTTGTTCCTTTTATCTTACTTAATAATCGAGTCTTACTTGCCTTCCATGATGATCGAGTCTTACTATGTGGGTCTAGAATCCTCAACTTGTAGAAAAGCGTGACTTGATGGTGAAAATCGCCCACTGATTGGTGGGATATGTATATTGTTAGACACTCAGATTCTTTCGCTATTACAAAACCTGTCACTGGCTATTGTAACCAATTTTAAAAACTTGAAGCCAAGCAGAAAACTTGATGCCAAATATTTATAGCTACTGCCTATATAGCCACTTGTTTAGCTACAACATATAGCAAGTAGGCAATGTGTCACCCCTAGCCTATTTCATGCATGTAAACAACTCAAGCTAAAAAATGTTTTGCCTACGTCAACACTTCTAGCCTAACAACAATAACACGTTAAAAATTACAATATACCATTCACAATATAACCAGACAATTATGTGCCACAAATCCTCTTGCAATAACATAAAATAACTTCATGTAATAACGTACGAGCATACACTAACGTTGTAAGAATAAGTAAAACATGAATATAATACAAACTCATGCCCTAACTTGTTTAACGTATTAATCACTTTTATTTACGATCATGGATTCAAATAAGGTGTACCACTCAGGAAAACGTCTCTTGAAGATGGTTTCACAAGTCTTAAGGTAAAAATTCCAAAGACCTTAAGACTATTGAGCTAGTAGCTACCTAGTATGCCAAAGGTTTGACCAAGTCTGATCTCAGTGAGTAACTCAACTGGTTGGATAATTAATTGGACGCTCTCACTAACATGGGTACTCAGGTGAGGTGTTAAGACACATTGGCATGTAAATTGCCTAGTGTAGTAGTTCCACAAAAGAAGATACATCGCATGGAGCACCAATGAGAAGAATTGTTCAGCTCCATAGAAGCTAACTAACTAAGATACCACTAGGTTGTCCCACTCCCTACTTTTATTTTCATAATAGTCAAGCAATACCCAACAAGTTGATAGGAGGGGATGCTAAAATACTCTCAATACAATATGAATAAATTGAGCAATAAAGCCATGCTAATAGAAAGGGGGAAATTAATTTATTATAAGTTCCAAGTGGTTCTAAGTACATGTTTACATGTACATAAAAAGAAACTCAAATGAAACTATTACTAAGTAGATCGATTGCAGTGGGCAACCTAGACATCTCAGAAATCTCCACAAACTATTGTTGAGCAGGTTCCTCAAACCCTTAATCAACAAAATCATGCTCCTCTTCTAAGGTGTCAACTATCTTCTTTGCACCGGGGTGGAAGGAAAAATCATCCAGAACATAGGAAACGAGATAGAGGTCAAGAAGGTCTTAATATGTAAATATAATAAACATTTTGGGTGTTATATTGGGTCACAAGTGAAAAAAGAAATGTTCTCACAAGGAGGTGGCTACATAGAATTAAGTAAGCTCAAAATAATTATGTCAAGAAAAAATGAGGCATATTAATTTCAGAGTACAACTATGAATAGTAAATAAAAGTATCTTGCCTTAATAGTTAACCACAATTTTAAATTTAAACAATAACTTTGCATGCATAATTATGTAGACTAAATATATCTAAAATAGGGTCATAACACCTTAGGATCATGGCCTAATAAGTAAGGATTTAAACACACACTCCAAGTACAATATGTGTGCCCTTTGTAAGTATAGTTGTACATAAGTATACATTCTAGATATTCTAGTCAAACTCTTAACATGCCTACACAAAGAGTCAAGAGTAGCATTTTAGTCAATTTCAAATAAAAAGAGAATCATAGTAGGGGGTGCAAGGACCCATTATTAAAAATAACTAAACAATCACAAGAACTTATATAAATTCAAATCAGGTTAAATGATAGTTTAATAAATGAACATCAACAAGAAACAATAGTTCAAAATATGCCTCATTAAATGTATTTAGGTTCAGTCAAATAATTTGTAAACTAAATAGAGAATCTACATACCTTAAGGTCATACCTAAGTATTCAATAACACTCCTTAAAAATGGGGTCAGGGGCTTTCACTAACTAATCATCATATTTAAGCAATAAATTTATATTGATTTCATTGGATTCATCACTTAGAAAATGACACTGCTATGAGTTTGAAATCAGGCCTCAAAATAGATATCATTAAATCTATCATATTTTTTATTCCAAAAATGTACCTACTTGAACTTTACGGTTAATCGAACAATATCGTATGATTTATAAGTAAAGGTCATTTCAGACTAAAAAGGAAAACAAAATGCAAAAGAACATATTTTCCTTGAATGAAAACCAGAAGCGCAATGTTGAAATCATATTGATATGTACCTACTATAAATGCAAAGGGGGATCCATAAGATACAGCTGAGAAGACCATATTGCCCATGTTATCATGACAACACCTGAATCTCATTAGGGACTAACTGAGGAAGACACATGTAAGGTTGTTCTCCCCAAATTGAGGAAACAAAAACTCTAAAGTTCTAGTACTTGGAATTCAATCGATCTATGCAGGAGATCCCACCCCTCTCTGGTCCAAGAACCAATCCTAGAGACTTTGTCACATCTTCTAAACCAAGAGAGCCCTTGTTTGGCTAATGCCATGGATATGGCTCTCACATGGCTCATCATTCATTATTGGTCATCAGAGGTATTAGGATCACAAGGTGGGCAAAAGATTGATGGAAACCAATATTTCCATTGAGTCTACAGAATCAACTAGAAGTAGAGACAGGCAAAAATAGGGCAAGGTAGACCCAAATGTGTGAGAAGATTGATAGAGTTGTCCGATCAAACCCCAATGATAGTGACAGTGGGAAGGTCTAAAGATACGTAGAGATCTATTGCATCCTAGAAACTCAGAAGAGAAGGTATGAGGGTCGAGGAGGTTTTGGTAGATTTCTCAAGAAAGGAGGGACCACTAGTGTTAGGCGGTGGTTTCCCAGGAAAAAGAAGACAATGAAAGTTGTTGTTCGAAAAAAAATCAGGGAAGAACAAGGCAAGATAATCACACTGGAAAAAAATAAAAGGTCAAAGATGGTTACCTCAAGCTTAATTGCGCCAAGGTGGCCTATACTGTTGTTGATCCTAGCTTCTCATCATAGAATACTACCATTGATGAAAACACCTTCTACGACACCATGAAAGAAACTGAGCTAAGAAAATAGCCACAAAGGTGATGCGGGTGGTTAGTATATTGATCGAAGGTGATCGGTGGAGATTGTGGGATGTGGACCACGTATTACCAAGTCCATCAAAGATGCCTACTAGGACTGTGTTGGGAATTTTGTGCATAGGGCAATACTTGACACCAAAAGTGTGACACCCTTTGTCACGCAAAGCGAGATTACTCAAAACTTAAACCACAATCAACCATAAATAGCATATTACTAAAAATCACAGGAAATTAAAACCATTTTGGAACTAGCATGAAGAGCTAAGAATTGATGCACAAGAACCTACATTTGCATTTCATAATTTATGTTCAAGGTTCTACATCATCACATTCCAAACATCTTGTTACACAAGATAAGAGTTCCACATGTATATACATACCACCAGAGGCACACAAGCCAGAAATCATATATCGATCATCATGTCCACAAAACACGTCGAGAACACCCCCAAGGACCTGAGTGTATAGGGACGACACATAGGACTCCATTACTAGACATTTCTATATACCATGTTTCACCAGGTGTAGTTTTCTTCTTGTATTATTTTTAACTTGCATGATCTTTAACTCAGCATGCACGTCCACTTAAAAAGTTATTTAACCAATAGGGTGAGACACATAGTCCCAGCTAGAGATATAACTCTCTACCAACTTTATTATTATCTAGATAACTAAGCAGATAAGTTAACATACTAAACAGATTGAATCAGTTTTAACCAATTGACATATATCTCATGGGTGAAGTAACTAGAGAAGTAACATGTACTTGCCAATGAACAATAGAACAATTAATAATTTGAAAGGAATATGAAGAACATGTATATTTCCTATCAAAAACATTATATAAAGATCAAGCAAGGCTTCAACCAATGTTTTCGTATTTGATCCTATACAATTCTACTACACTGCTGATTATGTCTTTCATTATGCCCCGAGGATTTGAGTCATACCACCCAAATTCAACCGACCATTGCAAAGTCAAAATGCCATACAAGGTCAATGGGAGAGCCGAAATCCATGACCTTCCCACACCTCATGGTCGGTATATGAGAATATTGAAGAGACATATCAGTCAACTACTAAAGTGACATATAGTCACATTGAAGGGGTTGTCTTATGCATGGCCACCCATATAATATCTAGCCCATCTTGGTACAGGTAACGGTGTTATGAGAAAAGGATCACACATGGTTGTTCTTAAAAGGAGGATTGGGTCACGCATGGCCATCTGTATAATATCGAGATCAAATCAAGCATGATCGTCTCACACATCTTGTATTTAAGGACACAAGGGATTACTCAACTTGTACCCCACATATTCAAAAATATGTGCTCTGATTTAAACTCATTTCACCATCCAAAAATAAAACTGACACTAGAATGGATCTACGGCACAGGGAAAACTACACTATTAGATTTCACTTGATTAATTAGGCCAATTTAAACATCTTTAGCATCAATCAATTTACAACGAATAACCTCTAAACAAGATCCACATAAACAAGGCATAACTCATTACCAAAAAAATTGAAATATATTAGGTATGCTTTCACCACATCATGTCTCTTGATGCATGTTATTCACCAACGTCCATCACAAGGACTAGTGTCCATTAGAATGATGAATTTTCATCACATGGACCAGCATCCATCACATGGACCAATGGCCATCACAAGGACCACATACCTTGGGGCAACAACCTCTCATCTTATCATTGAGGAAAAACATCCCATGCAAGGCAATAAGCCATCATAAGGTCATAAGAGCATTCACCTCCTCTTTCAAAGATGTTCACAACACTTTATGCCTAACACGGCCCATTCAAACACATCATAAACATCATAGCTTATACCTGGCTATGCACATCAATTGGTATCACCTGCATGATTAGAAATTGATAACAAGAAGGCAATGCATCATCAACATCATCATCTCATAGGATTCATACCATACATTTTACATCACACATTTTATATCATTAGGGTTTCACTTTACCCGATTAGGGTTTAAAAGGTTAAATCAACAACCATCCTTAGATTATCATTTTCATCATCATTATGAGACATGTTATAAGATAAAGGTTATAGGAACATGACATCTATTGTCATGCACATGACCACCCCATAGGGTATCACATCTTATCATGTGACCAAAACATCAACAAGGTGTATCATAAACACCACCATAAACCCTAATCACACCAAAACTCATCTTTCTACTCTGATAAGTTTTGAACAACATTAGATATTAATCTCTTACCATACCATCAGTACCAATTATCACTTATTTAATAAATGCATGTTATGTGTGGTAATAGTGCATTAAAGTACAATTTGACCGTTACAATAGTCAGACATTTCATCATTAGGTGACACACATATTATCACTTCTTACAAATTATTAACCACATATCATGCCAAGGACAGTCGAACCATAAGTTACAAAACTTAAGAGGGTATCACTTCAAGCTATCCACAAGGCTCCTATAAAGGCTTTAGACCTGTTATACAATTTCTACACCAAGGTTGCCACCATGTATTTCAACCAGACTTATCACCACCCTCATGTGTATACACATAATTATATCATTATCCTTACTCCACAAGTTAAAATTATATGAAAAGGAAATATAGAAGATACTTTCCATGGATTATAACCTTTCATTAAGATGAACATATGGGTCATATTATTCCATGATTAAGGTTATTATATGGATATACCATCATTAAACTCCACATCCATTACTCCTCACATACTTGGAGAATTTTAGGGCTAAGCTCTTGACTTGAGGATGGACCACTTATAGAAACATCATTCCATGGTGTACTAACTTTAGGAGAAACAATTATCATCACTAATACATTATCCAAACAACACTCTTCTATATCATATATTGCTCACATGTGTGCATCATTGAGTAATCAAGCATACCCTTCAATCCTCATCATGTGATCTTGACCTCACATTACCAACCCTAGATATTGGTTTAGACTTTATTTTGGTGTATTGATTTGGACGACCATAATGAGTATCGGCTTAGGGTATCTTGTACAATCATGTCGGGTTCACCATTCATAAGGGGTGACGTTTTAACTACAATTGAGGTGACAAATTATCCACACATTGGCTTTATCGTTTTAGCTCCTTGATAGTGTAATGGGAAACCCATCTTTATGGTGTATTGGGCAAGCACACAAGGGTGTATCGAGCAAGCACACAAGGGTGTATCGGGCACAACAATGCTTAAGTTGTTACGGGCAACACAAAGATGTATTGGGTAATGTTGAGGTATTAGGGTTTTTCGAGACTTCACGGTACAAGAGGTATCAGGAAACACCATCCTAGAGGTGTATCAGTCTCTACCCAGATAGGGCGCCACAGTTAGTCTCCAACTCCTCAAGATTCTTCCATAGCCACGACGGACTATTGCAACAAAATTACATGTTGGGCAGCAACACCTAACGAAAGCATCCGTTAGCAACACGTCTAGATCCACAATGCTTCTCTGTTTAGGGAACTTCTAGGTCATGATGAGTTAACCTAATCAAGGCATGACGACTAACACTCTTCAAATCATATCGAATTAACAACCACACAACATGTCGACTTAGGTCTCTCACTAAGTCGTGATGGCCACACACTCTAACGTGTCGACCTAGGCCTCTCCAAGGTCTTGACGACTTGTCGCATGGTGTATCGGTCCATCACCCTCAGGTTGTGACGGCCAGGGGGCGTCACAGGTCATGACGACCACCCAAACATATCGGCCATAAACGCATATCAGCCCCATCATCTCTTACCTCAAAACGACATTACTACTAAGGAAAAAGAAAGGTGTAACATGAATGCAACAACTATCAAGGTTTGTTTCTCCAAATCAAAACACAAAATACCAAGGAAAAGTTACTAACATGCAAGCAATAACAAGTATAGATCAAGAGCAAGATGACAAGTAAAAGGTGATAATAACAAAGAGGGTTTAGAGTTATATAACCCACCTCAAGGATCACGACCAAGCTCCAAGCTTCCCAAGCTCAAGGTAGAAGAAGATCTCCCAAGCTTGATCACCACAACACCTCTAATAAAGAAGAGGGAACCATGGTTAAGAGAGCATGAGAAGGAAAGAGAAGCAACCAAGGTCCATGGCCAAGAAGAAGAAAGAAAGATAGAAAGGAAACTAACGATCATGTCTTACCAAGGAGGAAGATGAAAAGAGATCATCACAAGCTTAGTATCGTCCACCAAGCTCTAAGGGAGAACACTCCACAAGCTCAAGATCATCCACCAAGGAAGACGAAAGCAAAGATGGCCAAAGGATTCTCTTGCATGGAGAGAAAGAAGTATATATACAAGAGAGATGAAAGAGAGAGAAAAGGAAATGTTTCACCACCAAGGAACCCTAGATGACACATGTACATGAAGAAAGAACCATATGCAACACCTTGCGACAAGGTGAAAAGAACCATGCCTCATCCACTAAGCCTCCTTCCTAGGTCAAGGCTGATACACATCTCCTCCTCCCTTCACAAACCAATAGGGATGAAACCCTAGGTGCCACAACCAAATATGGTGCATCAAGAGACACCACAAAACTGATAGGATGTCCCTCAAGGCACCCACAACTGATACAAGGTCTCTCCAAGGCTCTCAAGCCTGAGACAACACTCTTATGTGTAAGATACACCTCATACATTAGTGCAAAGCATCACCAAGGATGTCACCTCTCAACCAAGTTCCAAACAAGATATCCATCTCTTTCTCACTCCTCTAGATGATGCCAAGAGAGAGAAGGAACACACTAGAGGTGTCAAACTTGCACATCAACCCCAATATTGGGTAAATTGTAACTTATACCAAAACCTCTCACCAAAATACAAATATCAAGCAAACAGGCTCAAATAAGGGACTCAAGCCTCCAACATGCTCTAATTACATCTTAGATGATTAGATCAAGGTTCTAAGCAACATTCTTAAACAAAACAAATAGGGTTAGCCCAAAACCCAGGTCGGGGTCCTTACAAGTCATAAACCCCTAACGAGGATTTATCCCCCAAAATCCCAGACAAAAGGAGATGGATACTACCCATGCATTAGACCTTCAAACTTCCACACAGTTCATTGAGGTCATGGTGATGTCATGATACTTGATCAACATATCATTCTAGTATCCAAGGTCAATGAAGGATCTTCTGCACCAAACACATACTCAACTTATCATTTTTCCATTATTGGTTGCAAAGTCAACCCTGTGTCAGGTGATATATTCTTAGCCATGGAAGCACTATACATACTTATCCAAGTCATGTATCACCTTCTCATCATATAACATCACCTGTTAAGGTTCTTGACTCTGAGAGTTTACCATACCCTCCTCAATTTTAGCATATCTCTTCCAAAGAAATACAAGAGATACATTATGTCATCTACTTGGAACTACAAAGCCTATCATGCTTTTGTTGTGACATTGTGGTCTGCTGCCTCAACACTAATCTTACTTCCACCAACTATCCTACCCACACACTCATTCTCCACTGCACATCCTCCTATCATAAGAAGAGGTCACTTATCCCAGGAAAAACCATCTCAGAGGAAACTCAAGATGTTATATGTCACCTTAACTGGTCTAGATAGGGAGTGGATACCCTACTTATCCATCTATAACCAAGGCACAATCTTCATGGAATCTTTCTTTCTTGCAAACTGGATAGGAGTACTCTAAGGAATTACACTCAGCTTAGTGAATTTCACCCAAGCAGATCTTACAACTGTCTCTTCAACATATGCATCCTTGTAAATGCTATGTTTATGTAGAGCATAAATCCCTAACATGTGACATTGACGTGGCTTTTGAATGCACTAACAAATTCACTCGGGGTTTATATCCCCGAGCTTTTACCAAAACCAAGTGCAACAATACCACCCGCAAGCGGACGGATCTTATCGCAGTATAGTTTAGGATCGAACCCAAAGGACAACGTTTTTAAGAATCCTTGTCAGTTAGATCTAGCTCAAGTAAAACTAATATTTAGAACAATAGGTTGATTTTGGTTTGATTAAACTACTTGCAAGAAAGTAAACGTGGAATAAAAGATGGGTTTAGATTAATGATACGAAATCGCTAGGATGGTACCGGGTTTGACCACCGCTACACACACAATCATACTCTCTCGCGAACAATCCAGGCACGAAATAACACTCCAAGTAGAGCTGCTGCAGAACCCCCCTTACGGGCGTCAGGTCCGCGTAAGCGTCACCATAGGCAGCCGATTTCTCATCGCCATCCGGATCATACGTCTTACGGCTCTGAAGATACAGAAATCCACGGAAGCTGTGAACCCCCCTTACGGGCGTTAGGCGCACAGAAGTGTCACCGAAGGTTAGGCGGACCGTCCCCTCGCGGATCATACACTTACGACCTCGATGAAATCCCATCCTATTTCTAATCAGGGAGTCAACCGCGCAAACCGCAAAGCAAACAAGCGACTATTGTACGTGTAAACATCGACGAAAAGTACGAAGATACAAAATCCAACTAAGGCTGTGAACCCCCCTTTCGGGCGTCAGGCGCACACAAGTGTCACCGAAGGTTAGGCGGACCGTCCCCTCGCGGATCCTACACCTACTACCTCAAGGAATCCTATCGGAAGTTCTCGTCAAGGAGTCTAACATGCTAAACGACATTCATACCTATGCATTGAAGTTCTCGCAACATAGGGAGCACAAAGATGGAAACACGCACATAACCAACTCACAAGCTTAACGATAAACGACAAAATGAAGAGTTATATACATTGCCATGGAAAGTTTAACAAGAGAACATGGTTTGCATGGGCAGCGGGGCTAGTCCCCGCACCCCAGCGAAAGAGGACTACTCGCTCATGATGCGAGGTACAAGAAAGATAGAAGAAGAAGATAGATCCGCCATGAGCTCGGTGCAGAAGGTGGACGCAGTCCGGTGAAGAAGATGCGCTCTTTGCTCCGTCTTCTTCTCCTTCTTAGCCTCCTTGGACGCAACACCAGCTGTAGGTGGAGTGGAACTTGATCGGGATGGTGCTCTGGCAGCCTTTCGGCGTCCGGAACCGATGCCTCAAATGGGGACTCTGGGGGTCTATTTATAGTTTTAGATCTGACGCCAAACGGTCTTGAGACCGTTTGGGCGCCAAACGGTCTTGAGACCGTTTGGGCGTCAAACGGTTTGGAGGTCGTTTGAGCGCCAAACGGTCTTGCTTTGATCAGTCTGGCTTTGGTGTGGTCGCGCGGCTTTAGTTCTTCAAACGATCCTTGTGCTTGCATCGAACGGTCTTGGGACCGCGCGAGACCAAACGGTCTTGGGACCGCGCGAGACCAAACGGTCTTGGGACCGCGCGAGACCAAACGGTCTTGGGACCGCATGGGACCAAACGGTCTTGGGACCGCATGGGACCAAACGGTCTTGGGACCGCATGGGACCAAACGGTCTTGGGACCGCATGGGACCAAACGGCCTTGGGACCGTATGGGACCAAACGGTCTTGAGACCGCATGGGACCAAACGGTCTTGGGACCGCGTGGGACCAAACGGTCTTGGGACCGCATGGGACCAAACGGTCTTGAGACCGCATGGGACCAAACGGTCTTGAGACCGCATGGACTTCTTGGGCAGCTGGTTTCGTCTTGTTTCTTTGTGTATTCCAGCAAACGATCTTGAGACCGCATGGATCCAAACGATCTTGAGACCGTTTGCATGGAGTTGCCTGCTGTACCTGCATAAAATGAAAGATATTTAGTTAAAACCTTGATTATTGAATTACTTAGTAGTTTTGTGCATTATGATTCATATTAGGGTGAAAAGATGTGGAAAAGATATTAAATTGTTCCAAAAAGGTAATTGAAAATTATGATGAGTATGCACTCATCAAAACACCCCGAACTTAAATCGTTGCTCGTCCTCGAGTAACATAAAATTTGAAACTGTTGCCTAATGAAATACTTTCGATCCATGTGATTTCTTCATCTTCACATCACAAGTGTTTTCTTTCTGCTCAGTATGAATGAGTACCTCAACTTCCTGGGACCACTAAACACGTCTTTCCATAGCTTCGTTCCTGAGTTCGTTTCCCAACAACGCTTCCTCCCTGCCTTTTCTAACACCAAGCATGTCAAAGAGTGTCGTAGGAGTTCTGAGATACCCGCAGAATCAACAAGTATGCATTTGATCTGACACTGGTATTGTTAAGGATGGTAGGGCATGTATTGTGCCCTTAGGTAGAAAAATGAGTGAAAGGTGGTATGAAAGGAAGAAGAAAATCTCTCCTCTATTCGACTCGAGATTTTTATTTGTTTTGCAATTTCATTTATTGCAAATATATATATATATTTTTTTTGTGCGCTATGGCATCTTTTGTTGCAGATCTCTCCTCTATTCGACTCGAGATTGCATTTATTTTGTGTGCACTTTGGCATCTTTTTATTGCAGATCTCTCCTCTATTCGACTCGAGATTGCATTTTTGGTGGTACGCCCCTTCTTATTAGAAGGGGTATGGAAGAAGCGGATATGGGGAAAGTGGCGTGCCACCCCGAACTTAGGGATTTGGCACAAGTTTGGCTATTTTGGTGGTATTTATGGATGGAGGGATACAAAGATGATAGAAGAAGTGTAGAAGAGAGTTCAGATCAGGATGCAACTTGATTTACAATTCAAAACCGGGTTATTCTCTTTGTCATACTCTGCTCAAATAATGACTTGGTGCGGATCCGGTGGGGTTTCTGAGCCATTGTTCCATTAGTCAGTTAGGAAGCGCAACGTGTTTGATCCCTATCAGTTTGACAGATACTTGTCATTATGTAAAAAGGATTATGATGTTAGGAATCATAAGTTTCACAGGATGATTTCAGGCAAGTTTCAAAAGTCAGTCCTCTTGGGGATTTGTTTCGAATAAGGAGGATGTTATGATAGAAGATGCATAGCAAACAGTTAGTTACATTTTTATCAATAAAAGACAAAATTCCATCAAGTATCTGTTCACAATTTTGAAAAATTTTATGATAGAGACATATTGAGTATAAAAGAGGGTGTGTATGTGGAAGTGGAATACGTACCACCCACCCTCCACCCCGAACTTAGAGATTTGCTCGTCCTCGAGCAAACCCTAAATTCAAGATGGAGGGGAAAGGAAACGCCAGGTATGACTGCCGAGAATGAATTCGTTGTGATCAGCACCAATCCGATCTCGTATCCTGAAAGAAAACTATCCATAAGGCAAATTTTATTTAAGGAAAATTAACTATAAAACAAAATTGGGAAAAGAAAGGTAAAACAGATTTATTGGTCGGGTTGCCTCCCGACAAGCGCCTTTGTTTTATGTCGATGGCTCGACAGAGTCCTTCGTCGTCATGTGGGATCCTTAGGATCGGTGAGTTCCAGCGTTGATTTGGTGCCTATGTCTGTTGTGGTGAAATATCTCTTCAGGCGGTGGCCATTGGTTATGAATTCACCCGACTCTGCACTCCATAAAGAGAAAGTGCCCTGAGGAGAGATGCTTTTGACAATGTATGGTCCAGACCAGCGTGAGCGAAGTTTTCCTGGGAATATCCTTAATCTTGAGTTAAAAACCAGAACTTGGTCTCCCACTTGAATGTCTTTTCTTTTCAGATGTCCATCGTGCCAAATTTTTGTATGTTCCTTGTAGATTCGAGCATTTTCATAGGCCGTCATTCTAAGTTCATTCAGCTCATTGAGTTGCAGAATCCTGGCTTGCCCTGCTTCCTTTATATCGAAATTTAATTGTTTAATAGCCCACCATGCCTTATGTTCTAATTCGACCGGAAGGTGACAAGCTTTTCCATATATCAAACGAAAAGGAGTAGTACCAAGGGGAGTTTTATAAGCAGTGCGATAAGCCCATAGGGCATCGTTGATTTTTGTCGCCCAATCTTTTCGATTACACCCGACGGTTTTCTCAAGGATGGCCTTTAGTTGTCGATTGGAGACTTCTACCTGTCCACTGGTCTATGGATGGTAAGGAGAAGCTACCTTGTGTGAGACGCCATATTTTTTTAATAGAGCTTCGAAGCTTCTTTCGATGAAATGGGAGCCTCCATCAGAAATCACGGTTCTCGGCACTCCGAACCGTGGGAAGATAATATCTTTGAAAAGTTTGATGACTGGTTTCGAATCACAAGTGACGGTTGGTATAGCTTCAACCCATTTGGAGACGTAGTCCACCGCCACAAGGATGTAAGAGAATCCATTAGAAGATGGGAATGGCCCCATATAGTCTACTCCCCAGACGTCAAATATCTCTACTTCTTGCCATAGATTCAGTGGCATTTCATCTCTCTTGGTTATATTGCCAGCTCTTTGACACTTATCACATGATATGACAAAATCATAACAGTCCTTGGATAAAGTTGGCCAGAAAAATCCACATTGCAAAACTTTTAAGGCAGTCTTTTTAGAGCTCATATGCCCACCCACGGGTCCTGAGTGGCATTGTTCCAAAATGGAATGGGCTTCTTCTTTGGCGACGCAACGTCTATACAATCCATCCGCGCAGAGTTTGAAGAGATATGGTTCATCCCAATAGTAATGCTTCACATCATGCATAAATTTCTTCAGACCGTTCCCTGTGTATTGAGGATGGATGACTCCGGCGGCAAGGTAGTTTACTAAGTCTGAATACCATGGTTCAGATTCTGAGACTCTCATAAGTTGATCGTCTGGTAGAGAGTCGTTTATCGGAATTCCTTCAGCATCCAGAGTGTGGATGCGACTCAGGTGATCTGCTACGACATTCTCCGTTCCTTTCTTATCTCGTATTTCTAGGTCAAATTCTTGTAGAAGGAGTATCCATCTGATCAGCCTTGGCTTAGCATCCTTCTTTGCCATAAGGTAACGGATGGCAGCATGGTCTGTGTAAACGATTACCTTTGAACCAGTAAGGTAGGATCTGAATTTATCGAAGGCATAGATGACTGCCAAAAGTTCCTTTTCAGTAGTGGCATAGTTCCTTTGAGCTTCGTCGAGGGTTTTCGATGCATAATAGATAACATAATGTTTCTTCTCAATGCATTGTCCTAAGACTGCACCCACTGCGTAGTCACTGGCATCACACATAATTTCAAAGGGGTGCTCCCAATTTGGATCTCTAATAATGGGGGTAGTCGTAAGGGCTTTCTTCAGCGTATCGAAACTTTTGATGCATTCCTTATTGAAATTGAAATTAGCATCTTTGAGAAGTAAATTGGTCATTGGCTTTGTTATCTTAGAAAAATCATGTATAAACCTTCTATAGAATCCAGCGTGACCGAGAAAAGCACGAACTTCTTTCACATTTGTGGGTATTGCCAATTTAGATATGACTTCTATCTTGGCTTTATCAACTTCAATTCCTTTGTTGCTAACCTTGTGGCCCAAAACTATGCCTTCCTTTACCATAAAGTGGCATTTCTCCCAATTTAGCACCAGATGTGCTTCTTCACATCGTTTGAGTACCATGGAGAGGTGCTTAAGACAAGAATCAAAGGAGTCACCATATACAGAAAAGTCGTCCATGAAAACCTCCATAACTGTTTCAGTAAGCCCTACAAAAATGGCAGTCATGCAACGTTGAAAAGTTGCAGGGGCATTACACAAGCCAAATGGCATCCTTTTAAAAGCATATGTCCCGAAGGGACAGGTGAAAGTTGTTTTCTCTTGATCATCTGGATGTATGGGGATCTGATAGAATCCAGAGTAACCGTCCAGGTAACAGAAGTATTCTTGGTGAGCCAATCTTTCCAAAACCTGATCGAGGAAGGGCATAGGAAAATGATCCTTCCGAGTGGCCTTGTTTAATTTTCTATAATCAATACACATCCTCCACCCAGTCACTGTTCGGGTGGGGATGAGCTCATTGTTTTCATTTCTTGTGACAGTGGTACCTCCTTTCTTGGGTACAACATGAACTGGGCTCACCCATGGTGAGTCCGATATCGGGTATATTATTCCAGCTGTAAGGAGTTTGATGATCTCACGACGGACCACTTCCTTCATATTCGGGTTTAATTTTCGTTGATGCTCGATTGTTGGCTTATGGTCTTCCATCATGGGAATTCTGTGCATGCACAAAGCTTGACTGACCCCTGTGAGGTCACTCATTCTGTAGCCTATGGCTTTCTTGCTATCCTTTAATATTTCCAGAAGTTGCTCTTCTTGTTTGGTTGTTAAACCAGAGTTTATAATGACAGGACAAACTTTGAGATTGTCTAAAAACATATACTTCAGCCCTTCAGGTAGGGGCTTCATTTCAGGAGGTTCTGGTTTTTTACTGATTTCTTCTGGGGTTTCGGTAACCTTTAATTCCTCATAGGTAGCTTCATGATTCTCCTCAGCAGAGTCGGGAGGTTTGGTGCAATCCTTATCTTGTTGGTCAGTAGGTTCATCATTAAAAAGGTCATATAGAGAAGTTTCCAAAGGATCGCATGACTCGTGATATTCTTGAGTAAGTTGTGACATCTGCTCAACACAATCTATCAGATAGACTTCCTCCTGTATACTTGGTCTTCTCATGCTTTCAAAGACCTTGAATTCCAGAGTTTCTTTTCCTAACCTGAGCAGCAAGGTTCCGGCTTCAACATCGATAAGAGCTCTAGCAGTAGCGAGAAATGGACGACCGAAGATAATAGGGTATTTGGTGTCTTCTTTTATGTCCATGATAACAAAATCACATGGGACATATGCGTCCTTGCCTACCTTGACCGGGATGTCTTCGAGAATTCCTAGCGGTCTTTTTACTGAATTGTCTGCAAGTTGGATTGTCATAGCAGTTGGAAGCAATTCTTCGAATCCTAATCTCTTGCATAGACTCAGCGGCATAATAGAAATACTTGCGCCAAGATCTGCCAATCCTTTCTTACATGATGAATCACCAATGTGGCATGAGATTCCGAAGGATCCTGGATCTTTTTGTTTCTTCGGCATCTTGCTTAATATGATATCTGATGTAGTTGCAGCCAATTTCACAGTTTCACACTCTTCCGTGATGTACTTCTTGGTGAGAAGCGACTTTAGATATTTGGTCCAGGCTGGTATCTCATTAAGAGCATCCAAGAATGGTATATCAACATGGAGCTTCTTCATAGCTTCTTTGAATTTGATGAATCTAGTATCAAACTTGGTTTCCCTCAGACGGGATGGGAAAGGGACACGAGGCTTATATACAGGAATTTCTGGTTCAGGAGTCTCTACTTCTTCATTGGTAGGTTTCTCAGAAATCCCCTTATCATTATTTCTCTCCTTCGGTTGCGGTTCTGATGTTGTTGAGTTTTGATCAGTTAAGGGTTCATTCTCCTCAGGGATATCCATAGTTGTTTTCGCTGGTGGATCCGAATAACTTTTCCCTGATCTTGTGGCGATAACCTTCAGCTGCTCCGGATGTTTCGGATTGTTCTCAGGTTGTCCAGCGAAAATCCCAGCTTGTGGCTTAATACTAGCAGCAAGTTGAGCTAGTTGAGTTTCAATAGCCTTCTGCTGGGCTTGTTGATTGGCTATCATCGTTTGTTGTGTTTGCAATAACTTCTCGATGGTAGATAGCTTGTCATCAGAAGGGATAGGTCCTGTTTGACCCTGTTGTTGGTTCAAGTTTTGATACTGAGAGTTGTTCTGATAATTTTTATAGTTTCTGTTCTGAAAGTTTCCCTTGAAGTTTCCTTGATTCCCAAAGTTCTGTTGCTGGTTAAACTGATACCCAGATGGGCCTCTTGGTTGATTATTTGGAACGAATTGATGTGAGTTCATAGCTCCTGAAGGATTTCCGTACTGGAAGCCTGGGTGATTCCTATTTTGATTCGGAATGTAAAAGTTCTGCCCAGGGTTGGTGTTAATAGCATTAAGATTTTCAATTTGACAATTATCTCCTTGTCCACAGGCATTGCTTAAAACAACATCATAGAGAACATTGCATGATAGTGTTGAATGGTCGGTGCCTTTGCACGCTTCACAAAACAAAGAAGTGGACTTGACTTGTTCTGGTTGCCTAGTTGGAGAATGTCCTCTTCCAATTGCAGCAAGGGATGATTCTATGTGATCTTGCTTTGCGACCAAGACTTTCAAAGTTTCAGCTATAGATTTGTATTCTGGGATAGCATCAGCCATAGCTACCTTTAGAACTCCTTTACCAACGGATCTGCCCCAGTTGGCTTGATTTTCTGCTCCCAGAGTTACTACTCTCCATGCGCTGTCGTAACTTTGCCGCATGAAGTTCCCTCCAGACGAGGAGTCAAGGAACATCTTGACATCATCTTCCACACCTCTATAGAATATCTTGATCAGCTGATTCTTAGGAATTCCATGGTGTGGGCATTTTCGTAGGAGCTCCTTGTACCTATCCCAAGCTTCGGAAAGAGTTTCTCCTGGGACTTGAGTGAAATTTGTGATTCGTCCCCTGATTTCATATGTAAGGGACGGGGGGTAGAACTTTTCCAGAAAGGCGTTTTGAAGCTGCTCCCAGGTGGTGATGGGTACGTCACTCTGTAGTGAGTTGTACCAACTAATGGCTCTGTCAGCCAGAGAGTACTTGAAGAGACGGAGTCGAATAGCATCATCAGAGACTCCATTTTGCTTCGTCATAGCACACAGGTCAATGAATCTGAGAAGATGACCTTGGCTGTCCTCAGCTTGTTTACCGTAGAATGGGTTGTTCTGAAGCAAGGTTATCCAATGCGCTCTAATCTCAAAGTTGGCAGCTTCTATCTGAGGAGGCTGCACCGGATGATAGACGTTCGCGGCCTTTGGGATAGAGAACTCTCTAAGATCCTTCTGAAGTTCTGCTGCTTGCGCTGCTGCTTGCGCTGCTAAGATCTCTTGTTGAACCGCAGCTCTAGCTTCCTGCATGAATCTTTCTCTCTGCGCATTGATGGCTTGAGCCACCCTACGGGCTACTTCTTCTTCTTGTGCCATTCTTGCTTGATTCTCTCGGATCTGACGATGGAAGGTTCTATCTATTTCGGGATCAAAGCTCGCAGTCAGTCCGAGACTATCCGAACGGTGCATGCACTAATCGTCTAAGAGCACCTGAAACTTGAAAAAGTTTGAAAGTGAGATCCTTGAAGTAGAATAGAGATCAAGTAGATGAGCGATAGTTTCAAAAAGAAAACAAAATCCTAGATTAGTCTTAAAAGGACTAGATTTGACTGATTCCGTTGTCCCCGGCAACGGCGCCAGAATTTGACGTGGCTTTTGAATGCACTAACAAATTCACTCGGGGTTTATATCCCCGAGCTTTTACCAAAACCAAGTGCAACAATACCACCCGCAAGCGGACGGATCTTATCGCAGTATAGTTTAGGATCGAACCCAAAGGACAACGTTTTTAAGAATCCTTGTCAGTTAGATCTAGCTCAAGTAAAACTAATATTTAGAACAATAGGTTGATTTTGGTTTGATTAAACTACTTGCAAGAAAGTAAACGTGGAATAAAAGATGGGTTTAGATTAATGATACGAAATCGCTGGGATGGTATCGGGTTTGACCACCGCTACACACACAATCATACTCTCTCGCGAACAATCCAGGCACGAAATAACACTCCAAGTAGAGCTGCTGCAGAACCCCCCTTACGGGCGTCAGGTCCGCGTAAGCGTCACCATAGGCAGCCGATTTCTCATCGCCATCCGGATCATACGTCTTACGGCTCTGAAGATATAGAAATCCACGGAAGCTGTGAACCCCCCTTACGGGCGTTAGGTGCACAGAAGTGTCACCGAAGGTTAGGCGGACCGTCCCCTCACGGATCATACACTTACGACCTCGATGAAATCCCATCCTATTTCTAATCAGGGAGTCAACCGCACAAACCGCAAAGCAAACAAGCGACTATTGTACGTGTAAACATCGACGAAAAGCACGAAGATACAAAATCCAACTAAGGCTGTGAACCCCCCTTTCGGGCGTCAGGCGCACACAAGTTTCACCGAAGGTTAGGCGGACCGTCCCCTCGCGGATCCTACACCTACTACCTCAAGGAATCCTATCGGAAGTTCTCGTCAAGGAGTCTAACATGCTAAACGACATTCATACCTATGCATTGAAGTTCTCGCAACATAGGGAGCACAAAGATGGAAACACGCACATAACCAACTCACAAGCTTAACGATAAACGACAAAATGAAGAGTTATATACATTGCCATGGAAAGTTTAACAAGAGAACATGGTTTGCATGGACAGCGGGGCTAGTCCCCGCACCCCAGTGAAAGAGGACTACTCGCTCATGATGCGAGGTACAAGAAAGATAGAAGAAGAAGATAGATCTGCCATGAGCTCGGTGCAGAAGGTGGACGCAGCCCGGTGAAGAAGATGCGCTCTTTGCTCCGTCTTCTTCTCCTTCTTAGCCTCCTTGGACGCAACACCAGCTGTAGGTGGAGTGGAACTTGATCGGGATGGTGCTCTGGCAGCCTTTCGGCGTCCGGAACCGATGCCTCAAATGGGGACCCTGGGGGTCTATTTATAGTTTTAGATCTGACGCCAAACGGTCTTGAGACCGTTTGGGCGCCAAACGGTCTTGAGACCGTTTGGGCATCAAACGGTTTGGAGGTCGTTTGAGCGCCAAACGGTCTTGCTTTGATCAGTCTGGCTTTGGTGTGGTCGCGCGGCTTTAGTTCTTCAAACGATCCTTGTGCTTGCATCGAACGGTCTTGGGACCGCGCGAGACCAAACGGTCTTGGGACCACGCGAGACCAAACGGTCTTGGGACCGCGCGAGACCAAACGGTCTTGGGACCGCATGGGACCAAACGGTCTTGGGACCGCATGGGACCAAACGGTCTTGGGACCGCATGGGACCAAACGGTCTTGGGACCGCATGGGACCAAACGGTCTTGGGACCGCATGGGACCAAACGGTCTTGGGACCGCATGGGACCAAACGGTCTTGGGACCGCATGGGACCAAACGGCCTTGGGACCGTATGGGACCAAACGGTCTTGGGACCGCGTGGGACCAAACGGTCTTGGGACCGCATGGGACCAAACGGTCTTGAGACCGCATGGGACCAAACGGTCTTGAGACCGCATGGACTTCTTGGGCAGCTGGTTTCGTCTTGTTTCTTTGTGTATTCCAGCAAACGATCTTGAGACCGCATGGATCCAAACGATCTTGAGACCGTTTGCATGGAGTTGCCTGCTGTACCTGCATAAAATGAAAGATATTTAGTTAAAACCTTGATTATTGAATTACTTAGTAGTTTTGTGCATTATGATTCATATTAGGGTGAAAAGATGTGGAAAAGATATTAAATTGTTCCAAAAAGGTAATTGGAAATTATGATGAGTATGCACTCATCAGACATCCATATTATAGGTTGGGTACTTGCATCTAGATTGATTCAAAGTCAACCTTTCCAGGTATCCAAACACTTTATGCATCTTCTCAAAGAGGCATGTTGTCATTCTCCCATACAACTGGTACTACTTGGATACTAGGATTCCTTACCTTGGTATCCATCACATGTGTCAGAAACACATCACATCCCTATTACATCCACCTTTCGTTGTTTTTACCCAAAACTAAACATGTCAAAAGGATCTTTCTTTCATCTCAAGGCATCTCCTATCACACATATCCCCAACTTGGAATGAGCCCCCAAGAACAATGGATACTTTCTAGAGTATCCATCTTAAGATTACTTCTAAACTATGCACATCAAGGACCACTTGACTGCCACATCCCTGAAGGGGTAGAAAACAAGGGAACAAACTCCTCTAAATACTACATCATTACCAGGGTTTGCTTATCAAGGTGAAGGGATTATCACTTCCTTTGATTATCTTACGAGTTTCCAACTGTTCATGTATCATCTTAACTTGTCTCATCTTGGTTTTCTTGCCATTAGCATAGGAACTGTTGAGAGGATTTCATGCCATTACTCTTTCCTTGATTATTATTTTTCATGTTTTATGAACATCTCCTTGTATTATCACGTTTTTCACCTTTACATCATGAAAGGATCATTATTCTTTACATATTCTTTATTGAACATGGATCATCTCCCTTGCTTCCTTTCACATATCATAAGGATTACACTTTACATCTTTGCATATTCATGGGTTGGTCTGATACTAACTCAGGTTCCATCTTATTTATTCATTGTTTGTTCTCATTTGTCTTCTTACTTGATCCTTGTTTCAGAAATTTCCTCCACTTTATGTGAATTTTACAGCTTGACTTACTTTATTAGCACAAGTTCATCTATCTTTTTATTCATGCATCTCTTGAAATTACAACTTCAAGAACTTTTCTTATTATATTTACACTTAGATTTAGGTTTCATGGAGTTGTACTTTTCTCTTTTAATCACCAAGCATTCAAGTTTTAGTGACTTATGGTGCAGTTCTAGTCTCTTTTCATAGTATTAGCATCATAATTTCTAATTGTTATGCTCTTTAGATTGTTCCCAAAAGGATTACTTGATCAGGGTAATCAAAGAGAAATATATCTATGAGTTCCATACTTACCTTTTCTTCAACATTTGAATACTTGTCCGGGGCACTCAAGTACTGAGATTATGTAGTATGCACCATATTTTATATCACGTCCTTATCTTAGACACCATCTTAATCCTAGTCCTAGTGTCCCTATAGGCTCAGCAAACCTAGAGCTCTAATACCACCAAATGTGACACCCTTTGTCATGCAAAGTGAGATTACTCAAAACTTAAACCATGATCAACCATAAACATTGGATTACTAAAAATCACAGGAAATTAAAACCATTTTGCAACTAGCACCAAGAGATGAGAATTGTTGCACAAGAACCCACGTTTGCATTTCCTAATTATGTTCAAGGCGCTACATCATCACATTCCAAACATCTTATTACATAAGATAACAGTTCCATATGAATATACATACCACCAGAGAAACACAAGCTAGAACTCACATATCGATCATCATGTCCAAAAAACATGTCGAGAACATCCCCAAGGACCTGAGTGTATAGGGACGACACATAGGACTCTATTACTAGACACTTCCATATACCATGTTTCACTAGGTGTAGTTTTATTCTCGTATTATCTTCAACCACATGATCCTTAACTCAGCATGCATGTCCACTTAAAAAGTTATTTAACCAATGGGGTGAGGCACATAGTCCTGGCGAGAGATATAACTCTCTGCCAACTTTATTATTATCACATATAACTAAGTAGATAAGTTTACATACTAAACAGATCGAATCAGTATTTAACCAATTGACATATATCTCATGGATGAAGTAACTAGAGCAGTAACATGTACTTGCCAATGAACATTAGAAAAATTAATAACTTGTAAGGAATATGAAGAACTTGTATATTTCCTATTAACTAATTGTATAAAAATCAAGCAAGGCCTCAACCAATATTTTCGTATTTGATCCTATACAATTTTGATACATAGTTGATACTGTTTTCAATATGCCATGAGGATTTGATTCGTACCACCCAAATCCAATGGACCATTGCTAAGTCAAAATTGGTGCCATACAAGGTCAATGGAAGAATCAGAATCCATGACCTTCCCACACCTCGTGGTCAGTACACGAGAACACTGTAGAGACATATCAGTCAACAGCTAAAGTGACATATAGTCACATTAAAGGGGTTGGTTCACACATGGCCACCCATATAATATCCAGCCCACCTTGGTACAGGTAACGACACTAGGAGAATAGGATCACGCATGGCCATTCTTAAAAGGAGGACTGGCTCACACATGGCCATCCTTATAATATCGAGACCGTCTCACACATGGTCATCTCACACATTCTGTATTTAAGGACACAAGGGATTACTTGACTTGTACCCCACATATTAAAAAATATGCACCCTGAGTTAAACTTGTTTCACCATCCAACAATAAAATAGACACTGAATGGATCTATGGCATAGGTAAAACTACACTATTAGATTGTACTTCATTAATTAGGCCAATTTAAACATCTTTAGCATCAATCAAGTTACAATGTATAACCTCTAAACAAGATCCACATAAACAAGGCATACCTCATTACCAAAACAAATTGAAACATATTAGGTATTCTTTCATCACATCATGTCTATTTGTGCCTATTATTCACCAATGTCCATCATAAGGACCAATGTCCATCACAAGGACCAATATCCATCACAAGGACCAATGTCCATCACATGGACCAATGTCCATCATAAGGACCAATGTCCATCACAAGGACCACATACCTTGGGGTAACAACCTCTCATCTTATCATTGAACATCTCATGCAAGGCAATAAACCATAATTAGGTCATAATATCATTCACCTCCTCTTTCAAGGATGTCCACAACACTTTATGCCTCACAAGGCCCA
This sequence comes from Alisma plantago-aquatica, assembly GCA_963693085.1. Lineage (NCBI taxonomy): Eukaryota > Viridiplantae > Streptophyta > Magnoliopsida > Alismatales > Alismataceae > Alisma > Alisma plantago-aquatica. The sequence goes on from OY856411.1 coordinate 182,966,671, forward strand.
TTCAAACATATCATAAACATCATAGCTCATACCTGGCTATGCACATCAATTGGTATCACCTGCATGGTTAGAAACTAATAACAAGAAGGAAATGCATCATCAACATCACCATCTCATAGTATTCATACCATACATTTTACACCACACAGTTTAGATCATTAGGGTTTCACTTTACCTTATTAGGGTTTACAAGGTTTAATCAACAACCACCCTTAAATTATCACTTTCATCATCATTATGAGACATGTGATAAGATAAAGGTGATATGAACATGACCTCTATCATCATGCACATGACCACCCCATAGGGTATCACATCTTATCATGTGACCCTAACATCAACAGATTGTATCATAAACACCACCACAAGGCACTGATTAGGGTTATACGTCATGGTTACACCACTAAACCCTAATTACACCAAAACCCATCTTTATATTCTGATAAGGTTTGAACAACATTAGTTATATATGAATCTCTTACCATACCATCAGTACCAATTATCACTTATTTAATAAATGCATGTTATCTGTGGTTTACAATTGTGCATTAAAGTACATTTTGATTGTTGCACTAGTCAGACATTTCATCATTAGGTGACACACATATTATCACTTCTTACAAATTATTAACCACATATCATGCCAAGGAGAGTCAAACCATAAGTTACAAAACTTAGAGGGTATCACTTCAAGCTATCCACAAGGCTCCTATAAAGGTTTTAGACCTATTATACAATTTCTACACCAAGGTTCCCACCATGTATTTCAACCAGACTTATCACCACCCTCATGTGTATACACATAATTGTATCATTATCCTTACTCCACAAGTTAAAATTATATAAAAATGAAATGTAGAAGATATTTTCCATGGATTATAACCTTTCCTTAAGATGAACACATGGGTCATATTATTCCATGATTAAGGTTATTATATGGATATACCATCATTAAACTCCACATCCATTACTCCTCACATAGTTGGAGAGTTTTAGGGCTAAGATCTTTACTTGAGGATGGACCACTTATAGAAACATCATTCCATGGTGTACTAACTTTAGGAGAAGCAATTATCATCACTAATACATTATCCAAACAACACTCTTCTATATCATATATTGCTCACATGTGTGCATCATTGAGTAATCAAGCATACGCTTCAATCCTCATCATGTGATCTCGGTCTCACATTACCAACCCTAGATATTGGTTTAGAATCTATTTTGGTGTATCGGTTTGGACCACCATAAGGAGTATCAGATTAGGGTATCTTGTCCAATCATGTCGGGTTCACCATTCATAAGGGGTGAAGTTTTAGCTACAATTGAGGTGCTGAATCATCCACACATTGGTTGTATTGATTTATCTCCTTGATAGTGTAGCGGGAAACCCCTCTTGATGGTGTATCAGGCATAAACACAAGGGTGTATCGGGCACAACAACACTTAAGTTGTGATGAGAAATGCCAAGATGTATCAGGTAATGTCGAGGTGTTAGGGTTTGGCTAGACTTCACGGTTAAAGAGGTATCGGGCAACACTGTCCTAGAGGTGAATCATTTTTACCCAGACAGGGTGTCACGGTTAGTCTCCAACTCGTCGAGATGCTTCCATAGCCATGACAGACTATCGCAACAACAACGCATGTCAGACAGTAACACCTAATAAAAGCATCTGTTAGCAATGCGTCTAGATCTGCAATGCTTCTCAATTTAGGGCACTTCTAGGTCATGATGAGTTACCTTAATCAAGGCATGACGACTAACACTCTTCAAAGCATATTGACTTAACAGCCACACAACATGTAGACTTAGGTCTCTCTCTAAGATGTGATGGCTACACGCTCTAACATGTCGACCTAGGCCTCTCTAAGGTCGTGACGACCCGTCGCATGGTATATCAATATGTCACCCTCAGGTCATGATGACCAGGGGGTGTCACAAGTCCCGATGACGACCCAAACATATCATCCATAAACGCATATCGGCCCCATCATATCCTACCTCAAAATGACATTACTAATAAGGCAAAAGAAATGTTTAACATGAAGGAAACAACAATCAAGGTTCATTTCTCCAAAATAGAACACAAACTATCAAGGAAAAGTTACTAACATGCAAGTAATAATGAGCTATAGATCAAGAGCAAGATGACAAGTAAAAGGTGATAATAACAAAGAGGCTTTCGAGTTATATAAACCACCTCAAGGATCACCACCTAGCTCCAAGATTCCACAAGCTCGATTACCACAACACCTCCAAGAAAGAAGAGGGACCATGGTTAAAAGAGCATGAGAGGGAAAGAGAAGCAACCAAGGTCCATGGCCGAGAAGAAGAAAGAAAGAGAGAAAGGAAACTAAGGATCATGTCTTACCAAGGAGGAAGATGAAAAGATATCACCACAAGCTTAGTATCGTTCACCAAGCTCTAAGGGAGAACACTCCACAAGCTCAAGATCGTCCACCAAGGAAGAGGAAAGCAAAGATGGCCAAAGGATTCTCTTGCATGGAGAGAAAGAAGTATATATACAAGAGATATTAAAGAGAGAGTAAAGGAAAGGTGTCACCACCAAGGAACCCTAGATGACACATGTCTACAAAGAAAGAGCCACATGCAACACCATGCAACAAGGTGAAAGGAACCATGCCACACCCACTAAGCCTCCTTCCTAGGTCAAGGCTGATACACATCTCCTCCTTTCTTCACAAACTGATAGGGATGAAACCCTAGGTGCCATAACCTGATATGGTGCATCAATAGACCCCCTAAAACTGATAGGATGTCCCTCAAGACACCCACAATCGATACAAGGTCTCTCCAAGGCTCTCAAGCCCGAGACAACACTCCTAGGTTAAGATACACCTCAAACATGAGTGCAACACATCACCAAGTATGTCACCTCTCAACCAAGCTCCAAAAAAGATATCCATCTCTTTCTCACTCCTGTAGATGATGCCAAGAGAGAGAAGGAACACACCAGAGGTGGCAAACTTGCACAACAACCCCAATCATGGGTAAATTGCAACTTGCACCAAAACCTCTCCACAAAAGACAAACATCAAGCAAACATGCTCAAACACGGGACTCAAGTCTCCAAAATTCTCTAATTACATCTTAGATGATTATATCAAGGTGCTAAGCAACATTCTTAAACAAAACAAATAGGCTTAGCCCAAAACCCAAGTTAGGGGCCTTACAAAACGGATCTCATTCAAAGTGCAAGGACAATGAGCATCCTATGCTGATGAAATCTTAAGAAATAGTTGAGGGAGGAGAGAGTATCTTGTAATGGTTTGCAACATTGAGATGTTCTCACTTGACATGGGAAAGATAAAGGAAGGGGATGGATGATCAATTGTTGGATCGCTGGACCACTTGCCCAGACTGTTGATTCATGTGCACCTAGTATGGACTGCGTGAATCAATGAATCTTGATTCAAATCGATGCACACAAAATGTAAATAATTCTAACTTAGGAAAAAGGTTGTTACATAAAATTAAATAATATGACTAACATTTAAACCAACATCCTAACTTCCAATGTTATAGGAGGTGTATTTGATATCCAACTAAGCCCAAAATTAGTAGGTAACCTAATTCGAGTATGAGAAACATTACTTAGCTTAACCTACTAGTCAAGAATGATGAATCCTCTTATTTTATCTATAATTATACCACTCTAAGATCCTAACATCACTATAGTGTATATTATTATGGTCGATACTATTGACATTATTACTCACTAATTTCTAACTATTCAATTATTAGGGTTATTACATTCTATGATTTTATATCCATGGGGATAATAATGAGTCAAAGGGTTATTAGATCAAAACACAGTTTGATCTATTCTAAAACATGGAAATGTGGATACAAAAAGGTAACCAAATGAAAGGAAGGATATAAAAAGAAAATAAAGATATCAGTACCTAAAAATGGTGATGTTACACACGATCTCTAATAAATGTTTAGTACATTTCTACTATATAGGAAACATTCCACTGAGGTTGGTTCGACACATTTACTCTTGGTGCACTAACGTTCTACTTCTTGTTGGTCTCTATCAGTATATAAACATGTTTCAACCATCATGGTACAAAACTCAATTTTAGAATCTAGGGTATTTATAGAACTATAAAAGTCTAGTGATATAATCAATTAAAGTATCAAATGATATGCCTTATTCTTTATACAAGTGATGACAAGTGATGATTATGCTACAAGTACTAAACTATGTGAGAATATTATTGCCACTACTATCAAATTAGTGTTTCTCAAAAGCCTTATTTATATATACATATTTTTTTACTAAATTAAGTAAAGAAACTCAACAATCTTATTCAATTTTTACATGTAAACAAGCATATAATCCAACTAGAATTGATTGATGCAACTTATGAACACAAATCCGATTGAATTTGCTTCCTATGAGTTACACCTAACCATGGGCTAATCATTAACTAATATAATTATAAATACAAGAACTAGGAAAGTTCATCTTCGGTACTATTTATGACTTTCAAGAAGTAACAACAAAATTTCATTCATAAATCATGAAAATTTATCTAAAATAGAGTAGAAAATACATGCATGATTATAGTTCTTATAGGAAATTTCAACCTACTTAACTATGGTATAGACTAGGAATTTTACTCACCTAATTTCATAAGACTTTCTTCATACTCACAACTCAAACCAAGATTGATCAAGCTGAAAACTACAACTTTCTCTCCCAATAACACATCCAACAACCAAAACCATGTCGGTACAACACCTTTCTAGTGAAGGAAAGGGAAAAGAGGTACAAGAATTGGGTAAGGTTCTTGAATATGATTTTTCACATACATCTAATAAATTAAAAGAAGAGAAAGTAAACAAGAAAGAAAATCCTAGTAGTATTAATAAGATCTAAAATACCTACCTCTATTTGTTACCACCTAAATTTTGTACATTTGATTTACTTGTATACAAATAAAGTATTAAATAGGGTGAATATTAAAAACATTAGATCTCTATGCCTTTTTTGTCTATTTTTATTCAAAATGAAAATTCTCAAAAGATAAGGAATTTTATGTGTTTGACTTTTTTCAATAATAGATTAATGATTAGTACATAAAGATATGAAGAAAATTCCAATAATATACAAGATTCCAAGAATATCAAATAGTTTGATAATCAATGCATGAAAATACCCTAGTTTTTGTAGCTATCAAGTTGAGGGTAACCAACGAGCTTCGTTGAGACCCACCTTTAACCTAACATGGGAAAATGTCTAAATGGAGATAATTTCCAGGTTTGAGTGGATAGTAAAAAAATTATAGAAGTTGGGAGGCGATCGTATTCATACCGCCCTCCCCATGTGAGCTAATTCAAGGGATAACTTACACTCGCTAATTAAATTTTGAAATAGAAATGTGGTAGTACTACTACCATTACAAAGGTCTTTGTCTAAGATCTCTTTGATCTTAGTAGGAGGAAGCTCATAGATACTAAGTCTTCTAGAGTTTTTAAGTTTATGTTTCGCTAAGACGTCAGAAGCTTCATTAGCATCTCTTCTTGTATAGGATATTCTCCATTTTTTCTTCATGAGCCCCTAGATTCTCCAAGTTAGCTTTGCATATCTGGGATTCCTATGTATTAGTTCATGGACCATCTTCACTACCATCATGGACTCAGATTCAATGAGAATTTCTTCTAGCTCATTGTGTTCTTCCACTTCCATGGTGATACAAATCACCAATAGTTGAACTTCTAGTACATCTACAAATTGCAAGCTTGCTACGAGACCCCCTATCCATATGCAATATTCATCTCTAATGATTGTTGCACAGCTAGACCTCTTTTTTCTGGTCGCTACATTTGTATTGAATTTGATTTCACTTGTTGTTGGCCTCCTCCACTTTTCCTTTGGTGGTGTCTGTACATTAGTCTGGTTCTGGCCAAATGCCTCCAACTGTTCCCTAACCTCCCTTCTTATGTCTCTAACTAGTTGTCGAGTATGGGTGATCTTGTTCTCAAAGACTTGTTTGTTTCTACTTGCCCATATATGCCAACAGTTGATGAGAAAAGTGTCCCTAAAATCATCGTATTTCCTTTTATACTCATCGAACCAATCCTTGAAGTTCATTGTACTAAAAATTGTGACTATCCCCCTATCTGCCAATATGAAATCCCAAACTTCTTGAGCATACTTTCAGTCTCTAACAACATGAATGAGCGATTCTTCTTCAGTGTTGCATCTAGGACACACACTCCTCGAGGCCATGTGGTATTGGCTCTGTCTCTTATTTGTGAGTAGTGCCTCATGCAGTAGGATCCAAAAGAAAACTTTAATCCATGAAGTAGTCTTTTAAATTTCATATCTCCATCCATCATCCTAACACTCGGGTCCCCTTGCCCTCTCTCAGTGTAAGGACCCTAACCCTTGTTTTTGGTAACCCTTGTTTTTGGTAACCCTGTTTGTTTTTTCCTAAGTATGTTTCTTAGAACCTTTCTCTAATCATCTAAGATGTGATTAGGGAATGTAGAAAGCTTAAGTTTCTTGTTTGAGCTTGTTTGATGATGCTTGTGTTTTGTGGTGAGGTTTTGGTGTAATTTGCTATTCACCCAGAGCAGGGGTTTATGTGCAAGTTTGCCACCTCTAGAGTGTTCCTTCTCTCTCTTGGCATCATCTAGAGGAGAGAGAGAGATGGGCACCTTGCTTGGGTCTTGGTTGTATGGTGACATCCTTAGTGATGATTTGAACACATGAGTGAGGTGTGCATTGCATCTAGATGTATTATCTTGGGTTGGAGAGACTTGGAGAGGCTGTGTATCGGTTTGTGAGTGTGTAGGGTTGTGCCCTATCGATTTGTGAGTGTGTAGGGTTGTGCCCTATTGGTTTGTGAGTGTGTAAGGTTTTTCCATATTGGTTTGTGGGTGTGTGGAGATATGGTATCAGGCATGACCTTGGTAGGAGACCAAGAGGGTGAGATCTCTACGCTTGACCATATCACCACGTCTTGCGTGTTGTTGCATGTGGATCCTTTTTTGTGGAAAAGTGTCACCTAAGCTTCTAAGGTGATGACACCTCTTCCATGATCTCTCTCTCATCCCCCTAGTATATAATCTTCTTTCTCTCCATGCAAGAGGATACTTTTGGCCATCCTTGTTTTCTCTCCTTCTTGGTGGATGACCTTGAGAGCTTAAGGAGCTAGGGAGGTTCTTTTAGAGCTTGGTGGACAAGTCCCAAGTTGTGGAGTTCCTTGATCATCTTCCATCTTCTACCTTGGTAAGCTATGTTTACTAGATTTCTTCTTTTTCTTCTTCTTCTTTGTCTTTTTCTTCTTCTCGGACATGGATATTGGATGTCTTCTTTCCATCTTGAGCCATCTTAACCTTGGTCTCATCTTTTTCCTTGGAGGTGTAGTGGTGATCAAGTTGGTGGATCATCTTCTATCTTGAGCTCATGAGCTTGAAGCTTGACCTTGGAGCTTGGATCTTGGTGGTGATCTTTGAGGTAGGTTTGATATAACTCTTAACCTCTTTTGTTATTTTTCACTCTTTTCATGTATTTATGTTTTTCTTTATCTCATGTATGCTAGTAATTTTTGGTGGTTTGAAAATTTTTTTGATGAAGGAGTTTTGTTTAAGTTTTTGCCCCACGTTTTGCACCTTCTTGCCATGTTAGTAGATGAACTAGTGGCTGATCTTTCTAAGGTTGAGGAAGACTAAGTGAACACACACATTCACTATGTTATGGGGTGGTCGTCATGACTTAGGGAATGCTAAACCGATATGTTTACTTAGGCTTACATGCCTTGATGGATGCTAAACTGATATGTTGCCTAAACTATTATGCTTTGAGAGGGTGTTGACCCATCATGCCCTAGATGGGGTTAAATCGATGTGCCTTGCTATCCCATCTTGACCAGGATGGTGTCGTGTGAGTTGATCTACTATGGGTTCTAAGCCACGATGCCCTTGGTGGAGCAAGAGGCTGACACACTTTCAACTAGGGTTGCCCGATATACCTTGAAGTAGAGAATTGTGATGCCTTGTTGAAACCCTAACCCTAACAGTCTGAAACACTTAGTGTTAACCATCACACCTTTAGGTTGTGTTAACCGTCACACCGTTAGGTGGCATTTCCCATCACACCTTTAGGTGGTGTTGCCTGTCACACCTTTAGGTGGTGTTTCCCATCACACCTTCAGGTGGTTTTTCCCGTCACACCTTTAAGAGAGGCTAAACCAATACACACCATGAGTGTATTTAACCCGTCACACCCTATGTGTGGTTAACCCAACATGCTTGGACAAGATGGTCTAAACCGATACACCATGTTAATCTAACTGATACCTTGTGATGGTGGTTATGTTTCATCATGTTAATGATAAGGTGACATAGTATGAGGTGATACCCTATGGGGTGGTTGTATAAACAATAAGGGAGTGTTATTATCTATGACCTATAATCTCATAACATACCTTATAATGATAATAGAAGTGATGATCTAAGTCGGTTGTTGATCCAACTTTGTAAACCCTAATCGGTTAAAGAGAACCCTAATCCTAATGATGTAGTATGAATGACATGAATCCTTATGGGATGGTAGTAATGATGAAGTTTTATCTTTCTTGCTAAAGTATTTAACCATGCAGGTGACACCAGTTGATATGCATAGTTAGATAAGAGCTATGGTGTTTATGATATGTTTAATGGGCCTTATGTGACATGTGAGATGTTGGTATCCTAGAAAAAGGAGGAAAGTGGTCTTATGACCTAGTGATTCAGCCCTATTTTAGGGCTTTATCTTGTGTCATTTTGCATTTTAGCCACATCTATACTTGTTAGATTACATGTTATTTCCCCCAATATGCTTATTTCTATCAAATGCACTTATGGAGGCTTTTTGCATGTTTTATAGGTACTTTGTCCACTACTTGATGGCATGGAAAGAGGATGGTCCAATCTAGGGTTTCCTCAGGCTTGGAGGAGCCCACAATGAGGCCAAAACAACTTCCAACCTACCCCAAGTGGTCAAAGAATATTTTGAAGAAATACCCTCCATGGATGATCAAGTTTAAAGCTCAAATGCATGGGAGAGACACCACCACGACCGTGGTACCCCACCACGGCCATGGTGTACATGCCCCAAGCACAAAAAATCACTAAAACTCCCAGAATTTGATGAAAATGGTCAAAACGGCCGTGGTGATCAACATGCCTGTGGCCATAGGTCCCCACCACGACCGTGGTGAGCCCCCATGGCCGTGGCCATCCATGTACATATCCCTGTGATCTCCACATTTTAATTCCCACGACCGTGCCCATCCACCACGGCCGTGGTCTACCCTACCCACCACAACCGTGGTAACCTACCATGGTCGTGCTACTCACAAAACCCACCTAGTTGTCACTACTTTACCTATTTTACCCCTAACTTAACCCTAGACCCCCTAGACACCTATATATACCTAGGTGACAGTTGGGGCACGAAGCTAGCTACCTTCCACCACCTCCTAGCTCCCCAAATCGTCACCCACTACATTCCACTCCATATCCACCTCCATTCCACTCCATTTCACCATTTCCACCACTAAAACATTAGTTTATACTAGTTCCTACCCATAATCCCCTTCATCTCACACCCTTGCACCTTGGAGGATGGAGGAGGACATCCTACAGCTGTTGGAGAGGAGGACTTCTTCATCTACACCGAGGTCCATGGCTTCTTCTACCTCTTTCTTCTCTCTTTTTGTATTTTCCATTTCTATGAGTAGTTAGGCTCCTGTGGGTGGGCTGTTTGGGGGAAATTATGTTACTTTGATACCATGTTGGGGGGAAATGACATGTAAATGTTGTAATTCCATTTGTTAATGATTATATTCTATTTTCATCTCACTCTCCATGGATTGCTTGTTGGTTTGTGTGTGAAATCACCTAGGAATTTAGGCAAATTGTTTATATGTGTGAATTTTGGGATTTGCCCCTAGGTTCAATTCTTGGATCCCTAGGTTGCCTCCCATCTTCCTACATCCTAATCAATCTCCCTAAACCTAAGTGAGAGATATATGTAGCTATATTAGGTAATTCTGGTGCAATTAGCATGGAGCCTTCTCAAGGCTAGAATGTGGGGGAATTTGGGTCCAAAACCCTAATCTCACCTCCCCATTACTACCCTCGGCCCCTAATTGCCCTAGGAATGCCTAACCTAGAAACCTAGACTTGATTAGACTCTAATTGAATTGTACCTAATCCCTAACCCAATTGAGCCTTGTAAGGGTAGTAGGGGGTGTTAGGGACTAGTTCCTCTATGCACAACCTAGCATATCCATGGCCAGTTAGTAGCTTAGGTTAATTTATTAGACTCTAACTTGTTGTTTGGTTTGGATAATCTAAATGGAATAATAATGTTCATATGTCACCCCCCAACTTAAGTGATAAGTTCATACCCCTAAACAGCCCACACATCTCTTTACTACTTAAAACCCTAGTTTTGTGCCTACTTAGCTTAGTTAGTTCTTTCCTTGCTTAGTTAGCTTCTTTCTTTATTCTTGTCTTGTTCATGCTAGTGTAGCTATTTAATTTCTCTTTTACTTCTCTCTTGCTTGCCTTAGTGTAATTTGCCTTTTCATACCTAGCTTAGTCTTTCCTTTCTTTCTTAGTCTTAATCTAACCTAGGGTTAACATAGATTTCATTCTCGCCTTTAATTGCTTGCTTGTTCATAATAGTTTAACAATCAAAACAACCTTTAAACCCTTAACCCTAGTCTCCGTAGTAGGAACCTAGCATAACTAACCTAGCTATAGAGCCCCCTCTTTTCCCTGTGGATTGACCCTGTACTTGCCACCTTCCTATACTATGACACGACCCCGTGTGCTTGCGGGTGTAGTGTTTTAGTGTGAGTAGGTGTTAAGTTAGGTTTATAAATTTTGAAAGCAAAAACCCATATCACGTGTGTTTCGACCTCGTGGGGTGCATCTAGTCGGGTCAAAACGGCTAGTGTGTTGCACCTCTAGCGGAATCTCACCACCTAGTGATGACTTATTGCCTTATATGAGATGATAATTTCCCTAGTAAAGAGATGAGGGGTTGCTAACCCAAAAGTATGTGGTCCTTGTGATGAGAATTATGGTGAATGGAAAGCATCAAGTGATAATGTGATGAGATCACACCTTATATGCTCAAATATGTTCCAGTAATGTGTTATGCCCTTATCTCTATAGAAATTGTTTAAAGTTTATACATTATAACTTGATTGATGCTAAAAACACTTAAATGGCCTAAATAATCAAGTGAAACCTAATCATGTAGCTTGCCATGTACCATAGATCCATTCAATGTCAGCATTTGTTGAATGGTGAAATGAGTTTAACTCGGAGTGCATATTTTTTAATATGTGAGGGTGAGGATGAATATCCCCTTACATCAAGTATATATAACACAAGATTGTATGTGGGCAACACCATGGAAGAGTGCGGCTTTGGAACGTGATGCGATGATTTTGAGTCGCATTTAGAGACCTATTTCATATGTGTTTTGTGCCTTAATTACTCATTTTCATGGATATTATTGCATAATTCACTTTATTTGGTCTTTGCCATCATTTTATATCAAATCCCCTTTGTTTTACTATTTTGAGCATTATTTATCATTTTATTATAAATTGTGTGGATTTACTTGGGCCTGTTGTGAAATTTCAGGAAGAACAAGTATCTGCATCCGTCGATACCATCAACGGAAGTCGATACCATTGACCAAGCCACGGGTTGTCAGCCGAGAAAAGCAATACAGTGTCGATACCATCGACCCTAGTCGATGCCATCGACACAAGGAGAGCTACAGCGTCGCTAAACGACAACAACCGACGCTAAAGGAGTCGATACCATCGACACCCAAGTCGATGGTATCGAGATCACCACAGGCGCTCAGAATAAAAGAAAGGAAAGCTGCCGCTAATCCACTGGGTCGATACCATCGACCCGCGTCGATGGTATCGACGCCGGCAGATATGCGTTGGATCTGTTTTGATCTCGATCGGACGGCTGTTGTTATTTGATGACCTAATTAGGGACTTATACCTAATGACGGCCGCCGAGACGTGAGGAGGATCTCATATTTTAGATTGCACGAGTGCCGAGGAGGAGAAAGAGGAGAACGGAGGCCGAGAAGCTCATCCCGGGTGATTCGGACGCTGCCGAAGACAATTTCCACCACCGACAGGCGGGGAAAGCTTGTGTTCTACGCCAAGGATCCACCGGTTCTTCTCCGTTCAGGGGTTTTCCCATCTATTTCACGTTTTTCTTATGAATTCCCCAATTTCTACCATGTATTCGTGTAAGATGAACATGAGAGGCTAAAACCCTCAATCTTTAGGATCGGGAGTAGCCCGGGGATACATTGTATGATGATTTTATATTGATAATTCATATTTTTCTCTCATATCCGTGGTATAAATTCGTTTTCTCTATTGCTATTGTTATGCTTGATCACCATAATAATAAATTAATGCCCTTAATCACTTCGACAGAAGGATTAACGGTTGAAAAGAAACGAATTCTACATTAATTAATAAAACCCTTGACAAAGGAGTTGTAAAATTAATGGTGGGAACTGAGGGACCGATCTTAATGCGCTTAGTTTAGGGGAATGATTACTATGACGATGGAATCAACCTAAATCTAAGTAGTGGATTACACCACGACAGTGGGTAATTCTCATTTCAGGCCACTACCCGGATAGAGAGAGAAGTGTGAGGAATTATATGAAATCTAATACAATGTTGACCCGCGGTGAAACCGCCATCCTAAAGATATCCCTTTTAATTGATTAAATTAACCTTTAATCGATTGTTTTCTTTGTTTGATTTTTATTTTCTTTTGATTTGAACAACAAAACCCTACTTTGTTAATCGGTCTAGCTGATTGCGATTAGTTAGTAGAAGTCTCCAATAATTCACGTATCCCTGAGTTCGACTCGGGCCTCACAAGGCCTATATTACTCGACGCGTATACTTGCGTTTAAGCGCGTAGTAAAATACACGTCAGAACGTATCTCAATGATATGTGACACATGATTGGTTGTGGGTCATACCCTGGAAGAGTGTGGCTGTGGGTCGTAGCTCAGTTTCACTAGTGTTGTGACCCACACTAAGGCAAGCTAGGTTTGCACAGCTGGACTATATGTCACTAGAAGCAGTCTGACTGATGATGTCACTGCATGATTCACTTGTGTACTAACCACGAGGTGGTGAGGTCGTAGACTCCGGCTCTTCCACTAGACCTAGTATGGCACCGATTTTGACTTAGTATTGGTTGGTTGGATTTGGATGGTATGAATCAAATCCTCATGGCAAAGTAAAACATGTAAACATCCATGTAGTATATTTGTATATGATCAAATATGAAAACATTAGTTGAGGCCTTGCTTTCTTTTGTACAATAGAGTTGGTAGAAAATTTACATATTATTCATATTCCTTTTATAATGTTAAGATGTTTCACAATTCAATAGTAATTGCTTATTTTGTTAATAATGATTACATGTCTATCATGAATATAATCTTACTACTTTCTTTAATCATCTTACCTATGATAATAATAGAGTTGGTGGAGATTTATATCTCACGTAGAGATTTAGAATCTCACCCTATGGGTTTCCCACATCCTTTTTAGGTGAACGTACATGAGGAGGTAGAGATTATGGGTGTCATTTTTGGTTAGAGTCCTAGAGTCATCCTATACACTTGGGTCTTTGGGGATGTTTTGTAGATGTGCTTTTGATATGTGGTTGACTTGTATGCCTCTCTTGTGCATAGCTGTGGTGGATATATGTATATATGTTTTGGAATAAGATTCCTTATAATAGGTTGGTGGCACACATGGTAACTACTTTGAGGCATGAAAGAACTCATATGTAAAGGTTTTTGTTGTTTGGCAATTTTATGAATTAGTTTTAATTTTAGTATTTTCCCAACAATCTAATTGTTTAATCTTTCTTCCATAGTTTTGTTTTGAGTAATATCACTTTTTGGCATGGGGCGTCACACTCAACTTCAAGTAGGTTGTCTTGGTTGAATACACTCCATTCTTAGTGTGTACCCAAACCCTAATGTCCTCGCCATCTGCATCTGACAGTGTCAAGTTTCTTTGTTTGTTCCACGTACTCCTTTGCCATGCATTCCCCTAAAATTTTAGAATCCCCATCACCAATAAGATTGATAAGAAAATGACTTTTAGGTCCAAGATATCATTTTTTATAGGTTTTTTAACATGATCCTTCAAGACTGGGCCTTTGCACCACCATCTATATTCCCACACATTAATATTATGACCATTCATAGTAATGAGGTATGAGTTTTCCTCTATGAATCTTTTCCTTGTGATCGCATCATTCCCTAATCTGAAGTACGTCTAGTTCTTCCCAAGACATCCCTTCTCAAAGTGATTTCTCATGCTCGAGCACCACAAAGCCTCTCGTCTGGTGGTAATATCCCTAGAGTGTTTGTATAGAAGGGCTAGGTTCCACTTGTGCATGGCTCTCATGCCCGATCCTCCTTCACTCTTCTGACTGGTGATCTTGTCCCACACCACTAATATCGTAGGGTGAGATTTTAGGGTGCCTCCCCAGATGAATATTCTAATTAGGCTGTCAATATTATCACACACTCACAGTAGAAGCACCACAGTTTGCATCACATAAGTGGGCAAGGCAGCTAATGTAGATTTAATAATGCAGATCTTTCTAGCTAGGGACAAGCTCCTTGCAGACCAAGTGTTAACTCTTCCATGAACTCTTATCAAGAATCTCACTATATGTAGTTTTAGTCACTCAATCATGGATGATAGGCACCCCAAGGTACTTCCCCATATCTATCATCTCCTGGAATCCACTCCCCCTAATGATACCTCTCCTCAACAGACTATCCAATCTTCTAGAGAAGAATACCTTTGACTTGGTTAGGGATACAAATTTCCCATATACTCTTTCAAACTCCCAAAAATAGTCTTTAATTACCTTCATCCGGTAAACAGAGGCTCTGCCAAACAAGATGAGATCATCTGAGTAATAGATATGGGAGATCACCAGACCCCTGTCTCCCATCTTTACTAGTTTCCATCCCCCTTCTTCTAACCTGTGTTGGATGAGTTGGCTTAAACATTCAATGCATAGTACAAAAAAATACAGTAAGAGAGGGTCTCCTTGCCAAAGCCCCTTGCTTTCCTTGAAAGGCTTAAGTAGTATTGCAATTTCACATTGTGCATGTATCTCCCCCACTAATTGAATGAAATATGTATGACACGACATTCTGTGGAAGTCTGACTTTCTCAATGGTTTCTTTAACGAATTTCCAAGACATCTAATCATGGCCTTGTTTAGATCTATTGTGATCGCCATTGTTTTAGCACATTTTTTTCCTTTTCATGGACGTATTATCTCTTGAACAAGAGATATGTTATCAATGATCCTGCACCCTGAAACAAAACTACTCTGGGCCTGTGATACCCATGATGCCATGAAAGGTTTTAACCTTTTTTCCATCAACTTGGAGATGTTTTTGAAAGTTGCATTTTAAGGGATATCAGCCATAGGTGTTCGCATCTTTTTGGCACAACAACCTTAGGTATAAGTACCAAAGTAGAGTGAAATAGTTCATCAAGGAAGGAGCCTGAGACAATAGCCTGGTGGACTGTATTGATGATACATGGTCCAATTATCATCCAGTTCTTCTGGATGAACATTCCATTGACTCAATCGGGGCTCACTTCTTTCACATGATCGATCAATATCACTGTTGAAATGATTTCAACATCCATCAGGAAATTGCCAATGCATCTCAATTGAGTGTTGATCAGTGACACAAAATAGTCTGGAAATCCTCTGCTGTCAGGGCGGGACCTATTAGCAGGGACAGTGAGAACTCCTTCAAAGTGTCTGACTACTATATCCTTTAAGTCGTCTTCTTCTTTTATCCAATCACCATTGTGATTTTTTAGGCTAGCTATTTTGTTTCTTCTCCTTCTCTAGTTGACAAAGTTGTGATAGAAATTAGAATTGCTATGGCCCTCTTTCAACCAACTAATGTGTCTTTCTTTTTTAAATCCCTTGCTTCATCCTGTAAGATAGAATCTCATTCTATTTTAAGATCTGAACAGATCCCATCCATGATCTTGTTGTACTAATAAACTAGTTCAGTTTGGAGTTTATCAATATTGTTAATGATTCATTCCTTATACTTCTTTCTATCTTTCCTTTATTTTTTGTCCCACTTTTGAATTGAGTTTTGTGTGGATTGTAAATCTTTTCTTAAATTGAGATTTTTCCAGACACTGGTAAGCATCGTCGAAAAGCCCTTTGTACTCTTCCAGGAGGCTTTGGTGATGAACCTTCTAAGTGGTGGGTTAGTGCAGTAAAACTTGACCAGTAAAGGGCAATGATCAGATCCAAATCTGGGTAAATGTTGAACACTGGTGTTGGGGTAGTATGAAATGAAAGCACTATTGGTCTTAGCTCTATCTAATCTTTCTTGCAATAAACCATGATGATAGGTGAATTTCATACCTGAGAATCCCAAGTCATAAGGTCAACCTCCATTAATGCATTTTGTAATACCGCCGCATCATTGTAGTTATAGCTGTCATTGCCACTCTTTTTCCTCATATCTGTAGTATTGTTTAAGTCTCCCAAAGCAATCCAAGGATCCTTGAATCAATTTCCCACTAGAATGAGATGTTTCCAAAGAAGTTGTCTAGTGCCTATTTATGGACTTGCATATATGAAGGTAAAATAGAACTCTCTATTTACCTTGTAGGTCATGAACTATCTATGGCTACAAACCACTTCTATTATGCATTGGTCTGAGTTCTAGCAGACCCAATGCCCTAGAGAAGCCTTTGGCCTTGACTCTATATGAGTTTTTGAATCTGAGTTTCTTGATGGTACTTACCGCCGCATCCCACAGATTTTGGGCTCAAGAATTGTTACGACATTGGGTTTATACATAATGATAATTTCTTTAAGGGAATGGTATTTTTCATCATTGTTGATCCCTAAAGTATTCCAACAGATAAAATTCATTAACAAATAGGAACGGAAGGGTAAGGTTAGACCTTAGAAATTAAGCAGAATATCCCCCATTACTGGCCTAAGTTTCTCCTCTCTTGCTTTCTACATTTTCAATATTCTCTTCATCCCCAGACCTTGCCATTATCCTTGGGCTTTTTCTCTGATGCTTGCAAGGAGGGATGGCTCTGGTCATCTTCATACTAGCGATGTTACCTTTGATTTCTCTCCCTGGTGATAGAGGGTTAGGAATGGTGTTGTTTAGTTTGATGTTGTCCATAGTTTCCTCCCAATTTTATTTGTCTCCTTTTTCTTCATCCTCTTCCATCTATGATTGATCAGAAGCCTATTTTGTTGGGAAATACAAGCACAGAGTATAGCAGCGGAAACAAAAATTTATCTATTTGTATTCTCATAACAGCAAGATCACATCAACTATTATAAAATAGGAAGGATGGTTTAGTGAAAGTCCAGTGACAAAACTCACTTCTTTGCAATTGTTGACAAGTTCCTCTTAGACGGTGGTTTTGCATCTCCTGGTCTTCAGCACGAATAATGAACAAGATAGCTTCTACAGTGCTCCTATGGTCTCGCCATAGGCTGTAGGTTGACTTTTCTCTCTGAGAAGCAACCAAAGGACTACTGCCTCTAGATTAGTCCACATGGACAAACTAGAACTCCTATCATTTACTAAGAACAGAAAGGGAGGATTTGTATCTTCTATTGGTGTACTAGTCACCGACATGCTCTCCTACAGTGACAACTTCTCAATTATTCTCTCTATCCCTCCCTACCAGGTAGGACTTGCCTGGGCTCTCTCAGTTACCACAACCAGAGAATGACAACAGTTGTCAGAGGAACTAATTCTCAATTGTTTGTGTTGTGTCTTGGGAAGCCCCTATCACCCCTCCATTTATAAGTGGGGTTAGGGTTCGGGTTCCAAGTATGTACAGGATTACTTGGGAGTGGACAGGATCAGAATAACTTGAACTTTCATAACCTACAAGATGCAAAATGGTCGTCTGGCACACCCAAATGGTCGTCTGGTCTGTGAGACGGTTGTCTCACACTGTGGTGCAATATTCCACGCACGTGTGATCTTTTGAATTTATAGATCCCCAAACTAGGTTCATGCACAACACTAAAATATGCTCCTGCAAGCGCATGGGGTCATGTTATAGTATAGATGAGAGGCAAGCAATGGGGGTCGAACCATAGGGATAGAGGGGGAACTAGAGCTAGAGTTGTGTTGGCTACATTCCTAAAGCGGAGATTAGGGTTGAAGGGTTTAAAAATGGGTTTCGTTTGATTACACTAAGCAAGTAGGTAGGTAAAGGCAATATGAAAACTATATTATCAAAAACTAGGTTATCCTAAGCAAGGTAGGTCTAAGAGACTAGATTAAGCAATCAACTAAACAAGAGAAAAAATGATCTACACTACTCTACCAAGGAAGTTAGAAACTAGGAACTAAGCTAAACACTAGAGAAAGAAAGAATCTAAGTTAACCCTAATTAACAAGACTAAGAAATTGAATAAAGAAAATAAAGGCAATTAAGCTAAACTAGCATTTTCAAGCAAGAAGGCTAAGGTAGGTTTTAAGCAATGGATTGGATAGGTGGGCCGTTTGGGAATGTGATTTGATATTAGTTGGGGGTATCAACAAAGCATGCAAATCTCACAATTCAATCTAGATTACCAAACCAAACAACAAGTCAAGTGCTATTAGAATGTACCTTATACTACTTGTTGGAGAACTAGGGTTAGGTGTAATTCTAGTAGGACTTGACAAGTCTAGGTTTCTAGGGTAAGTGGTATTAGGGTAATTGTAAAATAATAAATATTATATGTATTCTCCATGTAAACCTTTTTCCCAAGTTTTCCTTTCACTTCTGTCCTTTATGTCGTTCATGTTTAATTAGTGGAATTTATAGTGGTTTAGTGAATATTTATTCACTAATTGTACCACTATAAGGGTTTATGCACAAATACCTCAGCAAAAGCTTAATTACCACAATTCAGTACTCTAAACCATAATCTAACTTTTTTATGTGATTTTAAAATATAAAATGAGCCTAAGTTTCAAATTTTGTTTTATTTGGATGTTGTTTGTGTAAGTTTTGCAATTTTAGGCACATTTTGGACTTTTATACAATTTACCCAATCAGGAGGTTTCTTCACAAATTATCACCTGAATTTAATCCTTATATATTCCCTTACCATTCTAGATATTTTGAACCATGGGGCACATGGTTTCACCTTGGTTTGAAGGTGTTTCTCTCTAAGGGCATTATAGGGATTACCCTCTTTATAAATGAGCTTATCTTTAAAATCTATCAACCAATGGGGTTATTTCTTTAATTGGAGGATGGTGGGATGGCCTAGAAGCCTCCATGGGATTTTAGGACCGACCTTAGATATAAAAAAAGTCTCTATGAGCTATCCTCTTGCATGGCCATGAAGCCTTAGCCTAAGGACACATGGAAAGCTCCATAGACACCTCATGCTTGCCCCCTTCTTTATAAAGCCAAGCCTACCCCTTCCCACCTCTCAATCCAAGAACCAATCCTCTCCTTCTCTTTACCCCATCTTATAGCATCATCCCTTCTATGTTTGGCCACGAAGTTGTTTTTCCAAGGTAAAAGAGGGTGCCTACCTTGGTGAAGAAGGCTCCTAGGGTTCCAAATTTCTCTATTTTAGGATTTCTTAAGCTCCTCCTTGGTGATTTTGACCAAAACTAGTAAGTATACTCCCTTAATTTCCTATTTTAATGTTGTTAGTATTCTTCCCACCTTTTTCCAGGTAGGAACCATGACCTTCCATGGTAAAACTCCACTTAGAACCCTAAAACATCTCATCCCCATGCTCTTTTGCTAGGGTTTGCACCTCTAAAGTGGAGAAGGTGATCTTTGCTCAAGAAAGGAGCTTGGCTTGGAGCAACCAGACCTTCGAATCTTGGGATCCTTTTTGTTTGGACCTTCTTACCTTCCTAGAGGCAAGTATTGTTAACCCCCTTTTCATATAATGCTTACTACATGCTTAAAACTCATGCTTCTATGTTTAAAATCGATGATCTTCATCTCTGTTTACCATGTTCTTCTAGAATTTTGGTTTCTTGATGTTTTACTTTCTCTAATAGCTTTAGTCTGGTTGTCTATGAAACTCCACACCTGATCTTGGGTCAAATGGTGTTTTCTCCCTCTCCCTCTCTCTTTAATTATCTCGATCGGTTTGATGATGTGGAAATTTTCTATGGGTCAGTATTGAAAAATTCATATCTTCTAATCCGCTTATCCAAATTTGATAAATAAACATGTTTTGGAATTGGAAAATTAATATATATCTAATAAAAAATTAAGGTCTGATTTCATGGTTTGAATAATAGTGGTTTTTGTAAAATGAATTTGATAAATTAAATCCATAAAAATTACATCTTAATCATCATAACTCCAAAATTAACAAAAAATATATTTTCTTCATCAGGAGAACCTAATAAGTTAATTGGTGATATTTTCAAAATCTAAATCCAAATTTTGCTAAAAAGTTTTGAAATTAGGGTTTCTATACATTAATGTGCAATATGTACTCTAATACACGTTAATACATTGAAAATAGACAAAGTGGAACTTAGACTCAATTAAAGTGGTGAAAGTTAGTAATTGATATCAATAAGACAGGTATGCGTATTTCTTTCACCCTATGTTGGGATAATTGCAGCCAAACCCTATATTTCCCTAATGAGGCTTAAATGAACCATAAATCTTGTATTCTTGAATCCTAATGTTGTTCATGCCTCAAATCATATTATAATTTCTTCTTGTGTGGGTCTTATACCCCACTGCCAGGCTTATTGAATATTATGACTACTCTTGCCATGACTACTTTTCTAGCATGTAGATTTATGTTCTATTTAATTTAAAGTAGCGGTACTTGTGTACAACCATCCACAGAGGGAATGTATTTAATCTCCCTAGGAAATATTTTTATTCTCCCCTATACAATTGTGTAGGTGACTAGGAATGTCTTATTATCCCCTCACCTATAGGTTAGAGGTCCGATATGTGCCTTGAACCTACTTAGTTAGGTAGACATAATTATCTTACATACAAATCATTTTTAATATAATTGTTAATGGCACGTTTCTTTTGAATATAGCCTCATACTCTTATTATCTTCATCTTATGATGAACCCTATCTTGTTCTTATTTTCTTTACTTATCTTGTTATCCTAGACTAGTTTTATGACACATACCTAGTTTTCTTTCCCCCTTTTTTTGGGTGCTTTCCCAATCACCCAGGTGCTGGTGCTGAGCAAGGAGAAGGACAAATTTGAAGGAAGTCATCTCAGGAGTAGATCTTAAGCTATCTGAAAGGATGTCTAAGTTGCTATAGCTAGATCCTTTTCTCTTATATTTTTCTTTTGGGAACAATCATGTAATGAACAACAAAAGCCATGTAATAGGCTTAGTACTTTTATTTCCACTGCTATTGACATTTATAATGTATCTGGTGCATGATTATTTACTTAGAATATTATACATGCATCCCTCAATATCTTTTGTCTTTATAAAAAGATGGAGGTTTTGTACTTCCTTTAAATTTTAGTAAGGAGGCGATCTCGCCTCTTTATAGTAATTGAGAGCCAAGGGTAGGAATGGGAGTAGAGATAAGGGTTTTTCACCTCATGTTACTAGCCATCTAGCCTTTAGGAAGCTCTAGGCAATTGTACTAATCACACTTACACTAGTTACTTAGATCTCACACTCACTTGTAGAAGAAGGGATATGTATGTAGGAACAAAGGGGCCTAGATAGGGATCCACTAATTGAACCTAGGAGCCATTCCTAAGATTGCTACATACATTCCAATTTCTCCTAGAAGCTAAGTGTCATCAAACATCATAAAGCAAGCAATTTATGTTTAAAAGCAAAAACCACATGCAAGATAATGGGAAATGAGATAGAAGTAAAGGCAATCATCATAGAATGAAATTATGTTCATTACAAATTATTTTCCACCAACATGATATCAAAGTCACATTTTAACCCCAAACAACCCACCACTAGGGGCTTAGCTAGACATGATCAAAGAAAAGATAAAAGAAAGGGGAAGAAGGGGATAGGACTCCATGGAGCTCGAAGTAGATCTCTCTCCTTCACCTCCTAGCTATTGTAGGGTGACCTCCCTCCTCCAAGGTGGATGATGGGTATGAAAATGAAGGGGATTATGGTAGAAAACCTAGAAAACTAGGTTTCTATGGTGGAAAAGAGGTGGAAATGGTAGGTGGAGAGCATAAATTCAAGGGGATTGTAATGAATGCTCAAGAGTGGGCGGAGAGGAGTAATGGCAAATAACCTAGTATTGTGGCCTCCACTCATGTATATATAGGTGGTGGTGGTGGTGGTACTAGGGTAAGTAGGGGCATTGTTGGAAAAATAGTGTATAAAATGCTAGGGTTTAGATGGTAGCATGGCCGTGTTGAGCAGCACGACTGTGGTGGGTAGAGGTAGGAACGACTGTGGTGGTGTGGAACGATCGTTCTAAGAAAGTGGAAAAATCACAAGTTGAGGTGGTGAAATGGAGGCTGGTAGAACGGGCGTGGTGGACGCTAGGTAGAACGGCCATGATGGGTAGCACGACCGTGGTGAGTGAGTTGGAGGTGAGGTCATTCCCATCAACACACCCATTTTGAATTTAGCTAGCACGGTCGTACTGGGAAGCATGACCATTTTGGGGGCTTCATGGCACGGCTGTGCTGGGTAGCACTGCCATGGTGGTTGAGTTGTTGTAGCTTGCAAATTTGGGATTTTTCCTATAACTTTTATATTATCCAGGACGACTGTTTCTTGGCACCATGGTCGTGTTGGGGTTTTCAGTAGCAAAAACATCTTAAATCTACATGGTCACTGGACTACTTTGCTTGATATCAACCCTTGGCCATTAAGGGTAGGTTGAGAGAGATTTGGGGTCTTCTTTGTACTCCTCCATGAGTGGAGGAACCCTAGAACTCCTTCCTTCTCTCTTATCCATCCAAAGCATGGTCCAAGTACCAGAAAAGTATGCAAAGAACGTCCATAAGTGCAATTGACAATAATATGCATATTGGAAAATTTAACTTGCATTCTACTATGTTTAGATGTGAATAAAGTACAAAATGTCACAAGATGAAGCCCTAATATAGGACTACATCACACTGCCAAATGACCATTTGGCAACTTCCCAATTGAATACAAATTTGGCAATTTCGATTCCAATTAATATTACATATTAATTTACTTTCACTCCAAGTTTGTGCAATCGAAACTATTCAGAAAACATTACAACCATCATTTGGGCCAACTGAGCCATCTCACCCAGGCTAGGTCCCGTCTAGTGAGTCGAGATGAGTCAGTCAGTTCAATCACATTAAACTGACCGTTTCAAGGGCAGAACTTGGCCAATTCAAACTCTAATTAGCCTGACAGACCAAACGAACGTCTCAACACTTGAGATGCCCATCTGGCTGCCCAAATGGCTGTCTCACTCAGTGAGATGGTCATTTTCTAGTCCATTCAGTCAATCAATATGTACCTAAACACTTTAATAATCAATCCAATTATCATTCGAGATCAAACTCCTCTTCTAGATGAGCTCCTATGTATGTGACCCTATAGGTCCCATATCATGTTGGAAGTGAATGTCCATAACTAGTTTATGACATCACAATCAAAGAGTGGTGCCTAGCCCCACATCAGTGCCACCCAAGTGAATGGAAAGACGAAGAACAACTTCACCTACAATCTGTGTAAGGTGTTATAGTAATTGTATAATTCCTTTGTCTCTAATATCTAGAATGAACTCAAGGCATGGAAGGTCATCCTTTCAATGTTCAATCCATGTTCCTTGAACCAAGAGTAGACTGTCTGAGATAATGTGACCTCAATATCATATGTTGATTCGCATGTGCATGCGTATGCATTTCTCAGTCTCGCTTATCAAGTGGCTAAGATACCATACTCTAGTAGGAGGGACAAATCCCATATTTATCACTCACAATCTATCCCCATGTGTCAAAGTCACCCAATCATCACCGTTATAACAACCCATGTTTCAGGATTGCGTTTGATGATGTCAAAGCATACCCAATGACATGTGACAAGTGTAGTGATTTCATGTCTAAGAATCACAATCATCACCTTCACTATGAGAGATGGTTGTGACCACCACAACCATGTGTCACTCTCAAGGTGGGTCTATCTGATACACTTCTCTCTAACATGTATCTGTGTGTTTAGTTTGATATTGCCATATCATGACTAATGAGATTTAGCCATCAACCAACTCACACTCTGATCATATGGGTTATTGTTGTCTATCAGCCTTCCACAATAACAACTGATCATGGACATAATCAGAATATGTATATGTATTCTTAACATCAATATGATCTCAACCACAAGGATAGTAACTTGACTACATACATCGTTGAGTAATATAATTCTCTAGACATTCATAGTGTTTCTTATCTCATAAATGAGTGAAACAGAATGAATTAGAAGCTTACCTTTAAAAATATTAATCAAATTCTTTAAGGTATATGCCATGTCAATCATTACATGATTAGCTCTATGGGAATACCTTACCAACAGACTCCCACTTGCACTTAGAGCCAATCACCCATGGATCTCATCTGTAGTGATTAAAACATGTCCAACATGCTTCTTCTATGCTAGTGCTGATTTAGCATGTTAGAAACACTTTGCTTATAGTCTGTATATTTTCATGTTTCTTATCTCTTCACTTCTGAGATGAAATCGGCATAATTTGTTATTTGATATTCCTATCCTAACACTTAGCTCCATTGTTGTCACATTATTTATGAGAACCTATTACTCTAAATGAGATTATTCAAAACATAAAACACAATCAATCACCAATTAACCACATACCCAATAAATCTGATTTCAACGTCAGCACCCACTTAGAAATATTTACATAAGTGCCCAACATCTTTCTTATATCCGTACTATGCCAAGAATTTGAAACAAATTGTTCTATCACCTTAGCTACAACATATATACACCCGAGAACAATATTTGTATATGCCACACAAACAAGCACTAACATGCTAACAAAATTCCGATTTGTTTGAAATACCATATACAAACTTTTCCTACCCATACTTGAGAGTATAGGGATGACTCTAGGACACAATAGACATCTAATCAAATTTCTCATAGATTCATTACTATAGCTCCTCTTGGCTTCCACAAGTTTGTTTTCGTCACTTTCAATTACCCAAAAAAAATGTGGCGAACCACTAGGGTGAGACCCATGTCCCAGCAAGAGACATAACCTCCAACAACATTTATTGATTCCAACATTTTTAGGTAATGAGATAGTTTAAGAAGTTTAATCACACATAACAAATAAGCTCAACAACACTGATGATTAACAAAATACAAAAAGGAGTAGATAATAGCTATCTTCATTAGCCAGACTATTCTCATATCCCTATTAACAGTATAAGGAGTCTAGCAGCATGAACATCTCTAACATCATGAATAAATCTAGTATCATATGCATAGATAACAACATCACCATGTCTAATAGGTTGACCATATCAACATCATAAGAAGAGCTAACAACATAAGCACAACTATCTAGATAAGCATGATTAGTAGTATATGCATCTCTAGTTACAAATGCATGGACTCTAAGATCTTCTCCATAAGCACAACATAATCATTTTCATATAAGATCTAGGAAGAGACGGACTCTAAGATCTTCTCCATACTCAGTCAGTATGAGTATGCACCACAGTGACATATAATCAGACTGTAAAACAACGACATATAATCCTATAACTAGCCCACCTTGGTACATGTCATGATGCTAGCATCTAGGGTATTCTAACCCAATCACTGAGATACAATTGTAGTTGTCCTCTAATCACATCATGTTATAATCCTTGAGACCCAACCAAAGTTGTTCTCAAAAAGTGGGCTAGGTATGACCGCATCCATCCTCCCAAAATACTTGGTGTCAGGATGACAAGCACCCCACATACTCAATAGTATGCACTCCAAGTTCCCCTTAGGAATACTCGTTTCACCATCTAGTAAGTTCTGACACTGAAGATGGTTCTATGGCACAAGGCACTACATGATTAGAGTTTCACTTGATTAGTTATCTCCAATTGGGTGAATTAAGGCATCATCAACCAAGTGGACATACAAACCCTAATTCACTTCTAGCAATCATATAAGTATTACAACTTCAAAATATATAAAACATGTGAAACATAATTTCTTATCTCATCATCACATGGTACTATTCACTTGGCATTCATGAGACTACACTAGTCATCATACTATCACAAGATATAAATCCTTTTTGCAATATCACAGGGTATCAACCCTTATCAACACAAGAGGATTACACCTCATTCAGGGATCAACCATGCCCAAAGGTCATTAAGACCATCATACTTTCACAGGATATAAATCCTTTTTACAATATCATAGGGTATCAACCCTTATCAACACAAGAGGATTACACCTCATTCAGGGCTCAACCATGCCCAAAGGTCATTAAGACCATCATGATATTCCCTGCAAGATCATCATTATCTTTGCATGCCTTATACCAAGGCTGAACAACATCACTTACATATAATACACTAGATTAGCACAATATTGCATTAATGAGCTAGGAGATATTCATAAACAATCATAGTAGGGTTATATTGACATTAAGAATATTCCTTTATTACATCAACATGCAAGGAATCTATATATGATTAACCCTCATCATATTCATAATGCACATGTTTAGCATAAGAAAGTATCAACCATGTGGCTATGATAACCACCGATTAACATATTAAGGTTATGATCATATTAAGGATGTTATTTTACCATCATTCCATAATATAAGAATGTTAAACATGAATACTCATCTTTATCTATTAGCATTAGAGTTAGGTTCAACAAGATAAATTATATTAATATTACTAATCAACACTTCTACCTAAACCCTAACTCACATCATCCCCATTAGATCATGGATGCATAAGATGAAGCATCACCATCACATTTCATACTATTCTCAAGTATGAACCCACACATAAATCAAGGTGTACCCATCGGGTTATAGCATACTAAGGTTTCAACAACAATAAGTGAGTACTCCATTATTCTATTAATCATTCAAGGAAGGATGATTATGATTAATTACCATCACCAAATTGCATTAGGTTTAAGGTATATAAAGCTATGTCCCATTAGGGTTGAATGTCAATACAACATGATTATTATCAATTCTATTCATATGAGTGAAAAGGTAAGACTACATAAATAAGGGCAAACCTTTATTGGTTTCAACATCACTCAAACCATACCAAAATGCCTCAAGCATTAACCCAAAACGGTTGGATGTGGAATAGGTAAAACCATTGGTAGTTTAAATAAATAAAAACCTTGAATGAATCATCTATGATGTTATTGAGTTGTGATATATAAAAGTCACCATTTAACCCTAGACACCCTTTTATTAACAACAATAAGGGTTTTGTTGAGAGTAGGGTAAAACCCACAATTGACTGTTCATTTAAAACAAGCCATCCATTGTCAACAAGTAAGCTCCTTAAGTTGATCATATAAAGGAAACCATCTAAATCACATTATTAGGACCAACATATTACATTATCAATCATTCCACTTTATTGGAGGAATAAACATTAGATCTTGACCATCGGTTCAAGTTCATATGTTAAAACCATCAATTACAGTATAGGTCCGACCATTGCATCAAGTGACCCAAGAAACCATTTGTCTAAGGCTAAATTGATGCTACAACTATATGATTAACTCACCATAGGCTGTGGAGACCTGATCCACCATCATTAGTGACCATTAAGGTACCATAGGTTGTTAGATCAACACTATATTCATTAATCATCATCAAATATCAAACTAATATCACTATTGATTGATAACATCATTAGGGTACTTAGTTGTTAATCACTAGGCTTTTAATTAGGCCAACAACTGACCTAAGGTGTGAATGTCAGTTGACACCCTTGGTCAGCACCATCAGTTGTTATGAATACAACACCATAGGGTTGTTGCAATGGTACCACCATCGGGTCATGGGTTTACAGAAGAAATCAGCTTTAAACCCTAAAATTGACCATTGGTTGATAGGTGCTTAGCACCATAGGTTGTCAAACCAACCTTATCTAAGTCATATTATACCTTAATAATAATGTACACATGGTCACGTATTCATCTAAAGCTGAAATAAGAATAGAAAATATTATAAAAATCAAAATCCAAGTCAAGCATAGGTTTTTAGTGCATGGATCATCATTTACAAGCAAGAACATGATCTAGAAAGCTTATGGTAAGCAATAAATGTGGAGCAAGTTATAAAATTTATCTAATTAGAATATAAATTCTCAAACATAAGAAAACATGAGAAGGTAGGGTGGAAAATCCAAGCATAAGCTGTGAACTCATCCATCTAGCACCTTTCTTCATCAAATGAGCAAACCCTAAGCATAAGGAGCAAGAAAGGTAGGGTTTTAGAGCTTCAGAGAAAGTTCTACCATGGAACAACAAGGTTACAACCTGGAAAAAGGTAGGATGAAGGATAAAAAAGAAATAAATGGAGTAAATAAGGGGATTCTTACTCTTTTAGGTTAAGATCACTAGAAGGAAGCTTTTCAAACCCTAAAAGGAAGTCAATTGCAACCCTAGATTCTTTTTCCAAGAAAATCCCCTCTTTCTTCTTCCTTGGATAGGAAATTCATAGAAGCACAGAGGGAGAATGAGGTTCATAGAAGGAGGGAATTGGTGGAGATAAAATGGCTCGTTTTGGTTCTTAGGGATAAGTATATGAAACGTTAAGATAAAGAAAAAGAAAAAGTTGAAGTTCTAGTATCTTTCCAATTGTCCATGACCTTAAACTATATAGAATATACAAGAACACACACAAGAAGATCACCCACCATACATAGAGACATACTTATCCTATTTTCTTGAATTTCCAAGCAAAACAAATAATTCATTAGTTGATAGCTACTAAAGGTAGCTCATCCATGAAGGGGTAAATCCTAAAATACCCTTGGAGAAAACACCTTCAAACCAAGGATTAAATAGGTGACCCATGGTTCAACAAGCTCAAGAATGATGAGAGAATATCCAAGGAACATAATGCAAGTGATAAATTGCAAAGAAAACCTCTCAATTGGGTAAATTGTAGAAAAGTCCAAAATGTGCATAAAATTGCATAACTTGCTCAAACAGTGTCCAAATTTGACCAAATTTGAAAATTAAACTTGTATTATGATTTAAAAGAATTTAAAAATGTTATATTAGGGTTATGAGAATTAAATTATGATAATTAACCTTATTCAACACTTTAAGCAAGGTTAGGGATCTCATAGTATTTCTACTGAGTCATCAATGGTTGGAACATCTATAAATTCATCATATGAACCTTTAGATCCATATAGTATCACTTTATTTTCATAACACAAGTATAATCGACTTCTATTGTAGAATTTAATTAATGGTTATTAGTTCAGAACCTTTCCAACTAATCAACACTTCTCATTTCAAATCAAACATATTTTAATCTGTGATCACTTTGTCATTTATGGAAGCTTGCATCGACGTAACTCTCGACATCCAACTCTTCCTTTTATTTATATCCTTATTGATTAGCAATCTATCTTTAGTCACGTCTCAAGTACTAATGGATATTTTTAATGACTTTCCAATAACCTTTATTGAAGTTTGACTCATCTTATCATGTCCAATACCTACAAGATTTTATGGGATAAGTGTATTAATAGCTTACATGATATATCTATTATTGGGTTGGCCCATGGAATCTTATTCATGATATTTCCATTCTTCACAAGAATTGTAATATAGGGTTCATGAAAGACTAATATGGATTCTCTCTCACTGAATCCTTCCTTTTTGAACTCTTTCAACACATTGCTATTGTATGTTCTTAAACTTCCATTGTGAAACATTCAAGAACTATTCCATAGGTCTTGATCCTTATCTCATAAGATGTTTCACCTTATCCTTCATTTTTGAAGGTGTTTTCATGCTATATCTCAATATTGAGATGTCATTCCCCATCATATGTGGAATATTCATATATGCCCCCACTAAATATTTTATATTCATAGATTTCATCTTTTATCTTGATTCAAGTCAAACTTTTTGACTATCAAATCAAATGATCCCATTTCCGAGTTGCTTGTTTCAATCCCAGATTGAACTTTATAGTTTATAGACTTCATTTGCATTCTTGAAGTTATAAAACCCTTTAGGTCGTGTCATGTACACATCCTCTGATGTATTCCTTTTATAGAATTCTGTTTTATCTTCATATGCCAAATTTCATAGTCTATTTTGACTACAACAACAAGCATGGCAATTGGTAATGGAATTTCTATCACGTTCAACAACTTGAACTGATTTGAGAAACTATTTAACCAACTTATCATTTTATGTTATCCATGTAGGTCTTTGCCACAAAACATTATTCCACCCTTTGGGTATTACCCCTTTAGGTAGTGTTGTCAAGGTCCTACCTTGTTAGCTTACATGGATCCCATAATATTTAGAAATAGCTTCTAGCTGACTAGTCGACTCGTCTATTATGACTAACCCATCTGAATCATTGGATTCACAATCCTCCAATCTCAGATGTGTTCTACTAGAACTATTTTATTCTGTGTTACACCACAACAACTTGTGGTTCTCTTAGTTCTCATTGTACCTCTTTTGTTGATCTCGAACATTTTGAGTTATACTTTTACTCCCATTGATTTTTGGGAATTTAGTAATCCTATCAACAAAACATTTTTATTATTAGATTGGGATTAACATTAATATTTAACAACCATGGTTTATGGATAACCCTTCCTCAAGAAACAACTTTCTCAATGTAGGTTTTAATCCTTTAGACACATTGGGACATTCCCAAATCATATCATATATGATGTCCTATAAACCATTCATATGGTACATCATTTAGTGATAGCGTAATGCTTTCTTTAAGGTGCTCAAGACATTGATGTAAATTATTTGATCTCACCAAAGTTTCTTAATGCTTTCATCAAAGTCATACTTCATCTATAATATCTCTGAACATTTCAAGAGATTTCCATTTTACAGAGTACATATCATCATATTACCACTAAATGGATATGAGGTATAAGTAATCATCTATGGCATTCATTCATAAGATCTTTATGCATCATATGCATGTGGTCTAATGAAAGCTTCATCCTCCCACTATGTTTAGTGAAGGATGTCATGTCATATTATGGGCAAATAAGACTTGCATGTTTCCTTAGGTTCAATAACCAAAGGAATCTTGATCAACATCAATATGTATTCTAGGCATGCACTTCTCATATTCGTATAAGACGACTAATGCTAATGATAGTCTTGAGTTATCAATTATAATCCTTTGATATAAACATTATAAACATTCATATTTAGATCATTTTGCATATATATCGTAAGATCTTTTCAGGCCAATGCCATACAAGATCATATCTTTTGAAATAGAAGCACTAAAAAATCTTTATTAATAGTCGTCCTTTTTTTTGTCAGTCAAAACGTGTGTTACTATAATCCAAAACTTTGGGCACTGAGTACCCCCTTACATGAACAGGAGCTAAAGAGCTCGACCAAGGATCATATACCCCACGTAGGGGGTATAACACTAGACCTAAAGATAACAGGAATCGAGAAGAGCATCAAACTAATAAGGCTAAAACCAAACATTCCTACTAGGAGGGCGATTAATTACAACCTGCAGATACACGCAATAAGCCCACCCACAAATAGTAAGTATAGATTGCAACATAGCAACCACCAGGAATCCCTGCCTGGAACTACATCACTAGCTTCAGATCTTCTCAGATCGCCAGACCCATCACGATCTATCAACAGAGAACTGCAAGGCAAATATGTTCGAAACAACCTTTCCTTCTTGGCACGGTGCCAGCTGTCTAATGGAAGAACCCACAATGTGTGGTCCTATGCCAACAATTTGGGGTTCAACTTGCATCTGAACCAGGCCGCACCAATCAGTTGATGTCCTGCAATAGGAACAACAACCAACTTCTTACGAAGAGGTTGTTCGTCAAACACCCTAGGGGTGTTCCAAACACAGCAAAGAAGGGGAACACAGGAAGCGACCCCAGCAGCACCTTGTTGTTGTCTTGATCCGGAGCAAACCCAACAGAAACCAGCCACACATGCAGAGAAAAGCTTCAGGGATCAACTGGCCATAGATGGGCCAGTCAATATCTAAACTCGGTGTAGCTCTAGGGAACAACCAGCCACGCCTGATGAGTGCAACTTCTGGGAGCAGCCAGCCGTAGAAGACCACTGCGCCAGCGAACTAGCAGAGCACCACGCCGCAGCAACAGAGGACCTCACATAGGAGCAGGCGCCACACCTCCTCAACCACCCACCGTCCAGCAGAGTGACTAGAGGGCCGCCCGCAGCCACTCAAGAACTTGATGCCCCGGTTACACATGAGCATTTCGTCGATCACTCGAATGACAACCAAGGAACAGTAGCGATGGAGGACGTTTAGGGTACAAGCCCTAAGCGAGCACCCCTTACATGGACGTCGGAGCAGTAGGGCCTGCCGCAAGGAGCCGAAAACGACACCACGAATCGAAGGTCTGTGAAGCCGCACCAGCACCGGGACGAGAGGCACCGCCATCCAGCACCAAAGCAGAAAAATTGGGATCTCATCGGGGGTTGAGGGGATGCCACAGCCTAGCCAACCAGGTTCACCACAACCGTTGGAGTAGAAAGTGCCTCAGAAGAACAAGCGAACAACCAGCTCTTCACCTGCAACTCGGAGCAGCACACTTTATCACACACTTTAATAGTCATCCTTGTCCATGCAAGATGCATAAAGAAAATGTTTATATTCTAATGGCATAACGAATAGCAGTTCTAGTAACTCTATTACATGTCAATTGGGCTAGGATAAATTTAAATGTAGACTATACCTTCCGCAACACTTGCTCTGCCTTGTCCATATTTGTCCTTCTATGAGGCTTTTACTTCTTGTCAGATCCTACACATCAGTATGTCAAATCTCTTATGTGGTGTCATATACCAAAACTTAAGAAGTAATCAAATTTATCTTATTTTGTTATACCTGAAGTGGAGGCCTCAATGTCATCCTTCTTCTTCTTTAGTTCCTTTAACCAGAGTGGGAAATTTCTCTTCCAATGTCAAGGCTGGAGACAACAGTGACAATCACCTCTTTGTTTCTTTACTCCACCTTTTTCCTTGAGATGTGAAGACTTGGGCTTCTGGATAGATTCAGGACTCTTCTTATCTTTGCCTTTGCCTTTAGACTTCCCCTTTGTATTTTTTATCACCATCACAGAATTGGGCTTGTCTTCTTCATTTGTATCTCAATTGTCCTCAACATATCCAATAACTCTGTCAATGGCTTGTCAAAGTCGTTCATGACAAACTAACTATATGACTCTGGAAGGGACTGTAGAATCACGTCAGTGGCCATCTCTTGATCCAAGGGGAATCTCAGTCTATCTAGGTTCTCCACATATCCAATGAGCTTGAGTACATGAGGACCTACTGGATCTCCTTCTACCATGTTGTATTTGAACAGTGTCTTGGAGACATCGTATCTCTCGTATCTTGCCTGATCTTGGTACATGTTCTTGAGATGTGTGATCATCTCAATCACCCCCATGTTCTCATGCTACCTTTGCAACTCATGGTTCATGGAGCATAGCATCAGGCATTTGACATCCACAACGTCTTCAATATGTTTCTTATATGCATCCTTGTCATCCTTTGGAGTATTTTGAGTTGGTTCCTCTGGTCTTGGTGTTTCCAGGACATAGAGCTTGCACTCCTACACGAGAACAATCCTCAGCGTCCTGAACCAGTCGTGGAAGTTGTTCCCAGTAAGTTTGTACTTCTTAAGGACCGATCGATCACAGAGAAAAGTGATTATTTGTTGTTGTCATTTGGTTCTACAAACGAATTTATAATTTTGTCAGAAATCTATTTTTGATTTGATTAAAATTTAACAAAATAAAAATTAGGTCTTTAACTAATTATAGTTCTCATTATTTTATTCAAATTGATAACCGTTAAGTATCAATTCAAAAAATTACAGCGAATAATTTTCTAATGAGGCAAGATCCATATTTCGTCAAATCATGAGTCGACTTTTGTCGATCGCCCACAATTTAATTATTTAGGTAGGCCGTCATGTCAATTGCATCACATGACACTCTTGGATAGATGGTATGCACAACTCTTTGTCATGATCATCTGCATGCCTTTGATCTTGGGCTCTCCAAGTCACCAGTTAAGCCTGACCCAATAGGCGACCAGTTAATCCTAATTAGTTTGATGTCTTATTAAACAAAGTTCCCATTTCTACATATAGAAAAGGGAGTATACTTACACTCATGACTCAAACATACTTGTGACTCAAGACAACTACATGGATTTAGATACTTATACTTATTTTAATTTTTTAATAAACGTCTAGCACTTTTCAATTACTATGCAAGCGACCATATTATATTTTCCTAAGGTATAAAAGACGAAAATTTGTGTTTGTCTCCCTTGTACATTCCAAACCAATCATGCCTCACGCCTCATATCTTCGTTCTTTATTTCTCTCCTTTCCTTTATCTTCACTCGCTGCCTAGCACTTTGTAATAGATTCCGCTATTTTTTTCTTCCCCTCCTCCCGTTCTCTCATCCGTGTAATCTGACGCATGGCATCCGAAGTTGATCATTTTGGTCTGGAATATGAGACGCAAAGACCAGAGGTTGCATTGCACGATCACTACCTCTATATGGTCCAGTCTAATCATCATAGTTCCCCCTCCATCATGATATTTAAAGTGTATCAATCAATAGGGGTCTTAGGCAATGGGTAGACGTGGGCAGTAATTTCAGAACGACAAAGCATCGCAAGCGAAGTCCAAGTCTGCAATTTCCGTATCGTGGAACCCGCTTCTTGTTGTTGCAAGTTCAGCCGACTTTTTGAATAAAAACATTCCATTTTCAGCTCCCGTAATCACTAAGACGGGGTGATCGCAGCAAAATGCAGTTTTTACCTTGGATGATTCCTGCACCCCCATCAAATCTTATTACGCTATAGGCGACCTATAGTGAGTTTCTTCGAAGCCTAAACTGGATACCTTTGGTCGAGTCTCTCGACACATGCACCACGCACTGACGAAAGAAATATAGTAAACGATCCTCGAAGAGGATTGAGTGCCGTCACCATCTGGTTGGTTTGATCGATGGATGATGGTAGCATCGACCATCAGATCCTTATCCGTTTAGAATAAGGAAAAAAATAATGATTTAACACACTTTTATATAATAAAAAAAAATCTATCAACATAACATACTCTATAAAATATTTTCCTTTAAAATAGAACACTTTTGTTAGAACCCATCACTTAAAATGGAATTTATTGTATCCGAGATTTAAAATGGTTTTGCTGCTTTCCTCCTCCCAAATTAGATCCAACCGAGAAATAGATGGAATATCATAGTATGTTGTATTACGAACAGTGTTAGCTTCTATATAGTTATAAAGGTAGCGGACAATAATTCACATTGAGACTAATCCTAATAAACAAAGAATATGGATGGAGTCATCGGACAATGTTCATTTTTCCTCCTGTCTGGCGATGTTTATTATTTTCATATGACATTTGCATCTTGTGTTGTCAATTATTATGTGTATTTTTTTTTCTTTTCTTGAGATACTAAAAAAGATTGTGTTCGTCTCTCTAGTACATTCCATACCAATCATCTTCCACCTATAATTCTCTCCTTTTCTCTTCTAGTCTTCACTCGTTGCCCACCACTTTATAATTGATTCCGCTACTTTTCCCTTACCCTCCTCTGCTACTTTTCCCTTTCCCTCCTCTGGTTCTCTCATCTGTGTAATCCGATGCATGGCCTATTGGCCTCCCCGCCAATGGGTGTATCATCATGATCATATTGGTCTGGAATATGCGACACAAAGACCAGAGGTTGCATCGCAAGATCACGACCTCCATATGGTCGAGTGTGATTATCATAATTTACTTCCCCATCCGCCATCCACCATAACATTTGAAGCCCATTAATGAGCAGGGTGTCTTGGCAATCGGTATACGTGGGCAGTAATTTCAGAATGACAAAAGATCCGCAAGTACCCTGCTCCATGTGTTGCGGGTTCAGTTGACTTGAATAAGACATTCCAATTTTCAGCTTCCCCTTACTTGAATGCTAGCTTCTCCCTCCCCCCTTCAAATCTGATCCGGCTGTAGTAGGCCCTCTGTACTGGGTTAATTTCTTCAAGTTGAGCAAGCAACGAGACCTCTGTAGTAGGCCCTCTGTACTGAGCAGTACTCGACCCGTGCGAGAGCTGACTCAAAGAATTATAGTAAATGATCCTTAAAGAGGAACGAGAGCCGTCACCATCTCTGGTGGTTGGATGGACAACATCACAACAGTTAGTATCGACCATGAGATCTTTATCCGTTTAGAATAATTTAAGGATTCTAACACAATTCTTGAACGGAATCCTATTTATTGAAAAGAAAACCCCACTCCTCGATCTATCTCACCTTTGTTCTGGTTACTTCACGATATACCTACAACTACTACTACTTCTGATTCCGTCCGCAATTGCCACGTATATTCATCTACAACCGGCAACGGAAGTCGTTTTCCGTAGTATGAACTGTATAATCGCAAATGCAAAACCAAGTGTCTCAAATCGCTAAACGCCTCGTTGATCCGAAAAAGAGGATCTGACTTTTGTGGTTCCAATAGGGGAAATGAAAACCACGGCCATATATATGGTTGACACGATGTAGATATGGTTCAAGATGCAATAATAAGACAAAATATAACGTCATCAACAATAACAACATGTAATAATAATTACAAGATGCAAAATACATATGTTGCTATGCAAGTTCAATTCCATACCGTGTTTGTATGTAATGCAATGCAGCTGACGTCAACAACGTAACGAGAAGAGAAAAAACGACGCCTGTTTCATTACATTGTGTGACGCGATTAAATAGAATGGTTTCTATAATTTTTATTGAATGAGAAATTGGAAATGAAACAGAGATAGGGGGGGGGGGGGGACAGGTGAAATAGTGGAGGAGGAGGGCACTGCATTGAGTTGTTAGTTGGCTCGAGAGAAATAGTGGAGGAGGAGGGCACTGCATTGAGTTGTTAGTTGGCTCGAGAAAGGGTGGGGGGGGGGGGGTGGGGGGGGGGGAGGGGGGTGGGAAACAGGTGAAATAGTGGAGGAGGAGGGCACTGCATTGAGTTGTTAGTTGGCTCGAGAAACATCCGCGTCCAGAGAATGTCTCTGGTTTGGTTTATTGATTTTAGTTTATTACTGACGAGAAATATATATATATATATATATATTTTGCAGCGGCAGGAAGGTGGTAAAAATGGTAAAAAAAAGAAAGAAGAGGCGAAACGCGGGGCTGGGATTGAGTCTATAGATACCCATCCCCTTGTCCTCGCCATTCATAAGTCACCACCACGGATACTGATTTAAGCAGCTATCTTAACCGTATTGCGTTCCATCCTCCAGTCCGCGCACGTCTTTGCTGTTGACATAACAGGGAAAGCTGTGTGTGTGTGAAGCAGAGCAGAGGGAAGACGAGTTAGAGAGACAGTAGCTAGCTAGCCGAGAGACCATGCAAGCGATGGAGAGGTCATCTCAGTTAACCTCAATCCTTTTCTCCTTCTTCCTCCTCACCTTCTCTTCCTACCTCATCAATCCCACCTCGTCCGCCGCCGGCGTCGACAGCTCCACTGTAATCTTCCAGTCCTGCTCCGACTTGAAATTCTCCCCGGGCACACCCTACGAGTACTCCCTCTCCACAGTCCTCTCTTCCCTCTCCACATCCGCCGGGTTCTCAACCTACGGCAACTTCACCTCAGCCGCCCTCCCCTCAACCACCGCATCCCCAATCTACGGCCTCTACCAGTGCCACCCCTCGGCCTCCCTCTCTGGCTGCGAGTCATGCGTCCGCACCGCGGCCACGTACCTCACAACCACCCCGTCCTGCACGGGCTCGGCATCCGCGACACTCCAGCTCCGCGGCTGCCTCTTGCGGTACGGCAACGACACTTTCATGGGCAAGCCCGACACCAGCCTCCTCCGCCGCGCCTGCGGTCCCGCTGCCTCTGGTGGTGTCGCGACGGGCGATATCGTCGCCATGAGGGAAGCGGGCTTGGCGGGTGTTGCTGCCGGGAGCGGACAGTACCGTGCGGCGGGGTCAGGGTATGTCGATGCCGTGTCGCAGTGCGTTGGGGACCAGGGAGGCGGGAAGCAGTGCTCCGACTGTGTGTCCGCCGCGGCGGAGCAGCTCAGGGACGGGTGCGGGATGGCGTTGTCGGGAGAGGTCTATATGGGCAAGTGTTTCGCACAGTATGCAGTTCGCGGGGCGTACACGTATGCCGGCGGTGCTGGTGGGATGAACGCCGGAGACGGGCAGGGTGGCAACCACAGCAACGATCACGGTGAGTTAGTTTCCTTTCTTCTTTTCTCGCTCTCTTTCCGCCGTAATTTTTGTTGCCATGTCCAATTCTGTTTGAATGCCTTCCTTTCTGTTCGGAAATGGAATTTCGGGCGTTTACGCTACCGCTTCCGCTGGGTTTCATTCATTTCTCAAATCAGTCTTGTTATCCCTCTCCTTTCGTCTGTTTACTTGCTTTTGTTTGTATACAACCCCAAATTCGAAATGGAAAAGAATTGGGGTTGGAGTGGAAGGAGGGGAGGGGAAGGGAGGAGTGGTTCGAGTAGGTCGGTTGGACCCATACCAAATGGAGGGTGGAGGACGATTCTCACATCTTCTGCATGGGATGGGAACACCAAAGAAAGTTGGGACCGCCATGTTGTTTGATTGGTAGAATGGAGACGAAAGGGCCAATTGGGGTTAAGGGGCCCTTTTGTAATGGTACAAATCTTTGTTTGGTGCCCGTCCTCCACAAATGTCCACATTTTGATCATCCGCCTATGGCAACCAATTCTTCACCCCTCACCCATCCTCCCATGCATAGTCAGCATCGAGGTATAACTTTACTTCACTCCATTCCTACTATGTGGTGGCCCTGCATGTTAATCAGATTTGTGACTGGTTGAACGCTTCCACCTAGAACAACAAGTCTTACCACAAAATATGCCCTTGTTTGGCATTTCGTAATTCATCCTGCACAAACTGACACAACACCAACTTATTCAATTGTGGATTCCTTGGTGCTGACTGTTGCACTGAATGCTCAATCAGACCCCCAATACAGCCAACCGGTTTCCAAATCTATTCTTTCTAGGTGGAATGTGGTGTGGTGTGAGCACGGAACACAATCCTCCACCACCACCGCCGGCCTTTTGCCAATTTCTTCGGCTTGCTGCACAATCGCTACTGTGCTGTCATGTGACCTCTTGATCTGAAGACGCCGGCACTGTAAATGATCATTTGCTTTACATTCATCAACTCCTACTCACGTCACTTTTTCTCTCTCGCTCCTATGTTTCAGTAGTTCCCAAGGAAAAGGAAACCACACCTCCCACCTGATGAACCCTCCCTCGATCTCAGCCCCACTCAACCTAACTTTATTCACCGCCATAGTACACCATTCCTTTCTTATCAGCCATAAAAAGGGAAGGACCAAAGATTAAGGAATAAGGGAGATGATGACATGTTAATGAAAAGATGCGCGTATAAACAGTGTCGCTAGAAAGCTTAGGGGTTGACTTTTAACACATGCTTGCGATTCAATACATTTTACTAAGTCTTCGCTGAAAGGCATCAGAACGGATGGGATTGGTTGGTGGAGTGTGTACTGTTTTCTTTCATAGTCAGCAACACAAAGTTGACGAAGCTTCTTTTTTTTTATTCAATACATCTATGTGTGTGGTCACGCACACTGCATATGTAACGCTTTGCTTTTTGTTAACACACCTTCATTTATCAATTCTTACTTACTTTATGTGCTCACTGACTCATCCTTTTTCTGCCCCTTGTCAATAACTTCAACAGCTAGCCAGGCAGGTAAGGACGTGGCCATCATTATCGGGATAGTGGCGGCAGTTCTCCTCATCATCCTATTCCTCAACCACCTACACAAGTCATCCAGAGAAGATGGAGGTGAGTCGGTATCTGTCACTAACAATTTTCAACATCCCTCATTTACTACTAGCCTATGTCTGTTACAGTCAGCTAGCGCAATTCTTCCATGTATAAGCATAACCAGCTGTGTTCATATCGCTAAAAGCTCTCATCATCACCATGCAGGTAAAAACTAATCCCATCACACTGGATGCGTATATCAGACGGCGGACAACCTTATCCCTAAATTTTGGTCCTCAT
The DNA here is from genome assembly GCA_963693085.1 of Alisma plantago-aquatica. Taxonomy (NCBI): domain Eukaryota; kingdom Viridiplantae; phylum Streptophyta; class Magnoliopsida; order Alismatales; family Alismataceae; genus Alisma; species Alisma plantago-aquatica. The sequence continues at coordinate 183,007,161 of OY856411.1, forward strand.
GGACTCTACACATTGTATTCTAATGGGAGTTGGGTTGTCCATCTATTCCCTTCTCTTCTTCTCCACGTACAGTTTTCAATCTTTTTTCATAGCTGACAGTCAGAAGCAAAGCAATGGGCTCCCATGGGAGAAAAGAGGTGGAACACAGATATATGCTGGTTGGAATAAAAAGAAAGATGCTAATTGGATAACAAGGGCAAGCGCCAAGGAAATAAGAGCAAAGATAAGGAAAAGGAGTGTGAGGTCACCTAAGAATACAATCACATGATGTCCTCTCCGCCTTTTTTTTCTTATCTTTCTCACCCATCCCACTACTTTTTTTTTGGTTTCTGTGTAAAGTGTCTTTCTACTAGAATATACACATAACTGATAAAGAAAACACCTAGTTAATGATTTATACCGGATATGGTGCACATTATTTGTCAGTGTCTCCTTGCCCGCATTTATGTTGCCAGCGCCTGCCTTCTATGTAAACTTGTCCATTGATTAATGTATCCAATGACAAAGATTCAGTCTCGTGCCTTGTTTTATATAAAGATCAGCTGATTGCATTGTTAATATTTGTCTTCAGTACAGAGTATCACGGCCCTTTGCTGACACATGCTCTCCGATGTGAAGGCTTAACTGATATTTGATGCGCATGGTTTTTACTTTCGATGGGGGATACAAACTACCAAGTTAATTCTTACTTAGCACAGGTTGCTGCTTCATGAGCTAAGTAATAGCCGTTTGTGTTCTGAGTTAACGACACACATACTCGTTTGTATTCTGAATGGTGGCATCACGCAATAGACTACAAAATTATAAATACATAACGATCTGCTCACTAACTGGAGTTGCCTAACCGGTCCTAGAACTATACTCTCTTTCTAAACTGTTACTTAAATAATGCTTCTTCTTCTTCTTCTTCTTCCCACGGTCTTTTATAGTTTTGCCTTCAGGGGAACCATGGTGAAACTGAAACATGAATGAGGCACCTTGTTCGGATTATATTAGTTTTATGGGGACCACAAATGGAAGATGGACAAACCCTTCTTCTTCTTCTTCTTCGCACCGTATTAATTTTGCCTTCAGGGGATCTCGAATAGTGGTGAAACTGAAATAGGGAGGAGGCATCTCGTTCGGATTATATTAGTTGTATGGGGCCATAAACGGAAGATGGACAAACCTTAATTGTTCCATGACTGACTACTGATCCTGCTAATTATATTAGTTGTATGGGGCCATAAACGGAAGATGGACAAACCTTAATTGTTCCACGACTGACTGTTGATCCTACTTTTAGCAGGTATAAAGATTCCCAGAGTGGATGATGATTTCATACTTGCTCGTTCTGTTGTTTCATCCTAATCATCAGCAAATGATGTTGTCAGAGAAAAGGAAAAAAAAACTGGCAATTTCTACCGCTCTCCAGCCTGTCTCTCCTATAAATGTTTCAAAGTAGAACAATCTTCTGTCTCGACGCCAAGTAAAAAAAGTGGCAAAAGGTGGGATTATATGGTTACCCATCCCAATCCAATCTTTCCTCCACCATCCTCTAGATACCTCTTCTGCACAACCGCACACCAGACGTAACGTACCCCTTTGGACTGGTGGTGGCGGCATCAAGACTACATGTCATCTACTGTCTTTTACTACTGACGATGTTGTTTCAGACTCATGTTCATTAATGGAAAACATTTTTTGGATTAACTGCACCAGTGCTTTTTGAGTGGGGATGTTCCATGTCGTGGGGTCCAAACCAAAAACCAATAATTAACTGCGCCGGTGCTTTTTGAGTGGGAATGGCGATTGATGTTTTAAAATCCCCCTCACTGTGTTGAGACTTTGAGACTGCGAAATGCAAGCCTCCTCCTGAACAACCTGCATTTTACAAAGGAGCCGGCCGGGGGAGATGAGGCTGTCGAGAATTTTGATTCATGGTGATAACTTGCCAACTTACCACCATATGTTCTTCAGTGATCGATAATTTGGGCCTTTAGATAAATGCACGATTGAGACCGCACATGTATACGGCGGTCTTCTGCAACTGTATGTGGGAGTGGTCATGCAAAACCACGTGTGAGGTTTTCAATTCAAAATTTTCAAAACTTGCATAAAAAACCTTTATCTCTCTCACACACACACACACAAAAAGAGACAATTATGTATCATTTGCTACTCTGACACAGAAAATCAGAATTACAACACCCACAATTCTCTACTGTCAAGGTGAATGAAGAGGCGCGTTCTCTTTCACTTGTAAGCCAAGTTGTACCATTGATTACACATTAAATTTGTGTCCGTTTCAAAGTCAATGAGTCTTATTATCCCTCTCCTTTCATCTGTTTGCTTGCTTTAGTTTGTATGCAACCCCAAAATCGAAATGGAAAAGAGTTTGGGGTTGGAGTGGAACGAGGGGAGGGGAAGGGAGGGGTAGTTGGAGTTTTCATTCGTAGGTCGGTTGGACCCATTCCAAATGGAGTATGGAGGACGACTCTCACATCTTCTGTATGGGATGGGAATTCACCAAAGAAATTTGGGACTGCCACCAACGACGGTGACGTTGTTTGATTGGTAGAATGGAGACTAAGGGCCAATTGGGGTTAAGGGGCCCTTTTGTAATGGTACAAATCTCTGTTTGGTGCCCGTCCTCCACAAATGTCCATGTTTTCATCATCCATCCCATAGGAGCCGAAAACACCCCCCTCCCATATTCATGACCATGTATTTGCACTAATAAAGGGCCCAAAAGTAGTTGGCAAGCTAGACAACATATAGTCTGCGGCGAGGCATAACTTAACTTCACTCCTCCATTCCTAACCTTTCTCCTATTATGTGGTGGTCCTCCAGGTTAAACACTTCACCTAGAACAACCAGCCTTTCCACAAATATACCCAAACAATTTGCCAACTCCTCCAGTACAAATTGACATTACTAGAACAAGAAAACCTACACTCGATACAATGGACAACCTACATAATGTTGCACGGAATGGTCAATCACACCCCAATTCAGATATTCTATACGCAACAGCTACAGACTGTTGCTCAGAATGCTCAAACACACCCCAATTCAGCCAATAGATTTCCAAATCTATTCTTTCTATGTGGAATGTGGTGCGGGCACGGAACACAATCCACCTTCACCACCACTACCACCACCGTCGGCCTTTTGCCAATTTCTTCAGCTTGCTGCACAATCGCTACTGTGCTGTCATGTGACCTCTTGATCTGAAGACGTCGGCATTGTAAATGATCATTTGCTTTTCATTCATCAACTCCAACTCACGTCACTTTTTCTTTCTCTCTTCTATGTTTCAGTAGTTCCCAAGGAAAAGGAAACCACTCCTCCCACCTCATGAACCCTCGATCTCAACCCCACTCAACCTAACTTTATTTACCACCATAGTACATCATTCCTTTCTGTCAGCATGGACTTTGATTGTTACGACCCGCGTCGAGCTTATCACGTAAGTAAGCTGTTCAACATGTGTTTAGCTGATGTGTTAAGTTATAAGCCTGTTTTTGTTAATAATGTTTAAAATGGACATGATATGTGCTTAATGTGTTTTCTAGCTTCTAAAGCATGTAGGATCTTACGCTTGAAGCGTTGCCAGAGAAATCGTTCGAATCCGACTTTCGAGTCAAAAGTTGCATGTTTTAGGGCTTATAGGGACCCGATTGTAATTTTTGAAAGTTTTGAACTTTGCGATTTGGCCCCTAAGTTTCTTCCTTATCCTTTCTCTCTTCCTTATCTCATTTCACTTTCACAGAAACGAGAGAACGCTTCTGCGTTCTTCTTCCTTGCGTGAGAAAGGGAGAGAGAGAGAGGGAGCTGAGTAGGGAGAGACGTCGGAGCTTCGTTTTGCTCCGATCAGCTGCTGCAGTTCGTCCTTTCCCTCCGTGGATCTCCTTCTCCGTCAATTTGATTCGGATTTGCAGCTGGAGCTGCGTTTGCAGGGAAAACGATCAAGAGATTGGGGTGCACGGAGCAGCCCTAGCTCGTTTCTTTCTTCCCTTCAGGTGCGGTTTAGTGATATGCATCGATTGTGAATGTTTTGTGGTGTTTGTTCGAGATTTGCCCGTCGATTCGAGAGAAATCGACTTTTGCAGGCCGTTTTTGTTTTCTGCCTGTGCGCGGTTCGGCCGAGTTTCAATTCGGTCGGCCGAGTTCCTTTTTAGGGCAATCGTATAGTGTTTTTGGGTCGGCCGAGTTTGAGTCTTGGGTCGGCCGAGTTTCTTAATTAGATATACGAACAGCGATTTGGTCGGCCGAGTTTGGTCCTGATCGGCCGAGTTTCCCTTTATAGGAAATCGATCGGGGTTTGGATCGGCCGAGTTGCGGGTGGATCGGCCGAGTTGTCAGCCGATCGGCCGAGTTCCATAGTGTTCGGCCGAGTTTCAAGTGGTGAGTGGCAGTTCATCTAGAAATCATTATTAAACTCATTTTAAATGTTTATTTGCTTCAGTTTCAGTTGATATCACTCTTAAATAGTGTAGCAAGTACATTTAAGTATGATAAGTTCATTGGAACTTGAATTGCGTGATAAGAATGATGAGAAAGAGGAAATTCTATGTTTTACAGTTGTAATGTGATATTCCTGTAAATTGTTTATTTGTTAATCTGTTAATAGACTTAGATGCCCTAACGCCGTAGAACCCCTCGTGAGGTCTGCACCTTGGGGTGAAACGACCTACTAGCGTGTGTCTAGATGGTCGGTGACTCGTGTTCAACAATAATCCGTGCGTGTGTCACGGTGGCACGAGGGCAGAAAAGCAGTGTTCAACAATAATTCGTGCGTGTGTCACGGTGGCACTGGGAAAAAGAAAGAAAACTTGGTTATCTAACACCATTCGTGCAGCGTCACGAAGGTAACCCTGTGAGACTCTCTGCCTGTGTGCTCAGGTTTAAGGAGGAGTCTAGAGTACACTCTTTGAGAGTGCAGTGAGGCCGTGAGAGCCTGAGAGTCCTGACGCAGACCAGGACAGCAGTCAGACTTAGCATTTCCCGGGTGTGTCGCTAAGTCTTGTACGATGGGACCGTAGCATGGACTTGTTGTGGATCTTTATATGCAGAGTACACTGCATATATTTAGGGCATAATAATAAAATGAATAAATAATTATGTAGGATCACAGTAAATTTATATAACTGCATATCTACCTGAGATACATGTTGATGTTTAGAAACGTGATTACTATCTGTATATCTGCTATGTCAATAGAACTGCCCTATTTGAACTGTATATCTGTTTATTTTCAGTTAATAAACCTGATGAGTTGTTTAGTGATAGCTAAGTGAAATGCTATTCACTGAGCGAGTAGGCTCATACCTCTACTCAAAACATTTTCAGGTTATCATCAGCAGCAGGAAATCTGAAGGATAGTTTCATCCTAACGCCTAGTTTGTAGAAGGAATATGTAGTTAGTAGTTAGAGGTCTCTTAGTCCTTTCCCCTCGATCTTTGGGACAAGGTGTGAGTGAGAGAGTGAATGTGTATAAAGATGTAAATTATCTGTTATGCTTTATTTTATGTCGGACAATGTAATATGCTGAAGACTCTGCTTATATTGCTAATCAGTTAATAAAGATGCTTCCGCAGTTTGTTTAATTTCATTTTACAGCTTAAATCAGATTAGCCTATTAATGTCTTTGAAATGTTTTAAAAAGTGAAGAGTGGTTGGCTTATGTGTAAATCCCACCCTGGCGCGCCCTAATCTTGTGGTTTGTGGTTAATGTGAGATCGGGGCGTGACATTGATGCCATGCCTAGAGGCCTTAGTTTTGAGGGATCACAGCGGGGGACAGCAGGGAAATTAAGTGGGCTTTTCCTTCCTTTGAACAACCAAAAAAAGGGAAGGACCAAGGATCAAGGAAGGGAGACGATGATGACATGTTATTGAAAAGATGTGTCGTTTAAACAGTGTCACTAGAAAGCTTAGGGGTTGACTTTTAATAGAGACTTGCGATTCAATACATCTTACTAAATCTTCACTGAAAGGCATCAGAACAAATGGGATTGGTCGGTGGAGTGTGTACTGTTTGCTTTCATAGTCGGAAACACAGAGTTGACGAAGCTTCTTATTGCTCTCTACTCTTCCCTTTTTTTTTAATTCATCTGCTTTGTGTGTGTGGCCGCGCACACTGCATATGTAACGCTTTGCTTTCTGTTAACACACCTTCATTTATCAATTCTTACTTACGTTATGTGCTCATTGACTCATCCTTTTTCTGCCCCCTTGTCAATGACTTCAACAGGTAGCGAGGCAGGTAAGGACGTGGCCATCATTATCAGGATAGTGGCGGCAGTTCTCCTCATCATCCTATTCCTCAACCACCTACACAAGTCATCCAGAGAAGACAGCGGTGAGTCGGTATCCATCACTAATAATTTTCAACACCCCTCATTTACTACTAGCCTATGTGTATTACAGTCAGCTAGCGCAGTTCTTCCATTTATAAGTATAACCAGTTGTGTTCATATCGCTAAAACCTCTCATCATCACCATGCAGATAAAAACTAATCCCATCACACTGGATGTGTATATCAGACGGGGGACAACCTTATCCCTAAATTTTGGTCCTCATGGACTCTACACATTGTATTCTCATGGGAGTTGGGTTGTCCATCTATTCCCTTCTCTTCTCCACGTACAATTTTCAATCTTTTTTCATAGCTGACAGTCAGAGGAAAAGCAACGGGCTCCCATGGGAGAAAAGAGGTGGAACACAGATATATGCTGGTTGGAAAAAAAGAAAGATGTTAATTGGATAACAAGGGCAAGTGCCAAGGAAATAAGAGGAAAGATAAGGAAAAGGAGTATAAGGGCACCTAAGAATACAATCACATGATGCTCTCTCCGCCCTTTTTTTCTTATCTTTCTCACCCATCCCACTACTTTTTTTTTGGTTTCTGTGTAAAGTGTCTTTCTACTAGAATATATACATAACTGATAAAGAAAACATCTAGTTAATGATTTATACCTGATATGGTGCACATTGTTTGTCAGTGTCTCCTTGCCCACATTTATGTTGCCAGCGCCCGTCTTCTAAGTAAACTTGTCCATTGATTAATGTATCCAATGACAAAGATTCAATCCCGTGCCTTGTTTTACATAAAGATCAGCAGATTGCATTGTTAATATTTGTCTTCAGTACAGAGTATCCCGACCCTTTGCTGACACCTGCTCTTCGATGTGAATGCTTAACTGATATTTGATGTGCATGGTTTTTACTTTCGATGGGGGATACAAACTACCAAGTTAATTCTTACTTAGCACAGGTTGCTGCTTCATGGGCTGCGTAATACACCTATATAAAGCACAATCTTAATTAATGGCACAGATACCCGTTTGTGTTCTGAATGGTGGCATCATGAACAGACTGCAAAACTATCAACACATAACGATCTGCTCAATAACTTAGTTTCCTAAAAGGTCCTAGAACTATATTCACTTTCCGAATCGTTACTGAAACCACGCTTCTTCTTCTTACCCCGGTCTTGTATAATTTTGCCTTCAGGGGATCTGGAACAGTGCACAGTAGTGAAACTGAAACAGGGAGGAGGAACCTCGTTCCTATGGGGGCCATAAATGGAAGATGGACACACCTTAATTATTCCACGACTAACTGCTATTCCTACTTTTAGCAGGTATAAAGATTCCCAGAGTGGATAATGATTTTTACCTGCTCGTTCGGTTGTTTCATCCTAATCATCAGCAAATGATGTTGTCAGAGAAAAAAAAGGAGAGCAACTTTTGGTTGAAGATTTGGTGTGCACTAGCTAACATGGTACCCCAAGGTTGGGCACGTGATACGGACAGTGTATACAGAATATCATTCTCAGGGGTTCGTCATCAGCTGCCACTCGAGAGGGCTCATTATTCAAATTTTGGCAGAATCCACAGTGGTTATCAGGACGGTTAGATCAATACAACAGTTCCAGTGCAATGAAAATAAAGTTCTAAACTTTAGAGTGAACGATTGATTGTCGAAGTGAGGACTGAGTGATGAGGGGATAAGGCATTTTTCCATATCATTTCATTGCAAGCAAGAAAACGACCTTCCCCCTCTACCTATTTTCCAAGTATGGGCCTACCGCCCTCCCTTAACCAACCGACGCTAGGATCTACAAGTCATTCCATGGAATAGCCACAAGGGTATAGGAAAAAGTTTCAATAATGGCAAAGAAAGATACTGGCTAACATGCTTTGAAAGATACTGGCTAACATGCTTTGTCCCACTATATACAACCCTACCTGATGTCAAAGCTAGTCCAGCTGTTGTACTAGGTAGGAACTCTCTGTTCCTATTGCAGATGCATGATATTTATCTCAACTTTATTATTCAGATAATTAAAACAGCAGAGTAGAGCATCCACAGATCATTTAACAAAATAGGCATTGCTTGAATGATGTATTCTGTAGAAATGGGCTGCTACAATCAAGATTGTCATTTTAAGTTGCTAGAGCAAGTGTCTGCTGCTCCGCGATTTTAGCACAACAAATTTTTTAGGATGATGCCATATTGCCAACTTCTAATTCTTCAATACTGATAATCTTCATGCATGAATTACTGAGTCTGGTTATTAATAACTAATTGACTCAACACCTTAGGCTTTAAGAAATTAGGTTAAGTGCAAAACAAAAATACTAGGCCAAATTAGTAATTTAAAATTAATGAAAAAGATCATGTAACCTTTCGAACAAGTTTCATATATAATAAGACAATGACTAATCCATAATATGAAAACTAGAGACACAAATTACATTTGATCCTTCCAAAAGCCTTTCATACAATACAATTAGAATATACAAGGACCAATTTATTAGTTAAGAACTTAAAAAAAAACTTACATCCATACCCCTTTTGACATCTACTGTCTTTTACTCGTGATGACGATGCCATTTCAGACTCATGTTCATTAATGGAAAATGACTCCTACTCCTTTGCGATCACCCGCGGATGTTCCATGTCGTGGGGTCCACACCAAAAACCTAAAATTAATTGCGTCGATGCTTTTTGAGTGGGGATGGCGATTGATGTTTTCAAATCCCCCTCACTGTGTTGAGACTTTGAGACTGTGAAATGCAACCCTCCTCCTCTTCAACCTGCATTTTACAAAGGAGTCGGCCGGGGGAGATGAGGCTGTCAAGAATTTTGATTCGAGGTGATAACTTGCCAACTTAGCACCATATGTTCTTCAGTGATCGATAATTTGGGCCTTTAGATAAATGCATGATTGAGACCGCACATGTATACGGCGGTCTTCTGCAACTGTATGTGGGAGTGGTCACGCAAAACCATGTGTGTGGTTTTCAATTCCAAGTTTTCAAAACTTACATAAAAACATTTATGTCACACACACACACAGAGAGAAAATCAGAATTACAACACCCTCAATTCTCTACTATCAAGGTGAATGAAGAGGCACGTTGTCTTTCACTTGTAATCCAAGCTATATCATTGATTACACATTAAATTTGTGTCTGTTTCAAAGTCAATGAGTCTTGTTATCCCTCTCCTTTCATCTGTTTGCTTGCTTTTGTTTGTATGCAATCCCAAAATTGAAATGGAAAAGAGTTTGGGGTTGGAGTGGAATGAGGGGAGGGGAAGGGAGGGGTAGTTGGAGTTTTCATTCGTAGGTCGGTTGGACCCATTCCAAATGGAGGGTGGAGGACGATTCTCACATCTTCTGCATGGGATGGGAATTCACAAAAGAAAGCTGGGACCGCCGCTAACGACAGAGACATTGTTTGATTGGTAGAATGGAGACGAAGAGCCAATTGGGGTGAAGGAGCCCTTTTGTAATGGTACAAATCTTTGTTTGGTGTCCATCCTCCACAAATGTCCACATTTTGATCATCCGCCGATGGCAACCAATTCTTCACCCCTCACCCATCCTCCCATGCATAGTCAGCAGTGAGGTATAAGTTTACTTCACTCCATTCCTACTATGTGGTGGCCCTGCAGGTTAATCAGATTTGTGACTGGTTGAACGCTTCCACCTACAACAACAAGTCTTACCACAAAATATGCCCTTGTTTGGCATTTCATAATTCATCCTGCACAAACTGACACAACACCAACTTATTCAATTGCGGATTCCTTAGTACTGACTGTTGCACGGAATGCTCAATCAGACCCCCAATACAACCAACCGATTTCCAAATCTATTCTTTCTAGGTGGAATGTGGTGTGGGCACGGAAGCCAATCCACCATCAACACCACCCACCGCCCTTTTTGCTAGTTTCTTCGCTTGTTGCACAATTCGCTATTGTACTGTCATGTGCCCTCTTGATCCGAAGACGTTGGCACTGTGAATGATCATTTGCTTTACATTCCTCAACTCCTACTCACGTCACTTTTCTTTCTCTCTTCCATCTTTCAGTAATCCCCAAGGAAAAGGAAACCACACCTCCCACCCTCCCTCGATCTCAACCCCACTCAACCTAACTTTTTTCACCACCATAGTACTCCATTCCTTTTTGTCAGCACAGACTTTGATGCCATGCCTAGAGAGGCCTTGGTTTTGAGGAATCACAGGGGTGACAACAGGGAAAGTGGGCTTTTCCGTCCTTTAACCAGCCATAAAAAGGGAAGGACCCAAAGATTAAGGAAGGGAGATGATGGCATGTTAATGAAAAGGTGTGCGTACAAACAGTGTTGCTAGAAAGCTTAGGGGTTGACTTTTAACACAGGCTTGTGGTTCAATACAACTTACTAAGTCTTCGCTGAAAGGCATCAGAACGGATGGGATTCGTCGGTGGAGTGTGTACTGCTTGCCTTCATAGTCAGCAACACAAAGTTGACGAAGCTTCTTATTTCTCTCTACTCTTCCCCCCCCTTCTTTTTCAATTCATCTGCTCTGTGTGTGTGGCCACGCACACTGCATATGTAACTCTTTGCTTTCTGTTAAACACCTCATCAATTCTTACTTACTTTATGTGCTCACTGACTCGTCATTTTTCTGTCCCCCTTGTCAATGACTTCAACAACTAGCGAGGCAGGTAAGGATGTAGCCATCATTATCGGGATAGTGGCAACATTTCTCCTCATCATCCTATTCCTCAACCACCTACACAAGTCATCTAGAGAAGACAGCGGTGAGTCGGTATCCGTCACTAACAATTTTCAACACCCCTCATTTACTACTAGCCTACGTGTATTACAGTCAGCTAACGCAGTTCTTCCATGTATAAGTATAAACAACTGTGTTCATATCGCTAAAACCTCTCATCATCACCATGCAGGTAAAAACTAATCCCATCACACTGGATGCGTATATCAGACTTGGGACAACCTTATCCCTAAGTTTTGGTCCTCATGGACTCTACACATTGTATTCTCATGGGAGTTGGGGTGTCCATCTATTCCCTTCTCTTCTCCACGTATAGTTTTCAATCTTTTTTCATAGCTGACAGTCAGAGGCAAAGCAACGGGCTCCCATGGGAGAAAAAAGGTGGAACACAGATATATGTTGGTTGGAATAAAAAGAAAGATGCTAATTGGATAACAAGGGCAAGCGCCAAGGAAATAAGAGGAAAGATAAGGAAAAGGAGTATGAGGGCACCTTAGAATACAATCACAGGATGTCCTCTCCGCCCTTTTTTTTCTTATCTTTCTCACCCATCCCACTACTACTTTTTTTGGTTTCTGTGTAAAGTTTCTTTCTACTAGAATATACACATAACTGATAAAGAAAACACCTAGTTAATGATTTATACCTGATATGGTGCACATTGTTTGTCAGTGTCTCCTTGCCCACATTTATGTTGCCAGCGCCCGCCTTCTAAGTAAACTTGTCCATTGATTAATGTATCCAATGACAGAGATTCAGTCACGTACCTTGTTTTACATAAAGATCAACAGATTGCATTGTTAATATTTGTCTTCAGTACAGAGTATCTCGGCCCTTTGCTAACACCTGCTCTCCGATGTGAATGCTTAACTGATATTTGATGCGCATGGTTTTTACTTTCGATGGGGGATACAAACTACCAAGTTAATTCTTAGTTAGCACATGTTGCTACTTCATGTGTTGCGTAATACACCTATATATAGCACAATCTTAATCAATGGCACACATGCCCGTTTGTGTTCTGGATGATGGCATCATGCAACAGACTGCAAAACTATCAACACATAACGATTTGCTCACTTACTTAGTTGCCTAACAGGTCCTAAAACTATATTCACTTTCCAAATCGTTACTGAAATCATGCTTCTTCTTCTTCTTCTTCCCTCGGTCTTGTATAATTTTTCCTTCAGGGGATCTGGAACAGTGCACAGTGGTGAAACTGAAACAGGGAGGAGGAACCTCGTTCCTATGGGGACCATAAATGGAAGATGGACACACCTTAATTGTTCCACGACTGACTGCTAATCCTACTTTTAGTAGGTATAAAGATTCTGAGAGTGGATAATGATTTCTTACATGCTCGTTCAGTTGTTTCATCCTTATCATCAGCAAATGATGTTGTCAGAGAATAAAAAGGAGAGCAGCTTTTGGTTGAAGATTTGGTGTACACTAGCTAACAGGGAACCCCCAAGGTAGGGCACGTGATATAGATAGTGTATACAGAATATCGTTCTCAGGGGTTCGTCATCAGTTGCCACTCAAGAGGGCTCATTATTCAAATTCTGGCGGAATCCACAGTGGTTATCAGGACGCTTAGATCAATACAACAATTCCAGTCCAATGAAAATAAAGTTCTAAACTTTAGAGTGAACGATTGATTGTCAAAGTGAGGACTGAGTGATGAGGGGATAAGGCCTTTTTCCAGATCATTTCATTGCAAGCAAGAAAACGACCTGCCCCCTCTACCTATTTTCCAAGTATGGGCCTGCCGCCCTCCCTTCACCAACCGACGCTAGGATCTACAAGTCATTCCATGGAATAGCCACAAGGGTACAGGAAAATGTTTCAATAATGGCAAAGAGAGATACTAGCTAACATCCTTTGTCCCACTATATACAGCCCTACCTGATGTCAAAGCTAGTCCAGTTGCCGAACTAGGTAGGAACTCTCTGTTCCTATTGCAAATGCATGATATTTATCTCAACTTTATTGTTCAGATAATTAAAACAGCAGAGTAGAGCGTCCACAGATCATTTAGCAAAATAGGCATTGCTTGAATGATGTATTCTGCAGAAGTGGGCTGCTACAATCAAGATTGTCATTTTAAGTTTCTAGAGCAAGTGTCTGCTGCTCCGCAATTTTAGCACAATAATTTTTTTAGGACGGTGCCATTTTGCCAACTTCTAATTCTTCAATATTGATAATCTTCATGCATGAATTACTGATTCTGGTTATTAATGACTAATTGACTCAACACCTTAGGCTTTAAGAAATTAGGTTAAGTGCAAAACAAAAATACTTACAATTACGGTAACTATAAATAATGCATAGAACTTGAATTTCAAATCATCATCATCAAAGATTCGATTCCAACTTTGTTGGTGGTCAGTTTTATGGATCCTTCTTCAACAATTAACTCTGAGATATGTCCTATTTTCATCAAGATGTAGAGATTCAAAAGCATTCCTTATACTCTCTTTAGAGACCATTTTGGAATGAAGAGAAATAAAAGAGAGTTAATTGAGAGAGAAAAAAACAAAAGAATATATGTGAGATAACATGACATTTAATAACAATAACAAGTTTCTAGCAAAATAAAACACAATAGTACATATATAATGTATTTATTTGCAAATCACTAATAAAATTAAACATAACTGAATTTCTTTCTTTTCGTATGAATATTTATAAACATAATATGTATTATCGACAAATGTGTTTCTATATTTTGATGTGTTGGTTAGAGTATACTTGTATTTTGCACTTATGAAATTGTGATGCCGCCAATACAAACTATATATCATGTTATGATGTGTTTTCTCCTCACACTTCATTTTTACACACACATTAGTGTATTATATAATTTATGTCAATTGAAGTAATTTATCTTTTGACATGTCCCGCTTGCAATTCTATGAGCTCTTTTTAATTTGTAATTGTATATACATGTATGTCGTGTTATTTTTATGTGTACATTTTAGATGTATTTTATTTTATATTAATAATACTTATATATAACATAATTTATGTGTTATTTTATGTAGGTTTTTGTTACTTTCTAAAAATAAAATGTGTTGTTCACCTATACATCTTGTGTTTCATTGTTTAAGCTAGTGTTGTTATTTATTTGTAGTCTATTGTTAACTTTGTGGTTTAGATATATTGCCATGTATTTTTTTGCTATACAATAATGTATTATCTGAACATCCTCTTCTTTATACAATAATGTATTATCTGCAACTGTATGTGGGAGTGGTCACGCAAAACCACGTGTGAGGTTTTCAATTCCAAGTTTTCAAAACTTGCATAAAAACCTTTATCTCTCTCTCTCACACACACATAGAAAATCAGAATTACAACACCCTCAATTCTCTACTATCAAGGTGAATGAAGAGGCGCATTCTCTTTCACTTGTAAGCCAAGCTGTGCCATTGATTACACATTAAATCAAAATGGAAAAGAGTTTGGGGTTGGAGTGGAACAAGGGGAGGGGAAGGGAGGGGTAGTTGGAGTTTTCATTCGTAGGTCGGTTGGACCCATTCCAAACGGAGGGTGGAGGACGATTCTCACATCTTCTGCATGGGATGGGAATTCATCAAAGAAAGCTGGGACCGCCGCCAGCGACGGTGGCTGTAACATCCCAGGATTTGAGGCCTTGGATAAGTTGATCTTAAAAGGAATGATTGGACTACCCATATCACCAAGGTGCACCTCCATTTCCGGGATCCCATCTCTAAAGAACTCCATAGTTAAGCGTGCTCAGCTTGGAGTAGTACTAGGATGGGTGACCAGTCAGAAAGTTGATCCTGGCTTGCGCGTGAGTGGACAAAAGCGTGCAGTTAAGGCTAGTGGTGGTCTGTGGAGCCAGTCGTTATTCCTTAAACTCTGCTAGAGACTTGGGCAGTGGGCCGGGGCGTTACAAATGGTATCAGAGCCATAACCCCTCCAGTAGGTGGGGCCCACATGGACATGGCATGCCAGTCTTGAGCCGTGCGGTCTAGGTAAGTTGGAAAGGGCTATCCGTAGAGACAAGATGGAGCCACCCTTGCGTTGGTAGCCGTGGATGGGAGTTGGGTGTCCATGGGCCATTGTGGGTCTGCACTGAAATGGGGTCAGATTATGAAGCCATATAGTTGAGCCTTGACGAGGACGTCAAGAGTCTAAGTGGGGGAGATTGTAACATCCCAGGATTTGAGGCCTTGGATAAGTTGATCTTAAAAGGAATGATTGGACTACCCATATCACTAAGGCGCACCTCCTTTTCCGGGAGCCCATCTCTAAAGAACTCCATAGTTAAGCGTGCTCATCTTGGAGTAGTACTAAGATGGGTGACCAGTCAGGAAGTTGATCCTGGCTTGCGCGTGAGTGGACAAAAGCGTGTAGTTAAGAAAATGTTACGACCTCACCTTTCAGTAACCCCCAATTAAGGGAGACCAAGAGGTTGAAGCCGCACCCATAAATTCCGGCTCAAAGGTTCGACATATAACCATAAACAATTATTAAATTCTAACAGACTATACTGAAAATGGTAATAAAAATTTTCTTTGCATACCTTTGAAAAGATTGGAATAAGCTAAACTTCTAACCACAGCTTGAACTATTCTAACTAATTCCTCCTTGTTCTTTAATTCTTGAATTCACAAGGTGTCGCTTTACTGTTTGTACTTTTGAGATTTGTACCTAAATCACCGACAAACAAAACGACGGTCAGCCGAAGCTGGTATGTGGAGGAAGTAGATAATGTTCAACTAGGTTAACAATATAATCACTCAATTAATCATTTAACAATCAAGATTACGGTTTAAACCATACAACTCAATCCATACATATTCTCGAACTCTGGGCTGTCCCTACAGTGGACATGGATATCACCTCTCTTCTAGGTAATAGAGTCGCATGGCACTACCTGAAGATAGCCCAATATCTAACTCATTGTGACTTGATGGTCCTACCTCCATGGTAGCCATGTACTAAGTCATCCATAGACCTGATGGACCTACCCAATAGGTAGCCATGTACTAGGTCATCCATAGACCTGATGGACCTACCCAATAGGTAGCCATGTACTAGGCCTTTCTTTAACCTGATGGACCTGCCCATAGGCAGCCATGTACTAGGTTAGCTATAATGCCACAGAGAGAACCAGGATCTGAGTTTGTAGGTATATATTCTTTGTGATAGTCATAGCCACATTATAGTTTGCAATATGAACATCCAAACAGTTTAGTTGCATTCAAAGTGATTAAACATCTGGGAATCCATCGGAAAACTAAAGCGGTTATTCATAATCGTAACCACATACCTGATTTGATGATTTCAGAAGCATTAAGAAAATTCAACCAAACATGCAATCCAAGTAATTCAACAATCACATAATTCCTGAAAAGAATATGTACTCTATTTATTACACACTTTATCAAGAACCTACTTTATTAACTTGGATTCACTTTCTATGGTTTCTAATCCGCATTAAGGTTTCATTACTATTCATTAGGGTTTCTTAGATCAACTTCTGAAACTTTATCCTTTTTAAGTTAACAAACCCTAAAATATCCTTTTCCATTTTTATGAACCTTAATTGCTCAAATATTCATTTTAATAGTTTTTTATACCCAAATTGACTTAGGATCATCACATCCCTATTTATTCATGGATTTGAATCATTAAAACAATTAAAAGGCATATTCATCTAAATTAGGGTTTTCGAGTTCATTAATGCACATTCATGCATGAAACCCTAAATTAAGCCAATTATATAAAAAGATCATTTTTTAGATTCTATTTTCACTTTTATTAACAACAGGTTAATATCAGCTTGAATAACATTATTAAATCCATCTATCATCAAATCTAATGGTTTTTCCTTAATTAAATCATTAAAGATGATAACTTTATGTACTTTTCCAATTTCAAGCATATTTAAGCACATAAACTCTAAATTAGACTAATCATGTGCAAAGTTCTTCCTTTTTGAACATAATGTACCTTTTTACATTTAACAGGTTAACATCAACTCTAATGATCCATTAAACCCTAATAAATACTTTATTTATTTCAAAATAGGGTTTCTTAACCTTTAATTCATTAAAGATGATATTTTACACTACTTTTTGAATATCATGCAAAATTAGGTTTCAAACGTAATTTCTTTGTGTTCCTCTCGTTCTGAGGATCAATTTTCATATAAAACTTGTCTTAATCTGAGCTACGGATATTTAACTACGATTTTTGTAATAAAACACTTACTTCGGCCAATGGGGGGCTGCCACATCGCCCTTTCCATGTAGCGCAACTCAGCTGATTCAAAACATATCGATTTGACTCTTTTACCCTCAAGCGACTCCTTTAGCTCTGTGATGCCCGGAGGGCAAAAACGTCCAATGTGCGTCTTCATCTTCTTCCTTGCGACCACAACCGGTCGTCGCCCTAGGAGTCGTGGGCGGGGCTTCCCCTTCAACTATCCGACCTTGCCGACCAACATGGATGTATCCCTTGCGAACGCCGCCCTCCCCTACGCCTGCCTATGCCTCCATTGGTGGCGGGGCGGCCAGGTGAGGGAGTTCCTGGCATGTGACATGCTGCCATGCTGCAGGTCTTTCTGCAGCCAACGAGAGGGGCGGCGCACTTGAAGGTACTAGCTCCGATGTTCAAAGTTGCTGTGGTAGCTTCCTTCTTCTAACACAACGACGTTTGCCCCAGGGTCAGACAACTCTCTTGGTTAGGGTTTCACGTGTGAGAACCAAGAAGAACGGAGAGAGAGTGTGTGTGGGACTTCTCTGGACTCGACCCAGAGGGTCTACCCCTTTTATAGAGGAGGGTCTTCGCACCCTAAGACGTTTATTCAAGGGAAACAAATCCTTTTCCCACTTGGAAAGTGATTCCTTCATTAAAACACAAGTTTTCTCTATCCTTTGATATATCCTATTTCTTGAATAATTAGGAATTCGAATTTCTTCTTACTTATTCTCTCTTTCCTTGCTTTTTAATCCATTGACACGAAATTCTATTTCCTTTAATCAAAATTACTTTCTTTTTAACAATACCTCATAATTCATTAATAATGCAACACATCATCCTCTTATTTTGACTTTTTAGTATTTTCTCTTTCTTTCCTCTTTATTGGGACTCCTTGGATCCCAAGACATTCCATTATTTCGAAATTACTTTCCAAGGATATTTATTATCCTTCTAGATGCATCTATATGCATTATTTCACATTATCTTGTTTATTTCTTATTAAAATATCTCTTTTTGAGGATTTCTTTTTATTTCTCTTTTATTTTCCTCATTGGTATTCCTTTTATCATTAGTAATCCTTGGGATATGAAATTCCATAAAGGATAACTTAATTATACTTGTTTTCCACATTTTAACATTATTTTCAATTTTAACATTAATGAAGGGATGGCTCGCGGTAGAGGGGGGCGAGGGAGGGGGAGAGGCGGAGGGCGATCTAGGGCTGCCGATGGAGTGGCTGAAGGAGTTCGATCTCAAGGGGTGGTGGCGTTGTCATCTCCTACATCAGGCTCAAGGGTGGCCGGTGGAGTGGAGATCAACCAAGGTCCACAACAAATCGAGTTCCCTGCTCAGGCTCCGACGGTTCCCCCAACCTCAAACCTAGCCTCCTCATCTTCACAACGGCCGTCAGGGGATAGCGCGGAGAAACCCATCCCAGTGGAAGATGACTGGATTTCATCCTCTCCTCCTGGTAGGGAGGCGATTCTCCCAGCTGTCATGGAGTTCGTCGAGCCTTCAGTCAAAGACGGATCGAAGCTCTTCGTCATATCTAGCAAGGATTCGACAGTGCCATCATGGAAGAGTTTGTCTCAATTCGCTTCACCGCGAGGAAACCATTCAGAATCCAGATCCAAGGATGGATCAAGAGGAACTGGAGGTTGAGCGATGACACGCAGGTGGTGGCGGAGGACCCAGAGGGATACATCGTCAAGCTGCCAACGCCTAAAGAGAGGGAGAGAGTCCTGGACGAAGCGCCATGGATGCTAGATGGCGCCTTAGTTATCGTGCACCCATGGGAACCTGGAGTTGTCCTTGAACCTCTCTCCTTCAGCAAGCTCCCCGTCTAGTTGAGGGTGGAAAACCCTGGTTCGCCATGGACCTTGAGCAGCCTCAGCGGAATTGCAAGTCTGCTGGGTCACCCAGTGGATTTCGATGATGCTGCCTTATCAGTTGATTGCCTCAAAGAGGCGATGGTCTGTGTTGAGCTGCTCGCAGGCACCGGCTTCCCCCAGGACGCTCTGGTGGAAATGGATGGAGCGAGGAAGAAGCTGAAGATCGAATACGTCTCGAGGCCTATCCTATGCCCAAGATGCTGCTGCTTTGGGCACAGACAAGCCTCGTGCCCTGTTGTGGCCGACCAACGACCTAGCTACAAGGAGCTGCAGCTACGTGTAGGTAAATTCAGTGGGATCCAAGGTGCTCGACAGAAATCCCAGGAGAGGAAGGTCACCAGTCCTCCTCCTGCTGTCAAAGACACTTTGGTAGTCATCGAAAAGCCTACAACAACAACACAAGTAGCTACAATGGACCCTCCTCAATTTCTTGAACCAGAAACGGTGTGTTCCTCTCTTACAGACTTTGTGGAGGGTCTAAATCTCGACTGGGATCTTTCCATGGTCAATAGGAATGCTTCTTCTCAAGAAGCTAAGAAATTGATGCTTGTGTCCGGGATTCACTTGAACTACTCTAGGACAGTGAACAAGGACATAGATGAAGAATCATGTTGTTCATGTGACCTTGAACCGGATCCAGAGTATGATTTCAGGGGCAAGGGCAGTCCGAAGAACAGGAAGAGTAAGAAACAGTGAAGGATCTAAGGCTAAGGAGGAGGGTGTGAGGCTTCTCCTTTTTTCAGTTGGTTCCCTGTATGGCCTGCGGCTTTGGGAACCTTCCTACTATTTGCCTTAGTTTTTTTTCTTGGTCTTGTACCAGTTGTGGCAGTTGAGACTGGAGTGGATTTTCTTACAGGGCAGATTCGTGAAGGTCGATCTCTGATCCCTCCCTGCCTTCAGGGCTAGGCTAGTTAGGGGAGGGCCCTTATCTTTGTGGGTGCTTTGATTGTTGGGGCCTGAGCTTTTTCTTGTTGAGTGTCTGTTTGTAGGGTAGTTCTTGGAACTCCGTCTTTCCTGTCTCTGCTCTGAGAGATGATCAATGTACCTTGATAAGTTTTGTATCAGGGACTTTTTCTTTTAGGGGCACTATGTACATCATGTTTTGTTTTCAAGCAACAGATTTTTAGACCGACCAAAAAAAAGAAATACTTAATTAATCCTTCCTTTTTTCATTGCTTTCTTTTTGCAACTTTGGACTCCTTGGAACCCAAGGAACCCAAAAGGCATGCATTCCTCTTTGGATGTGCCTTCTAGAGGTTTCTACATAATTCTTTTCTTAAAAATTCAATTATCCATTTACTAATTGAATTTCCTTGTTATTGGGCCCAATAGCTAATTAAGCCCACAAAGCAACCAATCAAGGCTATTGTGAAAGGAATCCATTTATTCAAAACAAATCACATCATTATTTGTTCAATTATCCTTAATATGAGAAATCACATTTCTCACTAATTGTACCCAAAAATTGGGGTTATAACATCCTTCCCCTCTTATAGGAATTTTGTCCTCAAAATTCAAACAAGCAAACAAACAATTCAGGATAAGACTTTTCCAGGTCCATCATTGGCCCCTATGTGGCTTTGTCGTACTCATGGCATTTTCAAAGAACCTTAATCATCACATATTCTTTTCTCTGAGTTCTTTCATCCTGGCGTCTATAAACTACACAGGTGACTCAAGACATTTCAGCCTCCCTTGGGGCTCACTAGGTTCATTGCTCAGCACATGGTTGGGGTACCTCACATAGTGCTCTAATTTGGACACATGGAAAACATCTCCCATTACTCTATCCTGAGGGGTAGGGTCAAACCTAACCTTCTCCACCCATCCATCTCTAATGGACCCATGTATCGGGGACTCAGCTCTCTTAGTTATAACTTAGAGGGGTCAGATTTTCATGTCACATTTTCTCCCACAGTAACTTGTATGTCAGTCTACTTTGCATCTGCTCACAACTCTCATCGTCTCTAGGCTCCTTTCAGCCCTTGCACGATCAAAGTGACTTCATCTACACGCACTGGGGTCCCTTTTTCTAACCATCTTGTGGTACTTTTCTAACCATCATGTGGTCCTTTCACCAACATCACCTTACTGAAGTGGTGACTGACACAACCTCCCTTACAGAGCTTCATATAAAACCCGATACTGGCTATGGTGGTCATTGTCACATCTTTCATAGGACAAGAACTGTCTCTAGATATCACCCTGAACGAGCACTCATGCCCTCATCAGACCCTTTAGTCTGGATCATACTAACCATAGTTAGGGGTGATAACTATACTAACATTGAGTTCTTCATGTACCTACTTCCACTTTATGGAAGTGAACCTTTAGGTCAAACTCAAGAACCTTCGAACTCGCTTCATGGTGTAGTTGAACCATCTCTCTCATGGGTAGTTCAACTAGATCTGTCCCTTGACAGAACTATTTCTTTCTTATGTCATCTAGGTAAGGTGATCTTCCATAACCCATATTGCATCTCGACCTTCCTCGGTCCAGGGAAGGCCTATCACAACATCCATAGTGTTGAGCTCTCATTCCCTCTCAGGTATTCTTTTGTCCTCTATATCGATACACTGGGTTATTGGGGTTCGTCCTTTACCTCCTCGCTTGCATGGTCATAAACCACATGCAACTTCATCTTAAGCATCTAAAGTGCTATTGCCATTACCACGGTGTATAGTGATCTTTAATCATGATTTCCTGTACGTCATGATTCTTCAATATCGATTCCTATGAAACCCTAAACCACTCTAGTCGGGGTTTCATCACCTTCTTTTCCAAAGAAGCGCATCTGAGGTTTTACCACCATCCTTTCATTGCATCAAGGACTAGACTGGCTAACCAAACGACCCTTAACTTTTCAACGTATCTTGTTACATATGAGTGTTGTCCAAACACCTCTCCTTTCCAAACTTAGGGTTAGCCAAACAACCTCTTCTAGCTTCAAGTCAGATGTATCTCAACCAGAGCATCCATTACTCCTTCACATCCTTAGGTATTAGATAACGTTGAAGCCATACACTTCCATGTATTTCACTTACCATTTCACCTCAAATTCTATGTCTTTCTCCAATTAAGAACACTCTCTGATTCCATCATCATGGTGATCAACTCAACCTGGTATAACTTGTAAGTTCTACATAGCTTACGATAAAAACATCCTCGTAAGGGGACTACCTCATTCCTCTTAGTGTTTACAAACCATCCATGTATCATTCACTTTACCAGGGTAGATTATCTTCTCTATCCCCATTCCTCGTGGCAATGTTCCAACCTACATCATCTCTTATCCTTGGTGTATGACATTCGTAATGTCCTATCTCTCACTCCCATAACACGAGGAAATAAGCATTTGGTTGCAGTCCAAATATAGAGTTCTTCCTGTTCCAAGAGTAGAGATGGTACATCCCACCTTGCCAATACACCTTTACATTTAAGTTGCAACATGCCACATATGTCTCTACATCACAGACATCATGATATCAAACTAGTCTTGAACCTACTGAGGTTTATATCCTTGGTCATCTCCTCTAGGTCTATAGGGTACCGACTCTTTTGGGGTCATCCCTCTTCCCTCATGCATCAAGAGAGTGCCCTACTCATCTGCCCTTTGGGTCCCATGAGTTCATGAAGGTGATCAATCTCCTAACCCATGGCCCTCAGACAATGATAGTTGTTACCTCCCCACCCTATGGTCATGTGCATTTGGGGAATTAGGCAACTCCTATTTTCACCGGTCTTATCCCTACCTGACCCTAGGATAGACTTAGGATTCTCCATAATAGTACATGTTCACTTAGAATCTTACCCAGGTCTTCATCATCTGTTCTGCATTCATGGGCTGGCTTTCATCCTTTCATAGGGATCATGGCAACTTGCCTACCTTGGTCAAGCTCCATACCGGTTACTTCCATGGTAACACATTCACATGCAATAGAGATGGATATCTATGGGTCTGTAGATTCATGCTCATACCATGTACCTTTCACTTAGCATCTCAAGATCCTATGAGACCTCTTCAGGTTACCTTAAACCAACAAAACTGATATACACCCTACCAAAGGGGTCCCTCTCCCAGGATGGGAGGAAAACTATCTCTTGACAACAAGGTCACAAAAGCTCTTAGGTATAGGGTTTACATCCACATGAACTTACTTAACCCTAGCAAGCTATTAAGGCACAAGTAGATCACCTACTGTACCATGCTAGGTCATCCTTGTCCTCTTTCCTTCGTGCTGGATCTAGATCATACTTTCCTTTATCATCAACCTAGTTGTGAGGGGTTCATCAAACATACCTTAAACTTAAGGGGATTCCCTTTTCCTTTTTACATGAGGCATACCATGCTCGAAACTATAGCAACTTAATTCTCATCATGAGCATCAGGTATACCACTTCCCTCTTAAGTCAAGAACCCTAGGTTTACTTTGGGTGTCCAACTGCATGCTCAATCTCTTAACCACAAACCAAACATGTAACGGGTATGACATACACTTCCTGTCATCTTTTCCCTGAATCAACACTTTAAGGTTGAGTCCTCCTCAAGGACAACAACAAGGTACAAGGCCTCATAACCTGTTACAAATCCACTTCAGGGTACACAGAATGTCTTCTTCCTTTCCCAGAGGGTAAACACTTATACCGTAGGCACCTAGGTACCAGAAGATTCATCTTCTCCCTCTAGGGTTTGGTCCCTCTCCTAGCAACCAAGACATCATCAACCTCTAGGGATCAAGCATGTGGTGACCACTAGCATCCTCTTAGGTCACATCATCCTCAACTCCCGACTTCTCCTCATATCTCGGAGTCTAGGATTCCATCCTTCTTGCTGGGTTTCCTGCTCTCTCTCTAGAGCTAACCCTATAACTAACCTCACCATTAGAGGTCCTATCTTCGTGAAGGGTCAACCTCGTAAGCCTACCCCTACCTAGAAGAAGCCTACACTCAACTCATGTTTGGTCAAGGTTATCCATAGCCCCTTAAGCTCCATCATGATTCCTTATCCATGGTTTCAACCCTTTGCTCACACTACTAACATACCCTGGGTGCATGTGATGCCCTAATCGCATAAGCCCATAGGGTCTCTACATGTCGGAATACAAGGACTCCCGGACCCGTGTGACCGCCTGGCCAAAGTCTTAGGGTATGAATCGAAATAAGATACCTTTAGGACTTCTCATCTTATTCATCCCTTCTCATCACAAAATTCTGATAAGGACCTAAAGGATTAGGGTTTTCTTTCGTCTCCTCACCCTCTTGAGGTATGGGTAAGGTTAATAAGGTTTAAGAAATCCTCCACCAAATTAATTAAAGGCATGTAAATAAGATGTCATGGACATAAGCTTAATAGATTAAGTGTAACCTAAAGAATAGATACATGCTTAGGTCGTATGACATAACTTGTCATGTCCTCAGAATAGACTTGAGAGTAGACCTTCTTGTCAGGAGGTTAAGTCAGTCTTGGAGATAGAGATCTCCATTGCTAGTAGAGACCTGGCACATCCTATGAGGATGATGCTAACCCTAACCATAAGTGATGTTTAGAGAGAGATGAGTTGGACTAGGTGTTTGAAGGGACATGCTTTTGGGATGCCATATGATCCATGGGTGACCTAGCACCTTTGGCAACCCAACCCTGGGAAGGGTCATGCATGTTAGGGTAAAGGATAGCTCCTTCGATGATGTTGTTAGTGACAGACATGTAGAGACCCTATGGGCTTATGCGATTAGGGCATCACATGCACCCAGGGTATGTTAGTAGTGTGAGAAAAGGGTTGAAACCATGGATAAGGAATCATGATGGAGCTTAAGGGGCTATGGATAACCTTGACCGAACATGAGTTGAGCGTAGGCTTCTTCTAGGTAGGGGTAGGCTTACAAGGTTGACCCTTCACGAATATAGGACCTCTAATGGTGAGGTTAGTTATAGGGTTAGCTCTAGAGAGAGAGCAGGAAACCCAGCAAGAAGGTTGGCATCCTAGACTCCGAGATATGAGGAGAAGTCGGGAGTTGAGGATGATGTGACCTAAGAGGATGCTAATGGTCACCACATGCTTGATCCCTAGAGGTTGATGATGTCTTGGTTGCTAGGAGAGGGACCAAACCCTAGAGGGAGAAGATGAATCTTCTGGTACCTAGGTGCCTACGGTATAAATGTTTACCCTCTGGGAAAGGAAGAAGACATTATGTGTACCCTGAAGTGGATTTGTAACAGGTTATGAGCCCTTGTACCTTGTTGTTGTCCTTGAGGAGGACTCAACCTTAAAGTGTTGATTCAGGGAAAAGATGACAGGAAGTGTATGTCATACCCGTTACATGTTTGGTTTGTGGTTAAGAGATTGAGCATGCAGTTGGACACCCAAAGTAAACCTAGGGTTCCTGACTTAAGAGGGGAAGTGGTATACCTGATGCTCATGATGAGAATTAAGTTGCTATAGTTTCGAGCATGGTACGCCTCATGTATAAAGGAAAAGGGAATCCCCTTAAGTTTAAGGTATGTTTGATGAACCCTCACAACTAGGTTGATGATAAAGGAAAGTATGATCTTGATCCAGCACGAAGGAAAGAGGACAGGTATGACCTAGCATGGTACAGTAGGTGATCTGCTTGTGCCTTAATAGCTTGCTAGGGTTAAGTAAGCTCATGTGGATGTAAACCCTAGACCTAAGAGCTTTTGTGACCTTGTTGTCAAGAGATAGTTTTCCTCCCATCCTGGGAGAGGGACCCCTTTGGTAGGGTGTATATCAATTTTGTTGGTTTAAGGTAACCTGAAGAGGTCTCATATGATCTTGAGAAGCTAAGTGAAAGGTACATGGTATGAGCATGAATCTACAGACCCATATATATCCATCTCTATTGCATGTGAATGTGTTACCATGGAAGTAACCGTTATGGAGCTTGATCAAGGTAGGCAGGTTGCCATGATCCCTATGAAAGGATGAAAGCCAGCCCATGAATGTAGAAAGATAGATGATGAAGACTTGGGTAAGATTCTAAGTGAACATGTACTATTATGGAGAATCCTAAGTCTATCCTAGGGTCAGGTAGGGATAAGACTGATGAAAATAGGAGTTGCCTAATTCCCCAAATGCACATGACCATAGGGTCGGGAGGTAACAGCTATCATTGTCTGAGGGCCATGGGTTAGGAGATTGATCACCTTCATGAACTCATGGGACCCAAAGGGCAGATGAGTAGGGCACTCTCTTGATGCATGAGGGAAGAGGGATGACCCCAAAAGAGTCGGTACCCTATAGACCTAGAGGAGATGACCAAGGATATAAACCTCAGTAGGTTCAAGACTAGTTTGATATCATGATGTCTGTGATGTAGAGACATATGTGGCACGTTGCAACTTAAATGTAAAGGTGTATTGGCAAGGTGGGATGTACCATCTCTACTCTTGGAATAGGAAGAACTCTGTATTTGGACTGCAGCCAAATGCTTATTTCCTCGTGTTATGGGAGCGAGAGATAGGACATTACGCATGCCATACACCAAGGATAAGAGATGATGTAGGTTGGAACGTTTCCACGAGGAATGGGGATAGAGAAGATAATCTACCCTGGTAAAGTGAATGATACATGGATGGTTTGTAAACACTAAGAGGAATGAGGTAGTCCCCTTACGAGGATGTTTTTATCGTAAGCTATGTAGAACTTACAAGTTATACTAGGTTGAGTTGATCACCATGATGATGGAATCAGAGAGTGTTCTTAATTGGAGATAGACATAGAATTTGAGGTGAAATGGTAAGTGAAATACATGGAAGTGTATGGCTTCAACGTTACCTAATACCTAAGGATGTGAAGGAGTAATGGATGCTCTAGTTGAGATACATCTTACTTGAAGCTAGAAGAGGTTGTTTGGCTAACCCTAAGTTTGGAAAGGAGAGGTGTTTGGACAACACTCAGATGTAACAAGATACGTTGAAAAGTTAAGGGTCGTTTGGTTAGCTAGTCTAGTCCTTGATGCAATGAAAGGATGGTGGTAAAACCTCAGATGCACTTCTTTGGAAAAGAAGATGATGAAACCCCGACTAGAGTGGTTTAGGGTTTCGGAGGAATCAATCTTGAAGAATCATGACATATAGGAAATCATGATTAAAGATCACTATACACCGTGGTAACGACAATAGCACTTTAGATGCTTAAGATGAAGTTGCATGTGGTTTATGACCATGCAAGCCAGGAGGTAAAGGACGAACCCCAGTAACCCACTGCATCGATATAGAGGATAAAAGAATCCCTGAGAGGGAATGAGAGCGCAACACTATGGATGTTGTGATAGGCCTTCCCTGGACCGAGGAAGGTCGAGATGCAATATGGGTTATGGAAGATCGCCTTACCTGGATGACATAAGAAAGAAAGAGTTCTGTCAAGGGACAGATCTAGTTGAACTACCCATGAGAGAGATGGTTCAACTACACCATGAAGCGAGTTCGAAGGTTCTTGAGTTTGACCTAAAGGTTCACTTCCATAAAGTGGAAGTAGGTACATGAAGAACTCAATGTTAGTATAGTTATCACCCCTAACTATGGTTAGTATGATCCAGACTAAAGGGTCTGATGAGGGCATGAGTGCTCGTTAAGGGTGATATCTAGAGACAGTTCTTGTCCTATGAAAGATGTGACAATGACCACCATAGCCAGTATCGGGTTTTATATGAAGCTCTATAAGAGAGGTTTTGTCGGTCACCACTTCAGTAAGGTGATGTTGGTGAAAGGACCACATGATGGTTAGAAAAGTACCACATGATGGTTAGAAAAAGGGACCCCAGTGCGTGTAGATGAAGTCACTTTGATCGTGCAAGGGCTGAAAGGAGCCTAGAGACGATGAGAGTCGTGAGCAGATGCAAAGTAGACTGACATACAAGTTACTGTGGGAGAAAATGTGACATGAAAATCCGACCCCTCTAAGTTATAACTAAGAGAGCTGAGTCCCCGATACATGGGTCCATTAGAGATGGATGGGTGGAGAAGGTTAGGTTTGACCCTACCCCTCAGGATAGAGTAATGGGAGATGTTTTCCATGTGTCCAAATTAGAGCACTATGTGAGGTACCCCAACCATGTGCTGAGCAATGAACCTAGTGAGCCCCAAGGGAGGCTGAAATGGCCTGAGTCACCTGTGTAGTTTATAGACGCCAGGATGAAAGAACTCAGAGAAAAGAATATGTGATGATAAAGGTTCTTTGAAAATGCCATGAGTACGGCAAAGCCACATAGGGGCCAATGATGGACCTGGAAAAGTCTTATCCTGAATTGTTTGTTTGCTTGTTTGAATTTTGAGAACAAAATTCCTATAAGAGGGGAAGGATGTTATAACCCCAATTTTTTGGTACAATTAGTGAGAAATGTGATTTCTCATATTAAGGATAATTGAACAAATAATGATGTGATTTGTTTTGAATAAATGGATTCCTTTCACAATAGCCTTGATTGGTTGCTTTGTGGGCTTAATTAGCTATTGGGCCCAATAACAAGGAAATTCAATTAGTAAATGGATAATTGAATTTTTAAGAAAAGAATTATGTAGAAACCTCTAGAAGGCACATCCAAAGACGAATGCGTGCCTCTTGGGTTCCTTGGGTTCCAAGGAGTCCAAAGTTGCAAAAAGAAAGCAATGAGAAAAGGAAGGATTAATTGAGTATTTCTTTATTAAGAAAGAAATTGAAAATAATGTTAAAATGTGGAAAACAAGTGAAAAGAGATATAATTAAGTTATCCTTTGTGGAATTTCGTATCCCAAGGATTACTAATGATAAAAGGAATACCAATGAGGAAAATAAAAGAGAAATAAAAAGAAATCCTCAAAAAGAGATATTTTAATAAGAAATAAACAAGATAATGTGAAATAATGCATATAGATGCATCTAGAAGGATAATAAATATCCTTGGAAAGTAATTTCGAAATAATGGAATGTCTTGGGATCCAAGTAGTCCCAATAAAGAGGAAAGAAAGAGAAAATACTAAAAAGTCAAAATAAGAGGATAATGTGTTGCATGAATTATGAGGTATTGTTAAAAAGAAAGTAATTTTAATTAAAGGAAATAGAATTTCGTGTCAATGGATTAAAAAGCAAGGAAAGAGAGAATAAGTAAGAAGAAATTCGAATTCCTAATTATTCAAGAAATAGGATATATCAAAGGAGAGAGAAAACTTGTGTTTTAATGAAGGAATCACTTTCCAAGTGGGAAAAGGATTTGTTTCCCTTGAATAAACGTCTTAGGGTGCGAAGACCCTCCTCTATAAAAGGGGTAGACCCTCCGGGTCGAGTCCAGAGAAGTCCCACACACACTCTCTCTCTCCCTTCTTCTTGGTTCTCACACGTGAAACCCTAACCAAGAGAGTTGTCTGACCCTGGGGCAAACGATGGGCTTATGAGTCATTGTGTTAGAAGAAGGAAGCTACCAAGGCAACCTTGAACGTCGGAGCTAGTACCTTCAAGCACGTCGCCCCTCTCGTTGGCTGCAGAAAGACCTGCAGCATGGCAGCAAGTCGCAGGCCAGAAACTCCCTCACCCGGCCGCCCCACCACCAATGGAGGCATAGGCAGGCGCAGGGGAGGGCGGCGGACGCAAGGGATACATCCCTGTTGGTCGGCGAGGTCGGATAGTTGAAGGGGAAGCCCCGCCCACGGCTCCTAGGGCGACGGCTGGCTGTGGTCGCAAGGAAGAAGATGAAGACGCGCATTGGACGTTTTTGCCCTCCGGGAATCACAGAGCTAAAGGACTCGCTTGAGGGTAAAAGAGTCAAATCGATATGTTTTGAATCAGCTGAGTTGCGCTACATGGAAAGGGCGACGTGGCAGCCCCCCATTGGCCGAAGTAAGTGTTTTATTGCAAAAATCGTAGTTAAATATCTGTAGCTCGGATTAAGACAAGTTTTATATGAAAATTGACCATCAGAACGAGAGGAACACAAAGAAATTATGTTTGAAACCTAATTTTGCATGCTATTCCAAAAGTAGTGTAAAATATCATCTTTAATGAATTAAAGGTTAAGAAACCCTATTTTGAAATAAATAAAGTATTTATTAGGGTTTAATAGATCATTAGAGTTGATGTTAACATGTTAAATGTAAAAAGGTACATTATATTAAAAAAGGAAGAACTTTGCACATGATTAGTCTAATTTAGAGTTTATGTGCTTAAATATGCTTGAAATTGGAAAAGTACATAAAGTTATCATATTTAATGATTTAATTAAGGAAAATTGATAGATGGACTTAATAACGTTATTCAAGCTGATATTAACCTGTTGTTAATAAAAGTGAAAATAGAATCTAAAAAGATGATCTTTTTATATAATTGGCTTAATTTAGGGTTTCATGCATGAATGTGAATTAATGAACTCAAAAACCCTAATTTAGATGAATATGTCTTTTAATTATTTTAATGATTCAAATCCATGAATAAATAGGGATGTGATGATCCTAAGTCAATTTGGGTATAAAAGACTATTAAAATGAATAGTTGAGCAATTAAGGTTCGTAAAAATGGAAAAGGATATTTTAGGGTTTGTTAACTTAAAAAGGATAAAGTTTGAGAAATTGATCTAAGAAACCCTAATGAATAGTAATGAAACCTTAATGCGGATTAGAAACCATAGAAAGTGAATCCAAGTTAATAAAGTAGGTTCTTGATAAAGTGTGTAATAAATAGAGTACATATTCTTTTCAGGAATTATGTGATTGTTGAATTACTTGGATTACATGCTTGGTTGGATTTTCTTAATGCTTCTGAAATCATCAAATCAGGTATGTGGTTACGATTATGAATAACCGCTTTAGTTTTCCGATGGATTCCCGGATGTTTAGGGTTCGTAAAAATGGAAAAGGATATTTTAGGGTTTTTTAACTTAAAAAGGATAAAGTTTGAGAAATTGATCTAAGAAACCCTAATGAATAGTAATGAAACCTTAATGCGGATTAGAAACCATAGAAAGTGAATCCAAGTTAACAAAGTAGGTTCTTGATAAAGTGTGTAATAAATAGAGTACATATTCTTTTTAGGAATTATGTGATTGTTGAATTACTTGGATTGCATGCTTGGTTGGATTTTCTTAATGTTTCTGAAATCATCAAATCAGGTATGTGGTTACGATTATGAATAACCGCTTTAGTTTTCCGATAGATTCCCGGATGTTTAATCGCTTTGAATGCAACTAAACTGTTTGGATGTTCATATTGCAAACTATAATGTGGCTATGACTATCACAAAGAATATATGCCTACAAACTCAGATCCTGGTTCTCTCTGTGGAATTATAGCTAACCTAGTACATGGCTGCCTATGGGCAGGTCCATCAGGTTAGAGAAAGGCCTAGTACATGGCTACCTATTGGGTAGGTCCATCAGGTCTATGGATGACCTAGTACATGGCTACCTATTGGGTAGGTCCATCAGGTCTATGGATGACTTAGTACATGGCTACCATGGAGGTAGGACCATCAAGTCACAATGAGTTAGATATTGAGCTATCTTCAGGTAGTGCCATGCGACTCTATTACCTAGAAGAGAGGTGATATCCATGTCCACTGCAGGGACAACCCAGAGTTCGAGAATATGTATGGATTGAGTTGTATGGTTTAAACCGTAATCTTGATTGTTAAATGATTAATTGAGTGATTATATTGTTAACCTAGTTGAACATTATCTTCTTCCTCCACATACCAGCTTCGGCTGACCGTCGTTTTGTTTGTCGGAGATTTAGGTACAAATCTCAAAAGTACAAACAGTAAAGCGACACCTTGTGAATTCAAGAATTAAAGAAGAAGGAGGAATTAGTTAGAATAGTTCAAGCTGTGGTTAGAAGTTTAGCTTATTCCAATCTTTTCAAAGGTATGTAAAGAAATTTTTTATTACCATTTTCAGTATAGTCTGTTAGAATTTAATAATTGTTTATGATTATATGTCGAACCTTTGATCTGGAATTTATGGGTGCAGCTTCAGCCTCTTGGTCTCCCTTAATTAGGGGTTACTGAAAGGTGAGGTCGTAACATTGGCGTTGTTTGATTGGTAGAATGGAGACGAAGGGCCAATTGGGGTTAAGGGGCCCTTTTGTAATGGTACAAATCTTTGTTTGGTGCCCGTCCTCCACAAATGTCCACGTTTTGATCATCCGCCTACGGCAACCAATTCTTCACCCCTCACCCATCCTCCCATGCATAGTCAGTGGCGAGGTATAATTTTACTTCACTCCATTCCTACTATGTGGTGGCCCTGTAGGTTAATCAGATTTGTGACTGGTTGAACGCTTCCACCTAGAACAGCAAGTCTTACCACAAAATATGCCCTTGTTTGGCATTTCGTAATTCATCCTGCACAAACTGACACAACACCAACTTATTCAATTGCGGATTCCTTGGTGCTGACTGTTGCACGGAATGCTCAATCAGACCCCCAATACAGCCAACCGGTTTCCAAATCTATTCTTTCTAGGTGGAATGTGGTGTGGGCACGGAAGCCAATCCACCATCAACACCACCCACTGCCCTTTTTGCTAGTTTCTTCGGCTTGCTGCACAATTCGCTACTGTGTTGTCATGTGCCCTCTTGATCCGAAGACGCCGGCACATTTGCTTTACATTCCTCAACTCCTACTCACGTCATTTTTCTTTCTCTCTTCCATCTTTGAGTAATCCACAAGGAAAAGGAAACCACACCTCCCACCCTCCCTCGATCTCAACCCCACTCAACCTAACGTTTTTCACCACCATTCCTTTATGTCAGCACGGACTTTGATCGTCGCCATTCATAAGTCACCACCACAGATACTGATTTAAGCAGCTATCTTAACGGTATTGCGTTCCATCCTCCAGCCCGCGCACGTCTTTGCTGTTAACATAACAGAGAGGTGTGTGTGTGAAGCAGAGCAGAGGGAAGACGAGTTAGAGAGACAGTAGCTAGCTAGCCGAGAGACCATGCAAGCGATGGAGAGGTCATCTCAGTTAACCTCAATCCTTTTCTCCTTCTTCCTCCTCACCTTCTCTTCCTACCTCATCAATCCCGCCTCGTCCGCCGTCGGCGTCGACAGCTCCACTGTAATCTTCCAATCCTGCTCCGACTTAAAATTCTCCCCGGGCACACCCTACGAGTACTCCCTCTCCACAGTCCTCTCTTCCCTCTCCACATCCGCCGGGTTCTCAACCTACGGCAACTTCACCTCAGCCGCCCTCTCCTCCACCACCGCATCCCCAATCTACGGCCTCTACCAGTGCCACCCCTCGGCTTCCCTCTCCGGCTGCGAGTCATGCGTCCGCACCGCCGCAACCTACCTCACAACCTCCCCGTCCTGTACGGGCTCGGCATCCGCCACTCTCCAGCTCCGCGGCTGCCTGCTGCGGTACGGCAACGACACCTTCATGGGCAAGCCCGACACCAGCCTCCTCCGCCGCGCCTGCGGTCCCGCTGCCTCTGGTGGTGTCGCGACGGGCGATATCGTCGCCATGAGGGAAGCGGCCTTGGCCGGTGTTGCCGCCGGGAGTGGACAGTACCGTGCGGCCGGATCCGGGTATGTCGATGCTGTGTCGCAGTGCGTTGGGGACCAGGGAGGCGGGAAGCAGTGCTCCGACTGTGTGTCCGCCGCGGCGGAGCAGCTCAGGGACGGGTGCGGGATGGCGTTGTCGGGAGAGGTGTATATAGGGAAGTGCTTCGCGCAGTATGCTGTCCGTGGAGCGTACACGTATGCTGGCGGTGCTAGTGGGGTGAACGCCGGAGACGGGCAAGGCGGCAACCACAGCAACGATCACGGTGAGTTAGTTCCCTTTCTTCTTTCTCGCTCTCTTTCCGCCGTAATTTTTGTTGCCATGTCCAATTCTGTTTGAATGCCTTCCTTTCTGTTCGGAAATGGAATTTCGGGCGTTTACGCTACCGCTTCCGCTGGGTTTCATTCATTTCTCAACGGTTTCAAAGTCAAATCAGTCTTGTTATCCCTCTCCTTTCGTCTGTTTACTTGCTTTTGT
Source organism: Alisma plantago-aquatica (assembly GCA_963693085.1). Lineage (NCBI taxonomy): Eukaryota > Viridiplantae > Streptophyta > Magnoliopsida > Alismatales > Alismataceae > Alisma > Alisma plantago-aquatica. The sequence goes on from OY856411.1 coordinate 183,041,315, forward strand.
TTGTATGCAACCCCAAATTCGAAATGAAAAGAGTTGGGATTGGAGTCGATCGAGGGTAGGGGAAGGGAGGAGTGGTTGGAATCTCACATCTTCTGCATGGGATGGGAACACAATCCTCCACCACCACCGCCAATCAGACCCCCAATACAGCCAACCAGTTTCCAAATCTATTCTTTCTAGGTGGAATGTGGTGTGGTGTGAGCAGGGAACACAATCCTCCACCACCACCGCCGACCTTTTGCCAATTTCTTCGACTTGCTGCACAATCGCTACTGTGCTGTCATGTGACCTCTTGATCCGAAGACGTCGGCACTGTAAATGATCATTTGTTTTACATTCATCAACTCCTACTCACGTCACTTTTTCTCTCTCTCTCTCTTTTATGTTTCAGTAGTTCCCCAAGGAAAAGGAAACCACACCTCCCACCTGATGAACCCTCCCTCGATCTCAGCCCCACTCAACCTAACTTTATTCACCGCCATAGTACACCATTCCTTTCTTATCAGCCATAAAAAGGGAAGGACCAAAGATTAAGGAAGGGAGATGATGATATGTTAATGAAAAGATGCGCGTATAAACAGTACTCTAGAAAGCTTAGGGGTTGACTTTTAACACAGGCTTGCAATTCAATTCATCTTACTAAGTCTTCGCTGAAAGGCATCAGAACGGATGGGATTGGTCGGTGGAGTGTGTACTGTTTGCTTTCTCTGTGTGTGTGGCTACACACACTGCATATGTAACACTTTGCTTTTTGTTAACACACCTTCATTTATCAATTCTTACTTACTTTATGTGCTCACTGACTCATCCTTTTTTCTGCCCCCTTGTCAATAACTTCAACAGCTAGCCAGACAGGTAAGGACGTGGCCATCATTATCGGGATAGTGGCGGCAATTCTCCTCATCATCCTATTCCTCAACCACCTACACAAGTCATCCAGAGAAGACGGAGGTGAGTCGGTATCTGTCACTAACAATTTTTAACACCCGTCATTTACTACTAGCCTATGTCTGTTACAGTCAGCTAGCGCAGTTCTTCCATGTATAAGCATAACCAGCAGTGTTCATATCGCTAAAACCTCTCATCATCACCATGCAGGTAAAAACTAATCCCATCACACTGGATGCGTATATCAGACGGGGGACAACCTTATCCATGAATTTTGGTCCTCATGGACTCTACGCATTGTATTCTCATGGGAGTTGGGTTGTCCATCTATTCCCTTCTCTTCTTCTCCACGTACAGTTTTCAATCTTTTTTCATAGCTGACAGTCAGAAGCAAAGCAACGGGCTCCCATGGGAGAAAAGAGGTGGAACACAGATATATGCTGATTGGAATAAAAAGAAAGATGTTAATTGGATAACAAGGGCAAGCGCCAAGGAAATAAGAGCAAAGATAAGGAAAAGGAGTATGAGGGCACCTAAGAATACAATCACAGGATGTCCTCTCCACCTTTTTTTTCTTATCTTTCTCACCCATCCCACTACTTTTTTTTTGGTTTCTATGTAAAGATTCTTTCTACTAGAATATACACATAACTGATAAAGAAAACACCTAGTTAATGATTTATACCTGATATGGTGCACATTGTTTGTCAGTGTCTCCTTGCCCGCATTTATGTTGCCAGCGCCCACCTTCTATGTAAACTTGTCCATTGATTAATGTATCCAATGACAAAGATTCAGTCCCGTGCCTCGTTTTATATAAAGATCAGCAGATTGCATTGTTAATATTTGTTTTCAGTACAGAGTATCCCGACCCTTTGCTAACACATGCTCTCCGATGTGAAGGCTTAATTGATATTTGATGCGCATGGTTTTTACTTTCGACGGGGGATACAAACTACCAAGTTAATTCTTACTTAGCACAGGTTGTTGCTTCATGAGCTAAGTAATACCCGTTTGTGTTCTGAGTTAACGACACACATACCCGTTTGTATTCTGAATGGTGGCATCACGCAACAGACTACAAAATTATAAATACATAACGATCTGCTCACTAACTGGAGTTGCCTAACCGGTCCTAGAACTATACTCTCTTTCTAAACCGTTACTGAAATAATGCTTCTTCTTCTTCTTCTTCCCACGGTCTTGTACAGTTTTGCCTTCAGGGGAACCATGGTGAAACTGAAACATGAATGAGGCACCTTGTTTGGATTATATTAGTTTTATGGGGACCACAAATGGAAGATGGACAAACCCTTCTTCTTCTTCTTCTTCTTCTTCTTCCCACCGTATTAATTTTGCCTTCAGGGGATCTCGAACAGTGGTGAAACTGAAACAGGGAGGAGGCATCTCGTTCAGATTATATTAGTTGTATGGGGCCATAAACGAAACATGGACAAACCTTAATTGTTCCACGACTGACTGTTGATCCTGCTAATTATATTAGTTGTATGGGGCCATAAACGGAAGATGGACAAACCTTAATTGTTCCACGACTGACTGTTGATCCTGCTTTTAGCAGGTATACAGATTCCCAGAGTGGATGATGATTTCATACCTGCTCATTCGGTTGTTTCATCCTAATCATCAGCAAATGATGTTGTCAGAGAAAAGGAAAAAAAAAGGAGAGCAACTTTTGGTTGAAGATTTGGTGTGCACTAGCTAACAGGGGACCCCAAGGTAGGGCAGGTGATATAGATAGTGTATACATAATATCGTTCTCAGGGGACCCTGAATCGTCATCAACTGCCACTCGAGAGGGCTCGTTATTCAAATCATGGCAGAATCCACAGTGGTTTTCAGGATATCAGATCAATACAACAGTTGCGGTCCAATGACATAAGGTTCTAGACTTTAGGGTGAACGATTGATTGCCAAAGTGAGGAGTGAGTGATGAGGGGATAAGGCCCTTTTCTAGATCATTTCATTGCAAGCAAGAAAACGACCTGCCCCCTCTTTTCCAAGTATGGGCATGCCGCCCTCCCTTCACCAACCGAAACTAGGATCTACAAATCATTCCATGGATAGTCACAAGGGTACAGGAAAACGTTTCAATAAAGGCAAAGGAAGATACTGGCTAACATGCTTTGTCCCACTATATACATCCCTACCTGATGTCAAAGCCAGTCCAGCTGCCGTACTAGGTAGGAACTCTCTGTTCCTGTTGCAGATGCATGATATTTATCTCAACTTTATTATTCAGATAATTAAAATAGCAGAGTAGAGCGTCCACAGATCATTTAGCAAAATAGGCATTGCTTAAATGATGTATTCCGCAGAAGTGGGCTGCTACAATCAAGAATGCCATTTTAAGGTTGCTAGAGCAAGTGTCTGCTGCTCCGCGATTTTAGCACAACAAATTTTTTTAGGACGATGCCATTTTGCCAACTTCTAATTCTTCAATACGGATAATCTTCATGCATAAATTACTGAGTCTGGTTATTAATAACTAATTGACTCAACACCTTAGGCTTTAAGAAATTAGGTTAAGTGCAAAGCAAAATTACTTACAATTACGGTAACTATAAATAATGCATAGAACTAGAATTTCAAATCATCATCATCAAAGATTCGATTCCAACTTTGTTGGTGGCCGGTTTTATGGATCCTTCTTTAACAATTAACTCTGGGATAGGTCCTATTTTCATCAAGATGTAGATATTCAAAAGCATTCCTAATACTCTCTTTAGAGACCATTTTGGAATGAAGAGAAATAAAAGAGAGTTAACTGAGAGAGAAAAAAACAAAAGAATATATGTGACATAACACGACATTTAATAACAATAACAAGTTGCTAGAAAAATAATACACAATAGTACATATAACGTATTTATGCGCAAATCACTAATAAAATTAAACATAACTGAATTTCTTTCTTTTCGTATGAATATTTATAAACATGATATATATTATCGACAAATGTATTTCTATATTTTGATGTGCTGGTTAGAATATACTTGTATTTTGCACTTATGAAATTGTGCTACCGCCAATACAAACTATATACCGTGTTATGATGTGTTTTCTCCTCACACTTCATTTTTACACAGACATTAGTGTATTATATAATTTATGTCAATTGAAGTAGTTTATCTTTTGACATGTCCCGCTTGTAATTCTATGAGCTCTTTTTAATTTATAATTGTATATACATGTATGTCGTGTTATTTTTTATGTGTACATTTTAGATGTATTTTATTTTATATTAATAATACTTATATATAACATAATTTATGTGCTATTTTATGTATTTTTTTTGTTACTTTCTAAAAATAAAATTCGTTGTTCACCTATACATCTTGTGTTTCATTGTATAAGCTAGTGTTTTTTATTTATTTGTAGTCTATTGTTAACTTTGTGGTTTAGATATATTGTCATGTATTTTTTTTGCTATACAATAATATATTATTTGAACATCCACTTCTTTATTTTCTCATTCCCTCTCTGTCACTAGTACCTTCGTCCTTGCTATATCTCTGATTCCTACTACCCTCGTCTTTTTGCTATTTTCCTCCCATTCTCTCATTCTTTTCTTTACTAAAATTTTGTCTAAGTATGTTACAATTTGTCTTTGTCACATATTAATGTGTTGTAATTAATACATTTCAATGAAAAAAATAATATAAAATATATATAATGTATATGACAATTTTGTATAAATCCTTTTACAAAACCAACATGGTAAATTACATTAAAATTACATTTATATGATTGAAAAATAAATCTTAAATTATTACAAACAATATAAAATAACGTAGTTTGGTGAAAAATAATCATAATGGAGGATGTAAAATAATGGAATAGATCATGAAGAGGTTTCAAATTTGTATTTTAGTTCTGATGGAATATTAATTGTGAATTTTGTGTTGGCCAACTTAGGTGTTTCATTTCAAATTGGGATCAAACTTGAAATTAAGTTTGAATTCTTCATATTCGGGTCAAGTTTGTGTTTGATAAAAAAAAAACTTTAGACCCTAATCTAGTTAACAACTCGGACTCGAGTCATATTTTTCCAACTCTAATAGACACTAGACATATCCCATGCATTGTATGGATTTCAGAATATTAGACTGTTTACAGTATTGTAACGTAATGTTGTATATCCTCGTCTAGATAAAGAAAAAAGAGATAGTATTAACGTTAATAAATAATTATATTGTGGGTGAGAGTAGGATAGATATGAAGGAAAAGACAGATTGAAACTTGTTTCAAGTAATTTCATATCAAAAATATTGTTAAGGAAGAAGAATGTAAGGAGTGAGACCCACTAAGGGGACCACTCCCTATTCTATAATTGTGAGAACATTATAGCGATTCTACAAAACATTCTTTCTTAATGTATAGATAGAAGGGGAGCTAAATCACTCTCAAAAATATATAGCAAAATAGATCCACTAGAAGAGAACTACTTTTTTGTTAGGGTTGGTACCTCTAAATCTGTAAGGGTCATTACTCTTGTTAACATGTGTTAGGGTCGTCACTCTGGAACAAAAGCCCAAGTGGCATCCACCTCGAAGACTCCACTAACCATTAACGGTCCAGATCATCGCCTCAACATGAATGGTTGTGATTTGCTTAAAACAAGGGTAAAACCTTTAGTTACTTTCCGGCAGCCGCTTTCTGCCCCATCCCAGCCACAACTCTTCCGCAAGTTCTCCCTCAGCGGCGGGCTTCATCACCCATCTCCAGCCGTAATCCCTCCCGACTAGATATTCTCTGCCGGCACACAGCCCCAGCCGGCACAACAGGGTCTCGCCCCTAGACTTTGCACCTCCACAGCTTCCACGTCCTCCACCATTCCATCCCAAAGGCCACCACATAAATCTGCCCTCTTTCCTTTACCCTTCTCTTTACCTTGCCGACTACCGTCATTCACCCATGCTAGCGCTCAGCACAAAGAAAGCGATGCCGTTCAACCAACTGCTGACTCCACCGGTAGTGGAAACCCAGTACGGTCCCTCCTAAACCCAGCCGCGTACTGGCTCGTCCATCCTTTGCCAACCCCACCAGCCAAGGCGAAAGGCATCGGCGCTAGTGACTGTAGTGACCATCTTCGATTTGCAGGACAATGAAGCCAAAGGCAACAACAACATCTTGGACGTACGTGCGTACTGTATTTCCACCTCACACATGTTTGAAATGAGCTTGGATATGCAAGACTTTGGTAGCTCCGACTCTTCTCTATCATTTTTTTATGTACATAGTAATTTTTCTAACTGGTTTGCTTGTATCTCAACACGAATTATATACTTTTGTCTCTGTTCAGGCCACTTTTCAATTACATCTAATTCACTAAAAGGCTGATTTTTTTAATATGAATCCATTGATCTACTGGATGGAAGTATGATTAGCTGAGGTGAGGGAAAGAACAGAATGGCTATCAATTGCAAGTGAACAACTGGAAGGACAACCCATCTTCAGATTGGACAATCTGTCGCTGTGATGCAGGGCATCCACTCCCGGTGCTCTCCTACCTTTATTTTTGAATCTGGTCTGTTTTTTTCTTCCTTTCTTGGTAGCATAATTCTAAATGCAAATACAATTGGGATTCTAATATAGTTATGTTAATATATAAAAGTAAATTTTGTTGTTGCATATTATATTTAGCCTCATACCATGCTTTCTTGTTACATGTAATGGGAACACAAAGGATATCACTTCGAAAATGCATACTTATGTTGATAATGAGCACATGGCAAATCTGATGTGTGGTAGTGAAAAATATGGGGGATATTGTATCTAGTTGGACACATTATTGTATTTAACCTCTATTTTAACTCCCATTTCTATTGACAACCAATGTTGACAATTTTCCTTGCATGTTATATGTGTTTCTTACATGAATTTGTTTTCTTTAATATGTCTTTCTTGATACAATTGCAACTAATATTTGAAGAACATGTTTGAAGAATTAACATGGTTTATATAATTTCTCTATTAGTGTTTGTCTAAATGTATTTAGATTTTCAATAGTTTTGTCAATTGTTTACATTTTGATTTTGTATGTATTCGTGTGAATTAGGACTTTTATATGATATTTATATGTATGGATGTATAACGTATAAATATCATCACTTTATCCTTAGACGAGTACTCCTCCAGGCTTTCGTTTGAGTAATATAATGACACAGAGAAACCAAGCATAAAATAAATATTAGCTCTCATTTCAAACATCATGGTAATACATTCACTATAGAAAATGTACAAATTCATAGTAATGTGTGAAAGTCACATACATTATATAATATAAGTTGCATATGAAATAGATGTAACACAACAATTTTCTTGTTCACCTATTTTTTCATAAAAAATAGCTTTCGAATGAAATCTTAACACTAATATGCAAAAAAGAAAGTAGATGAATGACATTCCACAAAAAAATACAAAAGTCCATAGGAAATAACTTGTGCTAATACTCTTCTAATTGAATGTGCTAATCAACATTGCGGTTACTTGCGCCATGGATTGTGGATCTAAGCTTATTACAAAATTGTCGTTGGTTGGTTCAAGTAGCTTCAATAAAAGGTAGGCAAGAGTAGGGGTTGGTTTTGAGATCCCCATTATTGATCGCTTGGTTGAGTCTTTAATACTATCTACATGTTAGGGAAAGAGTTAATTTACATTAAATGACACACAATTGATTTGGCGACTAAAGAATGCGTCTTTACTTGTATACCTTACATGGCCATGCATGTTCTATCACTTGAACTGTTTGGCATGGCTATACGGGCATGTCCCATGTGCATATTGGCAGGTTGCTACATATTTCCTATATATTTGTTGTGTGAACATGATGCACACCCTTGCAATTGATGTATGACTTAAAATGGCTTTTAATTGACATCAAATAAAGCATGCTAGTATGGATAAATACTTGGACATGCATTAGATAATATACATACATGAAAAATGTTACCTACATATTTATAGGTGTGAAGGTGGTTTGACTTATACTTTCTAGATGATTAAATGCTTTTTGACTTACCTACATCTAACAGATAGAACCCATAATAGTTGTCTATACAACTATTTAATTGATTTTTTTAAAATATCCTCATATTAACCTTTGATCATATCGATGTTGGTGATTGAACTTTGGCTATGGTGTTGAATCCTACACATCAACAAAAATCCATGCTAGTGTATGGTTCTTCCATTAATGCTAGATTTAAGTAGGATGAAAGAGACTTAGGGGTACCCATTGCTCATGGTTGATAGACTATCCATAACTAGTAGACAATCCATCATCCACCACATGTATGTGCTTAACATGTGTCCATGATGGCCACAAAAACCTTAGGGAAATGTCCATGCTTCCTAGCCTAAAGGGGAACATGTTTACCTATTTTCTCTCTCTCTCTCGAAGGTAGTGTATATATTCTATAAACTTTTGTTTCTAAATAAAAATGAACATTTTTTTCATTTTTATTTCTTACAGGATTATGCAAGAATGAATAATGGGAGCATACTTGGCATGACTAATGAACTCAATGTTTGTGCAATTTTTTATTTTATTTCTAGTTGAAGCTTTCATTTAATTTAATGAACAACATAATTCATGTTTTGTGTGTACTAACATGTACTGATGATTCCATGAAGTAAGAGTTTGATTGGAATTTAGTATGTACCCAATGGTGCATGATAGGTTGCTTCGTGTAAGTGTAGCCTCTTATCTTTATTCTTTATCTCAGACTTGCCTATTTTTGTTTCTTCATCAGGTTTAACTTTATTGCAAGGGTGGTTGATGGGGCGTACATGAAAAGACTTCATGGGAAAGCCCCTTTCTTGATTAAGGCTACATCTATCATAGTAATGATCATCATGTATGGTATAAACAAATTATTGTATGGTTTTGTTGCTTAGATAAGCTCCTTATTTCCTGTTATCTTTTTATTATAGCTCATATATCATGATAACAATATGCCTCATTAATTTCCAAACCATAATAACACATTGATAAGTATTTAAAGATATTACTTCCAACAAGATATTTTGTTATTTTACTTCCACAAACATCTAGGTATAAACATATGGTTTTAGCTAATAGATCAATTATGCAACAACCCTAGGTATGACTCTCTTCATTTTTTGAAATGTAATCCATTAGTTGCAATTATTCTCTTGTTATGATGTGTAGAATGAAAAATTAACTTAGGCACATAATCTTTGTTTGTATAATCTATGTACCATCGTCTAGATGAGGAAGTAATACTTGAAAAGTTAAACATCTAGGGAATGAATGAGTTGAAGTGGAATAAAATACATATGTGGTAGTTAACAACAAGATAACAAAAACATTGAGGGTATGATTCTTAACAACTAGAAGAAAACTAAGTTTTTGTTAGGGTTAGACGCTCCAGATCTGTTAGGGTAATCCTCCTAATTAAAATTTACAAGGCTCGCAACCCTCACACAAGTGCCCATTCCAGATTTAATAAAAGTCCGCACTTATAAATCAACAGTACATATTGTTCTATTCATACGAACGATCAGGATTTATTGAAGGAAAGGGAAAAACACTTGCCGGTCTCCGTGAAAACTGTGATCATCATCTCTCACACCCCAGCGGTGCGGCGCAAGCACAATCTATCGGATTTCCCCCAACCTGTCCGCAACTCGACTCGTTCCGACGGGATTGCTTACATTGTGCGCCGCTTCAACTCCGCCCTTGTCAAATTCCACTCCGGCGGCCTTTCCCAGCTCACAAGTTTTGTCTCCTGATTTCCGTTATCCTCTGTTCCAGGAACCCCTGCCTCCTCTTCGGCGACAGCTCACTGCCTCCTCTTTAGCAACGACATGCTCCACCACCTCCTGTTCAGCAATGGCATGCTTGTCCGCCTTCCCTGTCCTGGTCGCAACTGCGTCCCCTCTTTTTCTACCATCCCAATACTCTCTCGATTTTGCCACCGCCCACCATGCTTATCCTCCTCGGTCGTCTATTCATCCTTGCTATGCACAAAATAGAAGCAAAATGCTCGTCCTTGTAGGCGACTCCGTGAACAGAACTAGTGGGAATCCCTTCTGTGCATGTTGTCGCAAGCTCCAAATGAGTGGTCAAAGACTCAAAGTCGGGCTAGAAAATTACAAGAAGAAGGTTACTTGCAGTTCCAGATCCTAGTATAGCAAGCCTCCAATGGATTCTGATACCTAGTTTGCTCTGTATTTGGTATTTCTTTGTACAAAATTTCATATTAGTTAGTACTTTCCTTGGTTTTTGCAGGATTACTGGTGCACATTGGAGTATGATATGATTGATGCCATTTAGAGGAGCTAGTCAAGTAGAACGTAGCATATATATTGGTGTTTAACACCGTGCAATGGTGGAACCATCACAAAACCAAACCTGGGTGAGTGGGTTTGTATTTTACTCTTAATTTTTCTTAGGTTTCTACCTTGTTGATTTTTGGTCAAAAGTGGTTCTCTTATAGTGTGTTGCTGATAGATACATTACCTTCTAGTCTAGACAGTAAATAAACAAGTATTCATTAAGAAAACATAAATAAAGAAAATCGCCTAGTGGCCCTAGCTATATTATATTAGTGTTGTACATTTTTTTTGAATGGTGTTGAAGATGTCATTATTATGTAAACTCTTTGAGCTTGACCCTCTCCTAGTGCTATTGTAAATGAAATTATGTGGCACTAATTCTTGGATCAAAATCCATATGATATTTCATAAATGTGGTGTGTTGTGCATCTATCCCGTAAGATTTTATCTAATCAACATATTTGACTATAGATGGTAGGTATATGCCATTTATATAATCATGGTGTTTGATATCTAATTAGCAAGTCTATCGCCTATTTGAAAACCTTTTAACTTGAAAAACTAAATCTTGTCCAACTTCTAGTTCACACATCGTACTATCATAGTCTCAAAGCCACAATTACTGGAAACTTTCAGTTGAGAGTGCACTATGTTGACAAGATCTTTCTCTTGGTCCAATCATTATACATACTAATGGATACATATTTGTTTGCCTCATGTAGCTATGCATTTTTATATTTTTTTCCCACTATAATAATTCAATGCCATATCTATTGTATAGGAATCCTTAATAAGCACTACCAAAAAACACACATTGTGTTGTGGTTCCTCCTATTCTTGTTTGAGGGGTATGACTATCACATATCACATGGAGAAAAATACGAGACTACAACCTCTAACACATTCCTTCCATTTACTTTTCAGTTTCTTCATAATTTTTTCTAGCGTGAGGCTTTCTTTCCCTCTTTTATTTTGACCATATACAAAATTTCCAGCCATTGTATTCCACTTTTTTTGCTTCTACCCATCCTTCCTAATTAAGCTCTCTCTCATTCACTTCTCCCCTTCTAACCCCTCAATTTTCCCTTGTTGATTTTCTTGAGTGCAAATGTTAGTGTCCCAGCGGTTCATGTCGAGAAATGTGAAAGGTCAGAGTCATGCTAAGCTCACCATAGGGGAGTAGCCACAATTGACCAGCAATTTAGAACTTCAATTTTAGAATCAATCTCTATGACTTTTGAGTGCTCTAGTAATTTTAGAATCAATCTCTAGTATATATATACAGTTATATATATAAAATCCATGGACCATTTATGTTCTGAAATGCATTATGCGGTAAGCGTTCGGTCAGGTTGCCTCACTATCCTTGGCTATTTCGATCCTTACACATAACTAAGCAACACATTTTCTTCACGACTTACTGTTTATTTTTCTTTGTGCACTGATTACTTCTTGACAAATCCATAATGAGTTAATTGTGTTTCTCTCTCTCCACCTAATAGCTATATTAATTGTATTTATGTTGCATTCCTTAAATATATACATGCTTGTATGATATATATATTTTGACATTAATTCATATAAGTGAAAATATGATTATGTTGTCATGCACTCACCACCGTTGCCTCTATGCAATCGCCGCCATTGGCATGCACTCACCACTGTCATGTACTCACTATCTTGAGTAACATGTAGTCATTGCTGCCGCTTCCATGAAGTCGTCATCGCTGCCTCACACCAACCATAGTTCTGACACCTTATCATCCATACATAGGGATGGCAAAGAAGTATATTTTCCAACAACCACCCCATACAAACCATACCAAGTTGTAAATAAATCATGCAAACACCCACCCCATCTCCCCCATGGTTTTTATCTCTTGGTAGCTGGGTAGCCATGAGAACCCATCAACCTACTACTACCAACACAACACACATCACAGACACGTCTTCCCCGCCTCAGGTTGGCCATGCAGTCACATCTGTTGTCATCATACACTTGACATGACTGTCGTTGTCTTGCAGTCACCACCGTTGCTTCTATATAGTCATCGCCATTGGCATGCACTCACCACCGTCATGTACTCACTGTCACCACTAACATGTAGTCACTGATGCCGCTTCCATGAAGTCGTCAACACTACCTCACACCACCCATAGTTTTGGCACCTTGCACTCACACGAACATGTAGTCATTGCCGCCGCTTCTATGAACTCATAAGTGCCGCCTCGCACTACACATAGTTACGACACCATGCACTCACACCACCGCCACGGAAGAAGTCACCCCATTTCTACTTCGCCGTAGAGGAGCAAGCTCGTTGCGTCTCGTCTAGGAGCATGGAGGCGACAGGCGAGAGCAACATGCTCGAAGAGGTGAGGAAGGATGGTGATGACACCCCTGAGATCGAGCATGCAAGAGTCAAGAGCTTGAAGATGGACATACTGAGTAGAGGTGGAAATTGCAACTGTGGTAGGAGCTCCACATTCGTACAAGGTCATTGGGGCCACGTTACCACCACCGACACCTACTTCCCTACGAACTGGATGCACTGCACCCATAACTACCACCACCTCAGTCATCGTTTCCTAGATACTAACAACATTGCATATCGTCACTGACCTTCCAACTAGGCTGAGTCCCCACGATCGCCACAACCTGTAAAAAGGACTCACAACAATAGTGTGGCAAACCACATTTGTAAGAACACTCATGCAAATTTTTTCAACTTTTCATCCTACACCACGTCCAACGGAGGAGTAGGTTAGCATGTTTGGGTTCCCAACAACCAAACTGTAAATTTGGTTTTCCAGTAGTCGGGGCCCCACATACTCGATGGATCTTGAAAACCACTCATACGGGGTTGGTATGGTTCAGAGGTGGTTCAGGTACCTGTAGGTGGTTATTATTGCCAACCCTAGCCACACATGCAGATCATATTGCCATGGGCAACCAAGAAGTATGTGAGAACTTGTTATAGTCAGCACATTGCAAAGCACCATATCTTTGTACCCCACAACAAGGTAGAGAGTTTGATATGTTGGAAGTGAGGAAATGTATTTGAGTGTAATTTTTTCTCTCTCTACAACTTTTATAGCATTGTGTGAAAGATATGATTGACTCCTTTTCTACATAGATCTATAATTGTTTTTAGTAGGGAAATTGGAAGGAAACATTGTATAAGTGATTACAGAAGAAAGGAAGAGCTAGCGGTCATGCTATGTTTGTTGCTATTAGGAGGGATGAAATTTGATAGCTTGTTTTATAGAAGTTGAGTTGGATTTGTGCATTTGTCTTTATTATTGTAAACTAGATTATTATGTTTTCCTATTGTCACATACTATGTTAATTTTTAAGCTTTAAAGTGATTATGGAAGAAAAGAAGAGGCAGTAATGGACATATAATGTTTTCTACTTTTAGCAGGGATGTAATAAGACAGTGCTTGTTTGAAGAAGTCGAGCTGGATACATTAGTCTTTATTTTTGTTATTGAAAAATAAATTTCTGCATATAAACATGTTCTGCTGCTATCCTACATGTTTATAATTGTTTGATAACTGCTAATTTTTATGTTTCCGGTTGTGATAGTGGGTTGTATGCATGAAATTATTACGCTTATAAGAAGATATGTGATCTGGTTGTTTTTAATGCTTATAACATGTTCTACTTTCTCCCGCTACAAGTAGTATTTCAAGCTCACATAGGTGAAGTAGTTAGATCTCAATTCTCTCTAGACTTGTTAAGATACCTACTATCACATCACATGTCTGGGGCATGGGAAGGGCTTTATAATCTACTGTGACTCTATACATAGAATTGATAAGCTGATATGAACATATGTGATCAGAATTTCTTTTTTCTTTTCTTTTTTAAATTGTTTACAATAGGTGATGTTGCTAGTAGTTGAAGCTCAGCCTTGTCTTATATCTGGAGCTCCATTTCTACTAGTCATTGAGTTGTTGGCATCCTCCAACTTTAACAATCTTACTAACAGTGCAACTGGTTGTGACATCTTCTAGAATAGATGAGTTAAAGATTCAAGCCCAAAGATGCTAGCGCCTGGTAGCTCTTCAAGAAGCTCCACCTAGGTTGCAACTCACGTAAGAGAGGTCTCTACAAAATGATCTAACTTTGCTTATTTTTTCTTCTTCTAGATATTTATTACAGCTAGTGCATTCTCCTCCTTATTGTGGTTAAAGCTCAGATTGGTATTATGTCTAGAGTTATCTCTATGATTTGTTAATTTGTCTATATCCTCCTAATTATTCTCACTTACAATGCAGATGGTTCAATCATCTACCATAAATAAGTAAACAATTACAAGTTCAAGGAGGCTCAGGCCCGACAGTTGTGCAAGAAGCTCCATCTAGATTGTAACACAAGTCAAAGAGTCTTCACAAACGCTGTCTTTGCCTTGGATGTTAAAAAGATTCAGTTGTGGCCACAACAAACTTGAAGAATTTGTATAGGACATATAAAAGGATGTATTCTGTTATATACTTGTAGCTATCATTTGTAAACTCGTATGCGGTAAGGTTCGATGTCCCCCGTATGTAAACAATTTCAAATGAAATGAATATTTGGGTCTTTTGAGCTATCCATGAATCCAAATGGTGACTTTTGTGACTTTCAAAGAAAAAACTTCTGCTCAAAATTCGATCTAGTCCAACGACAGTTGTGTGATTATATTTGTTATTATATGAATAAATATTGGAAGGAGTTTAACCCTCACGGATAGCATGTTCTGATATAATATTAAATTCTGGTGCACCTTTTTTGTTAGGAGTATTATCATGGCACATCTATTCTGCGACCCCCTTTTGGATAAGACATCTTGAGTGAGGGTTGCCCAACCTGTAAGGGTTCTCATTCTTACACATTGCGTTTCTATAAGGGGGATGAACCTAGCAAATGGTTCTTTTTGTAGTAGTGATCATAAGGTCATAGCAGCAGAAAATAAGGTTTAATTATTACATGATCCAATTATTTTTAAGAAGACGAGTTAGAGAGACAGTAGCTAGCCGAGACACCATGCAAGCAATGGAGAGGTCATCTCAGTTAACCTCAATCCTTTTCTCCTTCTTCGTCCTCACCTTCTCTTCCTACCTCATCAATCCCGCCTCGTCCAGCTCCACTGTAATCTTCCAATCCTGCTCCGACTTAAAATTCTCCCCGGGCACACCCTACGAGTTCTCCCTCTCCACAGTCCTCTCTTCCCTCTCCACATCCGCCGGGTTCTCAACCTACGGCAACTTCACCTCAGCCGCCCTCTCCTCCACCACCGCATCCCCAATCTACGGCCTCTACCGGTGCCACCCCTCGGCTTCCCTCTCCGGCTGCGAGTCATGCGTCCGCACCGCCGCAACCTACCTCACAACCTCCCCGTCCTGTACGGGCTCGGCATCCGCCACTCTCCAGCTCCGCGGCTGCCTGCTGCGGTAAGGCAACGACACCTTCATGGGCAAGCCCGACACCAGCCTCCTCAGCCGCGCCTGCGGTCCCGCGGCCTCCGGTGGTGTCGCGACGGGCGATATCGTCGCCATGAGGGAAGCGGCCTTGGCCGGTGTTGCCGCCGGGAGTGGACAGTACCGTGCGGCCGGATCCGGGTATGTCCATGCCGTGTCGCAGTGCGTTGGGGACCAGGGAGGCGGGAAGCAGTGCTCCGACTGTGTGTCCGCCGCGGCGGAGCAGCTCAGGGACGGGTGCGGGATGGCGTTGTCGGGGGAGGTATATATGGGGAAGTGCTTCGCGCAGTATGCTGTACGTGGGGCGTACACGTATGCTGGCGGTGCTAGTGGGGTGAACGCCGGAGACGGGCAAGGCGGCAACCACAGCAACGATCACGGTGAGTTAGTTCCCTTTCTTCTTTTCTCGCTCTCTTTCCGCCGTAATTTTTGTTGCCATGTCCAATTCTGTTTGAATGCCTTCCTTTCTGTTCGGAAATGGAATTTCGGGCGTTTACGCTACCACTTCCGCTGGGTTTCATTTAATTTCTCAACGGTTTGCCTTTTAACTCCAACGGAATTTTATGGTTTTCCTGCTACCCGCCAATATAATACTACTGCAAGTATATGATCATGCAAGCGCACCAATGACGCAGTCCGAATTCTTGGCAACCAACTGAAAACTGGCAATTTCTACCGCTCTCCAGTCTGTCTCTCCTATAGTCCTATAAATGTTTTAAAGTGGAACAATCTTCTGGCTCGGCGCCATGTAAAAAAAAGGCGGGATTATATGGTTACCCATCCTCTAGAGTCTAGATACCTCTTCCGCACAACCGCACACCAGACGTAACGTACCCCTTTGGACTGGTGGTGGCGGCATCAAGACTACATGTCATCTTCTGTCTTTTTCTAGTGACGATGCCGTTTCAGACTCATGTTCATTAATGGAAAACTCCTCCTCCTCCTCCTTTGCGATCACCCGCGGATGTTTCATGTCGTGGGGTCCACACCAAAACCTAAAGTTAACTGCGCCGGTGCTTTTGAGTGGGGATGGCTATTGATGTTTTGAAATCCCACCTACCTACCGGTCCCCCCTCACTGCGTTAAGACTTGAGACTGCGAAATGCAAGCCTCCTCCTCTTCAACCTGCATTTTACAAAGGAGCCGGCCGGGGGAGATGAGGCTGTCGAGAATTTTGATTCGTTGCCAACTTATCACCATATGTTCTTAAGTGATCGATAATTTGGGCCTTTAGATAAATGCACGATTGAGACCGCACATGTATACGGTGGTCTTCTGCAACTGTGGGAGTGGTCACGTAAAACCAAGTGTGAGGATTTCAATTTCAAGTTTTCAAAATTTGCTTAAAAACCTTTATCTCATACAAAAAAAAGACAATTATGTATCATTGCTTCTCTAACACAGAAAATCAGAATTACAACACCCTCAATTCTCTACTATATATCAAGGTGAACGAAGAGGCACGTTCTCTTTCACTTGTAAGCCAAACTGTACCATTGATTACACATTAAATTTGTGTCCGTTTCAAAGTCAATGAGTTTTGTTATCCCTCTCCGTACCATTGATTACACATTAAATTTGTGTCCGTTTCAAAGTCAATGAGTTTTGTTATCCCTCTCCTTTCATCTGTTTGCTTGCTTTTGTTTGTATACAACCCCAAAATCGAAATGGAAAAGAGTTGGGGTTGGAGTGGAACGAGGGGAGGGGAGGGGAAGGGAGGGGTGGTTGGAGTTTTCATTCGTAGGTCGGTCGGACCCATTCCAAATGGAGGGTAGAGGACGATTCTCACATCTTCTGCATGGGATGGGAATTCACCAAAGAAAGATGGGACCGCCGCCAACGAGACGGTGACGTAGTTTGATTGGTAGAATGGAGACGAAGGGCCAATTGGGGTTAAGGGACCCTTTTGTAATGGTCCAAATCTCTGTTTGGTGCCCATCCTCCACAAATGTCCACGTTTTGATCATCCATCCCATAGGAGCTGAAAACACCCCCCTCCCATATTCATGACCATGTATTTGTACTAGTAAAGGGCCCAAAAGTAGTTGGCAAGCCACAGCGAGGCATAACTTAACTTCACTCCTCCATTCCTAACCTTTCTCCTGTTATGTAGTGGCCCTCCAGGTTAAACGCTTCACCTAGAACAGCCAGCCTTTCCACAAATATACCCAAACCATTTGGCAACTCCTCCAGTACAAACTGACATTACTACTGGAACAAGAAAACCTACAATCGATACAATCAATGGCCAGTCTACAGACTGTTGCACGGAATGCTCAATCACACCCCAATTCAGATATTCTATACGCAGCAGCTACAGACTGTTGCTCGGAATGCTCAATCGCACCACAATTCAGAATCCTTTCTATGTGGAATGTGGTGTGGGCACGGAACACAATCCACCATCACCACCACCACCACCACCGCCGACCTTTTGCCAATTTCTTCAGCTTGCTGTACAATCGCTATTGTGCTGTCATGTGACCATGCAAGCGATGGAGAGGTCATCTCAGTTAACCTCAATCCTTTTCTCCTTCTTCCTCCTCACCTTCTCTTCCTACCTCATCACTCTCGCCTCGTCCTCCGCCGGCGTCGACAGCTCCACTGTAATCTTCCAGTCCTGCTCCGACTTAAAATTCTCCCCTGGCACACCCTACGAGTACTCCCTCTCCACAGTCCTCTCTTCCCTCTCCACATCCGTCGGGTTCTCAACCTACGACAACTTCACCTCAGTCGCCCTCCCCTCAACCACCGCATCCCCAATCTACGGCCTCTACCAGTGCCACCCCTCCGCCTCCCTCTCTGGCTGCGAGTCATGCATCCGCACCGCGGCCACGTACCTCACAACCACCCCGTCCTACACGGGCTCGACATCTGCGACACTCCAGCTCCGCGGCTGCCTCTTGCGGTACGACAACGACACCTTCATGGGCAAGCCCGACACCAGTCTCCTCCGCCGCGCCTGCGGTCCCGCGGCCTCCGGTGGTGTCGCGACGGGCGATATCATCGCCATGATGGAGAGGTCATCTCAGTTACGCTATGTCCAATTCTGTTTGAATGCCTTCCTTTCTGTTTGGACATGGCAACTCCTCCAGTACAAACTGACATTATTGGAATAAGAAAACCTACACTCGATACAATCAATGGCCAGCCTACAGACTGTTGCACAGAATTCTCAATCACACCCCAATTCAGATATTCTATACACAGAAGCTACAGACTGTTGCTCAGAATGCTCAATCACACCCCAATTCAGCCAATAGATTTCCAAATCTATCCTTTCTATGTGGAATGTGGTTTGGGCACGGAACACAATCCACCATCACCACCACCACCGCTGCCGCCGGCCTTTTGCCAATTTCTTCGGCTTGCTGCACAATCGCTACTGTGCTGTCATGTGACCTCTTGATCCGAAGACGCCGGCATTGTAAATGATCATTTTCTTTACATTCATCAACTCCTACTCACGCCACTTTTTCTTTCTCTCTTCTATGTTTTTGTAGTTCCCAAGGAAAAGGAAACCACTCCTACCACCTGATGAACCCTCAATTTCAACCCCACTCAACCTAACTTTAGTTACCGCTATAGTACATCATTCCTTTCTGTCAGCACGGATTTTGATGCCATGCCTAGAGGCCTTGGTTTTGAGGGATCACAGCGGGGGGACATCAGGGAATTAAGTGGGTCCACACCAAAACCTAAAGTTAACTGCGCCGGTGCTTTTGAGTGGGGATGGCTATTGATGTTTTGAAATCCCACCTACCTACCAGTCCCCCCTCACTGCGTTAAGACTTGAGACTGCGAAATGCAAGCCTCCTCCTCTTCAACTTGCATTTTACAAAGGAGCCGGCCGGGGGAGATGAGGCTGTCGAGAATTTTGATTCGTTGCCAACTTACCACCATATGTTCTTCAGTGATCGATAATTTGGGCCTTTAGATAAATGCACGATTGAGACCACACATTTATACGGCGGTCTTCTGCAACCGTGGGAGTGGTCACGCAAAACCACATTGTGAGGTTTTCAATTCTAAGTTTTCAAAATTTGCATAAAAACATTTTATCTCATACAAAAAAAACACAATTCTGCATCATTTGCTCAGAAAATCAGAATTACAACACCCTCAATTCTCTACTATCAAGGTGAAGGAAGAGGCGCACTTGTAAGCCAAGATGTACCATTGATTACACATTAAATTTGTGTTCATTTCAAAGTCAATTAGTCTTGGTATCCCTCTCATTTCATCTGTTTGCTTGCTTTTGTTTGTATGCAACCCCAAAATCGAAATGGAAAAGAGTTGGGGTTGGAGTGGAACGAGGGGAGGGGTGGTTGGAGTTTTCATTCGTAGGTCAGTCGGACCCATTCCAAATAGAGGGTGGAGGACGATTCTCACATCTTCTGTATGGGATGGGAATTCACCAAAGAAAGTTGGGACCTCCGCCACCGACAGTGACGTTGTTTGATTGGTAGAATGGAGACGAAGGGCCAATTGGGGTTAAGGGGCCCTTTTGTAATGGTCCAAATCTCTGTTTTGTGCCCATCCTCCACAAATGTCCACGTTTTGATCATCCATCCCATAGGAGCCAAAAACACCCCCCCCATATTCATGACCATGTATTTGCACTAGGAAAGGGCCCAAAAGTAGTAGTTGGCAAGCCAGGCAGCACATAGTCTGCGGCGAGGCATAACTTAACTTCACTCCTCCATTCCTAACCTTTCTCCTGTTATGTGGTGGCCCTTTTAATTCAGATATTCTATACGCAACAGCTACAGACTGTTGCTCGAAATGCTCAATCACACCCCAATTCAGCCAATAGATTTCCAAATCTATTCTTTCTATGTGGAATGTGGTGTGGGCATGGAACACAATCCACCATCACCACCACCACTGGCCTTTTGCCAATTCTTCGGCTTGCTGCACAATCGCTACTGTGCTGTCATGTGAACTCTTGATCTGAAGACGCCGACACCGTAAATGATCATTTGCTTTACATTCATCAACTCCTACTCACGTCACTTTTTCTTTCTCTCTTCTATGTTTCAGTAGTTCCCAAGGAAAAGGAAACCACTCCTCCCAACTGGTGAACCCTTGATCTCAACCCCACTCAACCTAACTTTATTTACCGCCATAGTACATCATTCCTTTCTGTCAGCACGGACTTTGATGCCATGCCTAGTGGCCTTGGTTTTGAGGGATCACAGCGGGGGATAGCAGGGAATTAAGGGGCCGTTTGGATGGCTGTCGCTGTAATTATAAGTTTTGGGAGTTGAAGTGATGAAATTAACAATTGCTTAGACTTCAAACAACAACATTTGGTTGATACAACAACAGATAATGAATACTAAACCATACGGCATGTTCCTGTTGTGTCTGTGGCGGCGGTGCTTAAGCAGCAAGAATGGTAGCCGCCTGAACCTTCTCCTTGCCACAACTCTCTTGCCGGGTACAATAGCAATGGCTAGCCTTTCTAAAAGGAAAATCCTGCCACCCAATATCAGCCTTTCCGTCCTCTTCCAGCTTATCCCCCTCCTCTGCCCCCATCTTCCAACAACTTATGTCGCGACTCCACTTCCTACACGCCACCAACGCCGACAAAGGCCCCTCCAATATCGAGGACTCGATAGATCAAGCGCCCCCAATCTTCGCTGCTCCTTACCCCCATCCTTTCACCAGAGCAGCACCCAAGTCTGGAAGCGTGCCCAACCCGATAGGGAAAGTCACCTGATCTTCTCCACTTTAGATCTGCAGCGTCGGGAAAAAAAGCCTACTGGGCCTGGAAGGGGAACGAATAAGAGAGATGGAGCAGACGATGGGGAACAGATGGAGTTGGAAGGTGGATGGCGGGGTGGAAAAATAGTGGAGCAACACAGAGATAGAGGCATCGAGGCTGAGGGGTTCTGAGCGGACGCATGTGGTATTCAGAAAACTGCCAATTTTGGCGGTTTTTTAGATGTCCGTATAATGTGCAGGTAAATACCAGGCAATAGACTATCGGAATTTCACGATTACCAGTTTCACCATTCAAACGACGCCTTTCTGACATCTGTATTTAAAATACTAAAATGAACTACAATACCGTAGTGAATTACAGCAGCCAAATGGCCCCTTAAGTGGGCTTTTCCTTCCTTTGAACAGCCAAAAAAAGGGAGATGATGATGACATGTTACTAAAAAGATGCGTCGTTTAAACAGTGCCAGTAGAAAGCTTAGGGGTTGACTTTTAATAGAGACTTGCGATTCAATACATCTTACTAAGTCTTCGCTGAAAGGCATCAGAACGGATGGGATTGGTCGGTGGAGTGTGTACTGTTTGCTTTCATAGTCAGCAGCACAAAGTTGACAAAGCTTCTTATTGCTCTCTACTCTTCCCCTTTTTTTTCGATTCATCTGCTCTGTGTGTGTGGCCACGCACACTGCATATGTAACACTTTGCTTTCTGTTAACACACCTTCATTTATCAATTCTTACTTACTTAATGTGCTCACTGACTCATCCTTTTTCTGGCCCCTTGTCAATGACTTCAACAGCTAGCCAGACAGGTAAGGACGTGGCCATCATTATCGGGATAGTGGCGGCAGTTCTCATCATCATCCTATTCCTCAACCACCTACACAGGTCATCCAGAGAAGACACAGGTGAGTCAGTATTCGTCACTAACAATTTTCAACACCCCTCATTTACTACTAGCCTATGTGTATTACATTCAGTTAGCGCAGTTCTTCCATGTATAAGTATAACCAGCTGTGTTTATATCGCTAAAACCTCTCATCATCACCATGCAGGTAAAAATTAATCCCATCACACTGGATGCGTATATCAGACGGGGGACAGCCTTATCCCTGAGTTTTGGTCCCCATGGACTCTACACATTGTATTCTCATGGGAGTTGGGTTGTCCATCTATTCCCTTCTCTTCTCCATGTACATATTTCAATCTTTTTTCATAGCTGACAGTCAGAGGCAAAGCAACGGGCTCCCATGGGAGAAAAGAGGTGGAACACACATATATGCTGGTTGGAATAAAAAGAAAGATGCTAATTGGATAACAAGGGCAAGCGCCAAGGAAATAAGAGTAAAGATAAGGAAAAGGAGTATGAGGGCACCTAAGAATACAATCACAGGATGTCCTCTCCACCCTTTTTTTCTAATCTTTCTCACCCATCCCACTACTTTTTTTTATTTCTGTGTAAAGTGTCTTTGTACTAGAATATACACATAACTGATAAAAAACACCTAGTTAAGGATTTATACCTGATATGGTGCTCATTGTTTGCCAGTGTCTCCTTGCCCACATTTATGTTGCCAGCGCCCGCCTTCTATGTAAACTTGTCCATTGATTAATGTATCCAATGACAAAGATTCAGTCCCATGCCTTGTTTTACATAAAGATCAGCAGATTGCATTGTTAATATTTGCCTTCAGTACATAGTATCCCGGCCCTTTGCTGACACCTGCTCTCCGATGTGAATGTTTAACTGATATTTGATGCTGATGGTCTTTATTTCTGTGGGGGATACAAACTACAAAGTTAATTCTTAGCACAGGTTGCTGCTTCATGAACTAAGTAATACCCATTTGTGTTCTGAGTTAACGACACACATACCCGTTTGTGTTCTGAATGGTGGCATCATGCAACAGACTACAAAATTATAAATACATAATGATCTGCTCACTAACTGGAGTTGCCTAACCGGTCCTAGAACTATACTCTCTTTCCAAATCGTTACTGAAACAATGCTTCTTCTTCTTCTTCTTCTTCTTCTTCTTCTTCCCACGGTCTTGTATAGTTTTGCCTTCAGGAGAACCATGGTGAAACTGAAATAGGAATGAGGCACCTTGTTCGGATTATATTAGTTCTATGGGGACCATAAATGGAAGATGGACAAACCCTTCTTCTTCTTCTTCTTCTTCTTCTCCCCACCGTATTAATTTTGCCTTCAGGGGATCTCGAATAGTGGTGAAACTGAAACAGGGAGGAGGCATCTCGTTCTGATTATAATAGTTGTATGGGACCATAAACGGAACATGGACTAACCTTAATTGTTCCATGACTGACTGCTGATCCTGCTTTTAGCAGGTATAAAGATTCCCAGAGTGGATGATGATTTCATACCTGCTCGTTCAGTTGTTTCATGCTAATCATCAGCAAATGATGTTATCAGAGAAAGGAAAAAAAAAGGAGAGCAGCTTTTGGTTGAAGAATTGATGTGCACTAGCTAACAGGGGACCCCAAGGTAGGGCAGGTGATACAGATAGTGTATACATAATATCATTATCAGGGGACCCTGAATCGTCATCAGCTGCCACTCGAGAGGACTCGTTATTCAAATCATGGCAGAATCCACAGTGGTTTTTAGGATATCAGATCAATACAACAGTTGCAGTCCAATGACATAAGGTTCTAGACTTTTGGGTGAACGATTGATTGTCAATGTGAGGAGTGAGTGATGAGGGGATAAGGCCCTTTTCCAGATCATTTCATTGCAAGCAAGAAAACGACCTGCCCCCTCTACCTATTTTCCAAATATGGGCCTTCCGCCCTCCCTTCACCAACCGACACTAGGATCTACAAATCATTTCATGGAATAGCCATAAGGGTACAGGAAAACGTTTCAATAAAGGCAAAGGAAGATACTGGCTAACATGCTTTGTCCCACTATATACAGCCCTACCTGATGTCAAAGGTAATCCAACTGCCGTACTAGGTAGGAACTCTCTGTTCCTATTGCAGATGCATGATATTCATCTCAACTTTATTATTCATATAATTAAAACAGCAGAGTAGAGCGTCCACAGATCATTTAGCAAAACAGGCATTGCTTGAATGATGTATTCTGCAGAACTGGGCTGCTACAATCAAGATTGTCATTTTAAGTTGCTAGAGCAAGTGTCTGCTGCTCTGCGATTTTAGCACAACAATTTGGTTAGGACGATGCCATTTTGCCAACTTCTAATTCTTCAATACTGATAATCTTCATGCATGAACTACTGAGTCTGGTTATTAATAACTAATTGACTTAACACCTTAGGCTTTAAGAAATTACGTTAAGTGCAAAACAAAATACTTATAATTACGGTAACTATAAATAATGCATAAAACTAGAATTTTAAATCATCATCATCAAAGATTCGATTCCAACTTTGTTGGTGGCCGATTTCATGGATCCTTCTTCAAAAATTAACTCTGAGATAGGTCCTATTTTCATCAAGATGTATAGATTCAAAAGCATTCCTTATACTCTCTTTAGAGACCATTTTGGAATGAAGAGAAATAAAAGAGAGTTAATTGAGAGAAGAAAAAAAGAATATATGTGAGATAACACGACATTTAATAAGAATAACAAGTTGCTAACAAAATAAAACACAATAGTACATATAATGTATTTATGCACAAATCACTAATAAAATTAAACACAACTTATATTCTTTCTTTTCGTATGAATATTTATAAACATGATATATATTATCGACAAATGTGTTTCTATATTTTGATGTGCTTGTTAGAGTATACTTGTATTTTGCACTTATGAAATTGTTCTACCGCCAATACAAACTATATATCGTGTTATGATGTGTTTTCTCCTCACACTTCATTTTTACACACACACATTAGTGTATTATATAATTTATGTCAATTCAAGTAATTTATCTTTTGACATGTCCCGCTTCTAATTCTATGAGTTCTTTTTAATTTGTAATTGTATATACATGTATGTCATGTTATTTTTTATGTGTACATTTTAGATGTATTTTATTTTATATCAATAATACTTATATATAACATAATTTATGTGCTATTTTATGTAGTTTTTTGTTACTTTCTAAAAATAAAATGTGTTGTTCACTTATACATGTTGTGGTTCATTGTATAAGCTAGTGTTTTTATTTATTTGTAGTCTATTGTTAACTTTGTGGTTTAGGTATATTGCCATGTATTTTTTTGCTATACAATTATGTATTATCTGAACATCCTCTTCTTTATTTTCTCATTCCCTCTCTTTCACTAGTACCTTCGTCCTTGCTATATCTCTAATTCCTACTACCATCGTCCTTTTTTCTATTTTCCTCCCATTTTCTCATTCTTTTCTTTACTAAAATTTTGTCTAAGTATGTTACGATTTGTCTGTCACATATTAATGTGTTGTAATTAATACATTTCAATGGAAAAAATATATAAATTATATATAATGTATATGGACAGTTTTGTATAAATCTTTTTACAAAACCAACACGGTAAATTACATTGAAATTACATTTATATGATTGAAAAATAAATCTTAAATTATTACAAATGATATAAAATAATGTAGATTGCTGAAAAATAATCATAATGAAGGATGTAAAATAATGGAATAGATCATGAAGTGGTTTCAACATTTGTATTTTTAGTTCTAATGGAATATTAATTGTGAATTTTGTGTTAATTTGGCCAGCTTAGGTGTTACATTTGAAATTGGGATCAAACTTGAAATTAAGTTTGAATTCTTCATATTCGGGTCAAGTTTGTGCTGGATTAAAAAACTTTAGACCCTAATCTAGTTAAACAACTCGGACTCGAGTCATATTTTTCCAACTCTAATAGACACTAGACATATCCCATGCATTGTATGGATTTCAGAATATTAGATTGTTTACAGTAATGTAACATAATGTTGTATATCCTCGTCTAGATAAAGAAAAAAGAGATAGTATTGACGTTAATAGATAATTATATTGTGAGTGAGAGTAGGATAGACCTGAAGGAAAAGACATAGATTGAAACTTGTTTCAAGTAATTTCATATCAAAAATATTGTTAAGGAAGAAGAATGTAAGGGATGGGACCCACTAAGGGGACCACTCTGTACTCTATAATTTTGAGAACACAATAGTGATTCCCCAAAACATTCGTTCTTAACATATAGATAGAAGGGGAGCTAAATTACTCTAAAAAATATACGGCAAAATAGAGCATAAGGGCATAGCAACGGAAAATAAGGTTTAATTATTACATGATCCAATTATTTCTAGGAACTTATTCACATGGACATAAAAAGAAAATAAAGGAAACTAATACTAAATGGATCAGTTGTAGAGGGCAACCTAGGCATCTGAGAAACTTCTACGAACTACTGCTGATCAGGTTCCTCGAACCCTAGCTCCTCAAGTATAGGCTCCTCCTCTAAGGTCACAACATGCTCCTCTACACCTGGGTGGAAGGGAACATCACCCAGAAAATAGGAAACAAAGTATAAAGGTCAGCAAAGACCGAGTATGTACATATATAAAATACTTTAGGCATTATAATTGGTTAAAAGTATAAAAGAGATGTTCCCACAAGAAAGGGGGCTATTTGCAATTAGGTAAGTTCAAAAGAAATGAGGCATATTAAATTCAGTTTACAAGCATGATAATAAAAGTGTCTTACCATAACAATTATCCACAATTTCCTTTTTAAACAACAAACATTTGCATGCATAACAATGTAAATTAAATATACCAAAAATAGGGACATAACACCATAGGATCATGGCCTAAAAGAAGTAAGGGTAGAAACGCACACCCCGGGTGGAAACACACAACTTATATAAGTATTGTTGTACATAAGTACCACTATTCTAGATATTCTAGTCAAACATGTAGCATACATAGAATAGAGGGCCAAGACTAGAATTTCAGTCAATTTTATATAAAAAGGCAGTTATAACAAGAGAGGTCCAAAGACCCATTATGATAGAGTAATCCAACAATAAAAAGAATTTAAATGAATTCAAATAAGTAATTATGAATGTCCAACAATTGAATTCTCAAGTGGAATAATAGTTCAAGAGATGCCTCATTAAAAGAGTGTAGGTTCAAGTTAAATAATGCCCAAAATAAAATAGAAAATGTACATACCTTATGATCAGACCTAAATATTCAGTACCACCTCTTAAGGTCAAGGTCAAGGTTGCCTCAAACTAGTCACAATATATGTGCATTCAATTAGTATAATTTACACTGAATTCATTACTTAGAGAATGACCCTACTGTAACATGGAAATCAGGTCGTGAAACCTATCCCATTAAATCAGTCGAATTTCTATGGTTTAAAAATGTATATGTTTGTATTTTTCTGTTGAACCAGTAATTAGTTGTGATTTTTTACAAGTTAAAACCATTTATTGATTAAAATGAAAATAAGCGAGGAAATTATCGGAATGCCTCTGAGTTATTACAATTATAAATGTATGTGTGATGCTGAAACTTTGGTTGTGCATCATTAGTAACCCCTTGGTCAAGCGTTGTTCAAAATAGATAAAAAGGTGAATTTTCCCTCGTTGATAAATGCATGTTCCACGCGAGGAAGTCGAGGGTAGGGGACAACTAGGTCCATCCCACCCCGCTCGCCCGAGCTGGTGAGCCGAGAATAAACTGGCCCAGCAGACCTTGGTCCAGGTGTGACACCTAATTAATCAATTTGATTAAAAACATAGGTCTAACACATATATATTCCTCTAGGATCAAATTAAGGGTGTAAATGACATCCATTGGACCCAAATTTGGCGTTACACCATTAAGACCTTCTAATTACGAATTTGGACTCAGACTTAGGTTTTGAGTTAACTAAGTTATAATTTTACCATTATGCATTAATCACCCCCTTAGTGTAAAGAAACTAACGTAATGATCCATTAGGGTGAAACCTTCTACCTTGCTCCTAATCCTATTCTTCTGAAATTCCAAAACTAACCTAATGCACAATTCTAGGGTCAAGGCATGCATGGTTACTATTATTTACAAAATAATTTTCAATTTATGTATTATGGTAACAATATCATATGGTTAGATTTCTATGGGACCCTATTGAGTAGATTAGGGTTAAGGGATCTAAAAGTAACTTATTCATTCTAAAATAGGGAAAAGTAGTCTTTGAGATATTTCTAATGAATTAAGACAAGGAAAGAGAAAAGAAAGGTTTGTACCTAGAATTGGGGATGTTACAACACACCACCCCTTCAAAAGGATTTCATCCTCAAAATCTCAAGCAAAGAGGGAGGGGTAGGTCCGCAACATCTCTTCTTTCAACTCCCAGGTGGTTTCCTCAAGGCCATGGCACTTCTAGAGAATTTTCACAAGCTCGATCTCCTTATTCTTCAATTGCTTCATTCTGGAGTCTAAGACCTTTACCGGAAACTATTCATAGGATAGATCTTATCGTAACTCAATAGGCTCAATAGTCGGCACATGAGAAGTATCCTTCACATACTTCTTCAGAACAGACATGTGGAACACATTGTGAATCTTGTCATAAGTGGGAGGTAGAGCTAGGTGGTAGGCACACTCACCAACTCTATCCAAGATTTCAAATGGTCCCACATATCTAGGGATCAACTTGCCTTTGACTTTAGACCTTGCTATGGATCAGATTGGCTATATCTTCAGAAACACATAATCACCAACTAAGAAACTCACATCAAATCTCTTCTTGTCAGCATACACCTTCTATCGATATTGGGCAGCCTTCATCCTCTTCTTGATCAAGCAGATCTTGTCAGTCATCATCTGCATGTCATCACTCTTCATCAAAGCTCTTTCAACCACATCATCCCAATGTAGTGGTGAACGACAAGGTCGGCCATAGAGTTCTTCAAAGGGCGACATACCAATGTTGGATTGGTAGTTGTTGTTGTAAGAAAATTTGGCCAATGAAAGGTATTTGTCCCAAACACCTCCCCAATCTATCACACAAGCATGCAACAAGTCCTTCAAAATCTACAATATCTGCTCTGACTGACCATCTATCTGAGGGTGGTAAGCTATGCTCAAACGTAGGTCACAACCCATTTCTTACTGTATCTGCTTCCACAAGCGAGAGGTGAACTTTGGGTCAGAATCAGAAACTATCGCCTTGGGAACTCCATGTAGGCGAACAACCCAATCCAGGTATAATTGTGCCATATCAGGAACCTTGTATGTACTCTTGAATGGAACAAAGTGAGCCAACTTGGTCAGGAATTCAATAATAACCCAAACCGCATCATACCCACGCTTTGACTTTGGAAACCCAGTAACAAAATTCATAGTGATTTTCTCCCACTTCCACTATGGTATCTCAAGTGAATGGAGAAGACCACCAGGATTTTGATGTTCAATCTTCACATGATGGCATGTCAAGCACTTTGCAACATATGTAGCAATATCCTTCTTCATGTTTTCCCACCAGAAACCCCATCGTAAGTCCTTGTACATCTTCATGGTACTAGGATGAATTGTGTACTTGGACCCATGGGCTTCACCCAGAACTCTGTATCTCATATCAGAAACATCAGGTATCCACAATCTATGGCAAAAGCAGATAGAACCATATACTCCAACAAAAAACTCAGACCGTGGTTTCTTTGTTAACATCTTCATCTCATCAAGCTCAGAACTGTCCAACTGTGCAGCAACAACTTTAGAAATCTAGGTGGGAGTGACAGTCAAACTAGCCATCTTCACTCTCATCCTCTCCATAGAAAAGTTATCACTAACATTTGGTAGCTCAGGTCTCCATCTCAAAACTTGTTCTAAGATCCTCCATAAGAAACAACTGATAGAAGCACAAGCTGCATCCTTCTTCCAACTCAGGGCATCAACAACAACATTGGCTTTACCCGGGTGATAAGTAATGGTAAAGTCATAGTCTTTGAGGTACTTCATCCATCATCTTTGGCACAGATTCAAGTCCTTCTGAGTCATCAAGTAGCGTAGACTCTTGTGGTCACAGAAGACCTCAAATTGTACCCCATACAAGTAGTATCACCAAATATTCAGAGCATGAACAATAACAGCTAGCTCCAAGTCATGTGTAGGCCAATTTCCTTCATTCGGATTCAATTGGTGAGAGGCATAAATGATCACTCATCCTTCTTGCATAAAGACATAACCCATCCCTAGTTTAGAAGCATCAGTGAAGATAACATAGGGTTTACCATAAATAGGAAGAGAAAGCACATGAGCACAAGTCAAACACTTCTTTAACTCTAGGAAGCTCGTTTCACACTCATGAGTCTAGATGAACTTCACATCTTTGCATGTCAGCTTTTCCATCAGAAGAGCCAGCTTGGAAAAATTTTGTACAAACCTCTGATAGTAGCTAGCAAGGCCCAAAAAACTATGTATCTCAGAGGGGTTATTTGGCAATTGCCACTTTGTCACAGCCTCAATCTTATCAGGGTCAACAATAATATGTCCCGTCGAGATAACATGGCCAAGAAGTATCACCTCTTTGAGCCAAAACTCACACTTTGAGAACATTGCATAGAGATGATGTTCTCACAAGGGTCGAAGAACAATCTGTAGGTTCTCGCAGTGCTGGTCCATAGTCTCAGAGTAGATAAGCACACCGTCAATGAACACCATTACAAAGCTATCTAGGTAAGGATGGAAGACCCGATTCATCAGGTCCATGAAGGCGACAGGGGCATTGGTCAGGCCGAACGACATGACTAGGAATTTATAATGCCCGTAATGAGTGTGGAAGGTCGTCTTTAGTACATCATCATCCTTCATGTGCATCTGGTAGTAGCCACTAGGCAACTCCATCTTTGAGAACACAGTAGCAGACTTCAACTGGTCAAACAAGTTGTCGATGCGTGACAAGAGGTAACCATTCTTGATCATCACCTGGTTCAGCATACGGTAATCCATGCACATCTGCAAGGACCCGTCTTTCTTCTTCACGAACATTTAAGGTGATCCCCAGGGAAATACACTATGATGTACAAACCCCATCTCAAGGAGCTCTTACAACTGCTTCTTGAGCTCAGCCAGCTCAGCAGATGTCATGCGATAGGGTGGCTTGGAGATAGGAGTCGTGCTTGGTATGAGGTCGATAGAAAAATCAACTTCTCATATGGGAGGAAGTCATGGAAGCTTGTCGGGGAAGAAATTAGGAAAATCCTGAACCACATTAATGTTATCTAACATCGGTGGTGTAGGGTTAAGAACAACCGACACCAAGTAGGCTCTACAGCCATGTGCGATGAGCTTCTCCACCTTGAGTGCAAAAATGATGAACTGTCGATGTCCTTGCTTTCTTCCCTTGATATAGAAACACTAGTCAACATGTTGCAACAAACTAACCTTTTTATATTTATAGAAGAGGGCAACCTTGAACTTCTTCATCCAGTCCATTCCCAGGATAACGTCGAAGGCCGTCATATTGAGGATGATGAAGTTCGACTTGAACATCTTTCAGGGATTTTTAGAAAAGTAGAAGACATCTTACCAGTAGGAGTTTCAACCTCTAATATATAGTCCATATACATAGATTCTAATCCTAACATGGTTACAAGTTTAGATGGTATGAAGGTCTTTGAGGCTCTAGAGTCAAATAATGCTTTTATAGGTTGTTGAAATAAGTTCATAGTACCTTCAATAACCTCGTTATCATCAGTGGCTTCCATAGAGTCCATGGCAAAGACATGTCCTGCACATTTCTCAACAGGTGGGTGATGTCCTTACTGGTTGTTGTTCTTTAGGGGTTGTTGAGGATAAGGTTGTGGATGCAACTGCTGGGGTGTATGTGGTTGAGCTGATGCAGCAACCCTTTGGATCTTGGGACATTATGGCCTGATGTGTCTAGCCCGGCCATACTCGTGGCACATCAAGTGCCTCTCATCTGGTCGAGCTACAGGTTGTACGGTCGGGAACCTTCTAGGAGGGTGGTGACGCTAGCAATGGTTGCACTTATCACAACGATCATCGTTGAAGTTCTTCTATTTGTTGAGAGTACTCTGAGTCGAGGGCTGAAAACCTGGATAGGCCTCCATAGAGAGGGACTTATCCACCATCTACTAGAAGGTGAGAGGGAGATGTGGAACAAGAGCTCACCCAACTAGGTAGCTCAGTCCCTGTAGGAAGAGTGTAGCGCAACAGTCCTCTCCAAGGCCTGTAGCATAGTGCTCCAACAACAAGAATCTCTGAACGTAAATAGAAACACTCAGGGATCCCTACTTCAAGCTATAGAACTCCACCTCCTTCTTCCTCAAGGCGGCAGCACAGACGCACTTTTGACGGAAAAGAGCAAGGAATTTCTCCCAAGACATGATGGAGTGTCGTGAGTGTGGGCGACACTATTCCACCAAACATGTGCTGGCCCGTCCAACACGTAGGTGAAAAAACAGACCTTCTAGTGAGGAGGAACGCCATACCCTCAAATGTACGCTCAATGCTCAACACCCAATCGTCGACCTCATCCACCATCTCGATCTCTCCATCGCCCATGAAGTAGGGCGGATGCATCTTGATGAACTCCGTGAGGGAGTACTCTTTGGGCTTCTCAGGAGGAGGAATGGAGTTGACACACCCCATCACAGAGGTGGCCAAAAACTAGCGCAAGACATCCAATTCTTGCTCAAGAGTAAGTGGAGGTGGAGGAGGGGGCTCCAAAAAAGGAGGAGACATGGTGACGACATGGTGACCCCCAGAGGTGGCATGTGCATCTGGTATTGTAAGCGGCAGCTCCACGTGTGGCATCCCAAACTGTGGGCTCAGCGATGTAGAATATCCATCTACTATCCTCTCACAGGATTGGGAGGACTCACCGCTCTTATCCCCAAACAGATCGGTTCTCCTAAAAACATAGATAGAGATAAGAATCCTAATATAAATTTGAGATACTAGATTGCCGACTGCTAAAGTTTTGATACCATTTTGTAAGGAGTGGGACCCACTAAGGGGACCACTCCCTACTCTATAATTTTGAGAACACTATAGTAATTCCCCAAAACATTCGTTCTTAACATATAGATATAAGGGGAGCTAATCACTCTAAAAAAATATATGGTAAAATAGATCATAAGGTCATAGCAGTGGAAAGTAAGGTTTAATTATTGCATGATCCAATTATTTCTAAGAACTTGTCCACATAGACATAAAAAGAACACAAAGGAAACTAAGACTAAAAGGATCGGTTGCAGAGGGAAACCTAGGCATCAAAAACTTTCACAAACTACTGTTGATCAGGTTCCTCGAACCCTGGGTCCTCAAGTACAAGCTCCTCCTCTAAGGTCACCACAGGCTCCTCTATACCTGGGTGGAAGGGAACATCACCCATAAAATTAGAAACAAAGTATAAAGGTCAGCAAAGGTTGAGTATGTACATATATAAAACACTTTAGGCATTATAATGGGTTAAAGGTATAAAAGAGATGTTCCCACAAGAAAGAAGGCTATTTGCAATTAGGCAAGTTTAAAAAAATGTAACAAAAGAAATGAGGCATATTAAATTTAGTTTACAAGAATGATAATAAAAGAGTCTTGCCATAACAATTATCCACAATTCCATTAAAAAAAACATTGCATGCATAACAATGTAGACTAAATATGCCTAAAACAGGGCCATAACACCATAGGATCATGGCCTAAAAGAAGTAAGGGTGGAAACGCACACCCCGAGCAGAAACACACGCCCTATATAAGTATGGTTGTACATAAGTACTACTATTCTAGATATTCTAGTCAAACATGTAGCATGCATAAAATGGAGAGGCAAGACTAGCATTTCAGTCAATTTCATATAAAAAGGCAATAATAACCAGAGGGGTCCAAAGACCCATTATGAAATAGTAATTCAATAATAACATGAGTTTAAATGAATTCAAATAAGTAATTATAAATGTCCAACAATTGAATTATCAAGTGAAATAGAATTTTAAGAGATTCATCATTAAAAGAGAGTAGATTTCAGTTAAATAATGCCCAAAATAAAATAGACGATGTTCATACCTTATGATCAAACCTAAATATTTAGTACCACCTCTTAAACTAAGGGTCAGGGTTGTCTCAGCCTAGTTACAATATATGTGCATGCAATAAATATAATTTACATTAAATCATTTACTTAGAGAATAACCCTATTGTAACTTGGAAATCAGGTCATGAAACCTATCCCATTAAATCAATCATATTTTTTTGTTTCAAAAATGTATATGTTTGTATTTTTTTGCTGAACTAGTAATTAGTTATGTTTTTTTACAAGTTAAAATCATTTATTGATTAAAAGGAAAATCAGCGAGGAAATGATCGGATTACCCCTAAGGTATTGCAATTATAAATGTCTCATGTGATGATGAAACTTTGGTCATGCATCACTGATAACACCTTGGTCAAGCACGAGTCAAAATAGATAAAAAGATGAATTTGCCCTCGCTGATAACATAGACAAAAACGTCCATCAGGGTCTAACTTGGATATATAACAGTCGTCTTTCTCTTCCTAACTCACGGAAGGCAACATCCATGGAGCTCTGTGATCTTGGGCTCCAACAACAAATGTGGCTCCGACAAAAAATGTCGTGACCCTGACCTTCCTTGCTCCCAGGAACAGCTCAATGGCTCTGCCATGGTCATCAAAACCAGACCACCCCTTTTGTCCAGGCGCCACCATGGCCCTAGTTTGTAGGTGGCTCCAATGCAATAATCAGACATCAACAGTGCCAAGATCATAGGTTAAATGATGAATCAAGGAAGAGTAGTGTCTTCTGAAGAGTGAGGTATTGTGTTAATCGGAGAAGAACAGAGGTAGGGTAACTCGACTACAGAGTGGCAAGAAGACCATTGTACCGACAGGTTAGGAGGAAGAACATTGGGGTAGATGGTGTCGAGGAGAGCATATGGAAACTCGGTCATGACTAGGATGCCAGGTAGCATCGCTCGCTCCAATACTCTGCTCAACTCTCACGATGGTATGGTCAATTTCTAGCAACCAGAGACCAAAGAAATTCCTCACGGCGGCGAGTCAAAACAGGGTAAAACGACGGCATTTTGCCGACCAAACAAACCAGATGACCCCATGGTAGGACGAGTACATAGACAGAAAGAGAAGGTGTCTAAGATGGTTACCTCAGGCAGAATTGTACTGAGGTGGCTCCAGGTGTCGTCGCTTCGATATCTACCTCTAAGGAAGACGACCACTGGCGGAGACTGTAAGGCGTCCTTGAGGGAAATTGATTGAAGGGATCCAAGGAGGGGTCGTCGTGGTCGAGTTTCGGATCGAGGGAAAGTGGAAAGCGACTCTGAAGTGAGTAACTGGAGAGACTAAGCGAAGGCAACATAGACTGCACAAAGCCTAAAAAGGGTGTTTCTCATGCAGTATACTCCGAGACCTATAGTAGGGCTCGTTGGGAATGACGGAATGAAAGGAATTGATTGGTGGAAGTATCACACAGTTTGGTTGAGAGAAGTGTGAGAAAACTACGTTGGAAATTGTCGTCGAAAATGCATGTTCCATGCGAGGAAGTCCGAGGTAGGGGACGACTAGGTCCGTCCTGCCCCGCTCACCGAGCCGGTGAGCCAAGAATAAACTGGACCAATAAACCTTGGTCTGGGTGTGACACCTAAATAATCAATTTAATTAAAAACATAGGTCTAATATATATATATATATGTGTGTGTGTGTATATATATATGCGTATATATATATGTATGTATATATATAGAGAGAGAGAGTCAGGCTAGAATACACTCGAGTGTACAGATCAAATGAATACACTCAAGTGTGTTTGCATATCAAGACTATTTTTTGCAAAATGTAAACATTGATCTTCGTCATCATACTATAACTAGGCCACAGACAAATTTTGATCCCATTTGGATGAGTGTAAGTCACTCATACGAGGGCAACAAAATCGACGCGTGAAACTAATTTGAAATGCATACATTTTTTGGTCTTTATAACATGACCTATAAATGTCCAAATGTGCTCAAATTATTCTATGAGCTATTCACAAGATGTTTAAGAAAATCAACATATTAGATTTTTGAAAAAAATATTGCATCATGAAAAACTACTTGAGTGTATTCTGCTCCGAATACACTTGAGTGTATTCTAGCCTAACTCTCTCTCTCTCTCTCTCTCTCTCTCTCTATATATATATATATATATATATATATATATATATATATATATATATATATATGATCAAATTAAGGGTGCAAATGACATTCGATTGGACCCAAATTTGGTGTGTTACTGTAAAGTCCCAGGATTTGAGCACCATAGTTAATTTCTGGGAGCACCAAGATGCACCTCCTTTTTCTGGGAGCCCATCACTAAAGAACTCCATAGTTAAGCATGCTAAGCTTGGAGTAGTACTAGGATGGGTGACCAGTCGGGAAGTTGACCCCGACTTGCGCATGAGTGTGGACAAAGCACACAATTAAGGCTAGTGATGGTCTGTGGGGCCAGTCGTCATTCCTGAAACTCTACTAGAGACTTGGGTAGTGGGCCTGGGTGTTACAAATGGTATCAGAGCCATAACCCCTCCAGTAGGTGGGTCCAACATGGGCATGTGGCATGCTAGTCTTG
The DNA here is from genome assembly GCA_963693085.1 of Alisma plantago-aquatica. Lineage (NCBI taxonomy): Eukaryota > Viridiplantae > Streptophyta > Magnoliopsida > Alismatales > Alismataceae > Alisma > Alisma plantago-aquatica. The sequence continues at coordinate 183,078,302 of OY856411.1, forward strand.
AGCCGTGCGGTCCATGAAAGTTGGAAAGGGCTATCCATGGTGATGTAGCCACCCTTGTGCTGGTATTCTGTGATTGGGAGTTGGGTGTCCATGGGCCATTATGGTTCCAAACTGAAATGGGGCAATATTATGAGGCATATAGTTAAGCCTTGATGAGCATGTCATGAGTTTAAGTGGGGGAGATTGTAAAGTCCCAGGATTTGAGGCCTCAGATGAAAATATATTATAAGGAATGACTGGACTACTCATATCACCAAGATGTACCTCCTTTTCTGGGAGCCCATCACTAAAGAACTCCATAGTTAAGTGTGCTCAGGTTGGAGTAGTACTAGGATGGGTGACCAGTCAGGAAGTTGATCCCGACTTGCTCATGAGTGTGGACAAAGCACACGGTTAAGGTTAGTGGTGGTCTGCGGGGCCATTCATCATTCCTGAAACTCTACTAGAGACTTGGGTAGTGGGCCTGGGTGTTACAGTTACACCATTAGGTCCTACTGATTATGAATTTGGACTCAGACTTAGGTTTTGAGGTTAACTAAGTTATTATTTACCATTATGCACTAATAACCCCCTTAGTGTAAAGAAACTAACCTAATGATCCATTAGGGTGAAACCTTCTACCTTGATTCTAATCATGTACTTTTGAGATTTAAAAGCTAACCTAATGCACAATTCTAGGGTCAAGGAATCCATGGTTACTATTATATACTAAGTAATTTTCAATTTATGTATTAAGGTAACAATATCATATGGTTACATTTCTATGGGACCCTATTGAGTAGATTAGGGTTAAGGGATCCAAAAGTAACTTATGCATTCTAAAATAGGGAGAAGTAGTCTTTGAGAGATTTCTAATGAATTAAGGACAAGGAAAGAGAAAAGAAAGGTTTGTACCTAGAATTGGGGATGTTACAAAGAATATCACTAAAAAGAAAAGTAAGGATAAAAGTCATAATGAATATTTTTTATTGGTAATGTCACCATGTGGATCCTACATGTGTCGCTGTGGAGGAACAACATCCTCTGCCTCCTCTTCCCTTTGTTGAGCCACACTCTTAACCCTAAAAGCTACAAAATAATCATTTAAGTGTGAAGTCCGATAGGAACAAACTCCCAATTTAGTGATACATGCCTTATTTAGATACACTAGGCCAAATTAGTAATTTAAAATTAATGAAAAAAATTCATGTAACCTTTCGAACAAGTTTCATATATAATAAGCCAATGACTAATCCATAATATGAAAACTAGAGACACAAATTACATTTGATCCTTCCAAAAACCTTTCATACAATACTATTAGAATATACAAGGACCAATTTGTAAGTTAAGAACTTAAAAAAAAACTTACATCCATACCCCTTTGTTATCCCACATAACTGCCTCCTTAGAATCATAATTTTTTGCAACATATACTAGATTCATATGCAAGTTAGGAACATGCAAAATTTTGAACAACATAAGATTTTCACAAATTGAGGATTGAGGCATAATGTATCCAATTTGAGATATATCAATAAGTGAGCCATCTGCTATTTTATTAGTGTCTTTTATCTAGAACAACAATTCCCTAAAATAGAAGAATTTGAAGTCATATGATGTGTGACACCTGAATCCATGATCCAGGTGTTCAAATTTATACCAATCGAGGAAGATGAAGATGAAGTTGCTCCCCCAGTGCTTGAAGATGTAGATGTGCCATCACTTCCCATCTTCATGGTTTGGCGAAACATGTATGTGATCTCAGTGGGAAACAAAGTTGCTTTTTCAATCACACTTGCTATGACAATGGTTTTTGTTGTAGTCTGGGCAGTAGCACACTTAGTTCTTTCTTTGTATTCCAAATCGAGATTGAGGTGAAGTTTGAAACATCTTATGACCAGACAACCCCTTTTAATTATTTTACAATGACAATGTGTATAATGGCATGATTTTGTTCTTGCAGTAGTAGTGGTTGCAAGAGCCGTGCCAATGCTACATGTGACATGAGGCAGATTGTGCATTGGTGTTGTAATTTTCATGAGTTGGGGATGAGTTTCATCTGCCACGAGTCCAGGGATGATGGATTCTATAAAAGACGTCGTCAATAATTGTATGATGGGTTACTCACGGCTGAAATTCTGGACAAAGTGTAATAAAAAAATTGATACATCTAAAACTCCTTATTATGTGGTGTGCATGTAGAGCATGCAGGATGTTTGATTTTCTAAGATGCCAAAGGCTACACATATTGTCATAGAATCCAGAGATGGAAAGGTCACCTTGTATTACTCGTGTTGCCTCCATTGCAAGTCGAAATCTTTAAGCATCGTTTGATTGAGTGAATCAACTCTCAAGACTGGCCCATATGGAAGCAGCAACGGTGTGTTCTTCAAGGATGTCATCTCGAAGATTTATATGCATGAAATTCATGAGGTAGGATGCAATCATTCGTCATGAATCTGCCACTTTGTAAATTTAGGGTTGATGAAAGCACCCTACGAAGGAGTTTTGGAAGGATGAGAATGTGGTGTCCGAGGAGGTCAACCCGAACAGTTGTCCACCATGGCCACCAATCTTTGGTAGTGTGTAAAAGAATTCCCAATATATGATGTGGGAGGAAGTTATTGTTGATGTTGTTGGCTTCCATTGTGAAATAATAGAAAAGAAAATGAACCGCAACAGAGTGCGGATGGGAGATGAAGAGATAAATAAAATCCTAACCTTGCTCTGGTACCATGTGAATGGATTGAAAGTTAAAAATACAAGTATGTTTCAGTATTTTTATTACAAAGAGTATGCCTCTTTATATATAGGAGAGAAGATCCTTTTTACGATAATTACAATGAATGTATAAAAGAAACTCACAGTCAACAATATAGACATGTCAATATTAACATTGATTAACAATAAATTCATAGATTAATGGATAATCAATTAAATATTAACAAAAAATAGAAGTAATGTGATTATTAACAACAACGCATGCAGTTCGTCAGATCGAATGTATTATGGATGAATGATGATGGCACGTATTGACACGCGTCGGCTGTAACACTGATAATACATAAAGGTCTGCTCACAAAGTTGGACCGATCGAGCAAGATTCATAATTATCTTTGGAGACTATTGGAGGTCAGCTTCAAAACTACCCATCTCCGTAGAAACTATGATGTGTTTTTCCTTTTCTCCTTTAGCCATGGATATCGGTTATATAAGAGTTTCGGTTTTGGACTTTGTTTTCCGCTTAAACCGTTGTGAAAATGACTTCCTATTTCATTAGTTCGTTGAGGACTGATCAGAGATGCATAAACATCTTTCTGCAGCCGGGTGCTGATCCCTGCTTGTAGCAGGTGGAAAGATTCCATGACGATTTTGCACCTGCTCGAGCGGTTGTTTTATCCTAATCATCAGCAAATAATGTTGTCAGCGCAAAAAAAGGGCAGCTTTTGGTTGAAGATTTCGTGTGCATTACCCAACAGTGGACCCGAAGGTAGGGCAGCTGGGACGGACACTGTGTACAGAATATCATTCTCAAGGGACCCTTGAATCGTCATTTGCGTCATCCAAGTAAGTTCAATTATTATAAGTGTAGGAGAATCCACAGAGCAAATCAGGATGTAACATCAATACAACAGTTCTAGTCCAAAAAAATAAAGTTTTAGACTTTAGGGTGAATGATTGATCGCCAAAGTGAAGGGTAAGTGATGAGGGATAAGGCCTTTTCCAGACCATTTCATTGCAAGCAAGAAAACGACCTGCCCCCTCTAGCTATTTCCAAGTATGGGCACGCCGGCCTCCCTTCACGAACCGACACTAGTATCTACAAGTCAATCCATGGAATAGCCACAAGGGAACAGGAATACATGTAAAAGGCAAAGGAAGATACTGGCTAGCATTCTTTGTCGCACTACGTACAGCCCTACCTAATGTCAAGACTAATCCAGCTGTCGAACAAGGTAGGAACTCTCTCTTCTTGTTTCAGATACATGATATTAATCCCAATTTATTATTCAGATAATTACAACAGCAGAGTGACGGTTGACAGATCATTTAGCAAAGTGAGAATTGCCTGAATGGTGTATTCCGGCCACGTGTACTGCTGCGAGATCGTCAATTTAAGTTCCTGGAGAAAATGAGTGCTACTTTAATTAGTACAAAATATTTCGGACAATGCCATTTTGCCTATTTCCAAATCTCTAAAATTAATAATCTTCCAGCACAAGCTACTGAGGCTGGTTATTCATAACTAATTGACTCAACACCTTAGACCGTTAGGAAATTATGTCAACTGCAGATAAAAAATCGTTAAGATTATTATAGCCAGAGACTAATGCATAGTTTAATGGTTTGTGGACCTTTCTTGGGGCTTTTCAATTCAAGGGTTTTTAGAATAATTGGTGCATTGTGCTTTATGAATTAAAAACACATGCACGCGCCTCGTCACGCCCCATCCTGCCCCTCCCAGTTAGGTTCGTGCGTGCGATTTAGTTTTTTTATTAAACACAAATCTCTTTATTAGTTTAATGGTGTTTTAAATATGTCATTTGTTTAATAGTTTGTGGACCTTTCATGTGGCTTTTGAATTTAAGGCTGATTGGACTGATTGGTGCATTGTGCTCTGATGAATTAAATACACACTCACACACGCCTCACCATGCTCCATCTCGCCCCTCCCAGTCCGGTTTGTGTGTGATTTAGTATTTTTATTAAATAAAAATCTCTTTTGTGTTTAATGGTGTTTTAAATCTGTCATTTGTTTAATGATATGTGGACCTTTCTTGGCGATTTTAAATTTATAACTTATTGTATTGATTAGTGCATTGTGCTTTGATGAATTAGAGACACACACGTACAGGCCTCATCACGCCCCATCCCACCCCTCTCAGTCCGGTTTGTGGACCTTTCTTGGGGGTTTTGAATTTAAAGTTGACTAAATCGATTGATGTATTATGCTTTGATGAATTAAACACACACACACACGCCTCGCCACACCTCGTCCCGCCCCTCTCAGTCCGATTCATGTGTGTGATTTAGTTTTTTTGTTAAACAAAAATCTCTTTGTTTGTTTAATGGTGTTTTAAATCTATCGTTTGTTAAATGGTATGTGGGCCTTTCTTGAAGCTTTTGAATTTAAGGCTGATTGGACTGATTTGTGCATTGTGCTTAGATGAATTAAATACACACCCACACATGCCTCGTCACGCCCCATCCTGCCCCCAGTCCGGTTCATGCCTGCGATCTAGTATTTTTAATAAATAAAAATCTCTTTGTTTGTTTAATGGTGTTTTCAACCTATCATTTGTTTGTTGGTTTGTGGACCCTTTCTTAGTGCTTTTGAATTTTAGGATGATTGGATTGATTGGTGCATTGTGTCTTGAGTATTAAACATACACATGCACACACCTCGTCATACCCCATTCCACCCCTCCCAGTCCAGTTTGTGGTTCTTGGGGGGGGGTTTGAATTTTAAGGCTGACTGAACTGATTGCTGCATTGTGCTTTGATGAATTAAACACACACGTGCACGCCTCATGACGCTCCATCATTCCCCTCCTAGTCCGGTTTGTGTGTGTGATTTAGTATTTTTATTAAACAAAAATCTATTTGTTTGTCTAATGGTGTTCTAAATATGTTATTTGTTTAATGGTACGTAGACCTTTCATAGGGCTTTTAAATTTAAGGATGATTGGACTTATTGGTGCATTATCTTTGATGAATTAAACAAACACACATGCACGCCTCGTGATGCCCCATCCCGCCCTCCCAGTCCAGTTTGTGGACCTTTCTTGGGGGTTTTAAATTTTAAGGTTGACTGAACTGATTGATGCATTGTGCTTTGATGAATTAATCACACACACATGCATGTGCCTTGTCACGCCCCATCCTGCCCCTCCAATCCTCTTTGTGCATATGATTTAGTATTTTTGTTAAATAAAAATCTCTTTGTTTGTTTAATGGTGTTTTAAATCTATTCGCTTGTTTAATGGTATTTGAACCTTTCTTGGAGTTTTTAAATTTAAGACCGATTGGACTGATTGGTGCATTGTTCTTTGATGATTTAAACACACACATGCACGTGCCTCATCACGCCCATCCCATCCCTCCCAGTCCGATTCGTGCATGCGACCTAGTATTTTTAATAAACAAAAATCTCTTTATTAGTTTAATGGTGTTTTCAACCTATCGTTTGATTAATGGTTTGTGGACCTTTCTTGGGGCTTGTATGAATTTAAGGATGATTGGACTTATTGGTGGATTATGATTTGATGAATTAAACACAAACACACACGTGCCTCGTCGTGCCCCATCCCACCCCTTTTAGTCTGGTTCATGCATAAAATCTCTTTATTTGTTTAATGGTGTTTAAATCTGTTGTTTGTTTAATGGTTTGTGGACCTTGTGGGGCTTTTGAATTTAAGGCTGATTGGACTGATTGGTGCATTGTGTTTTGATGAATTAAACACACACATGCCTCATCACGTCCCATCCCGCCCCCAGTCCGGTTCGTGCGTGTGATTTAGTATTTTTATTAAAGAAAAATCTCTTTGTTTTTTAATGGTGTTTTAAATCTGTCATTTGTTTAATGGTTTGTGGACCTTTTTGGGGGTTTTTTGAAGTTAAAGTTGATTGGACCGATTGGCACATTGTGTTTCAATGAACTAAAATTACACACGAACATGCCTTGTCACGCCCCATCTTGTCCCTCCCAGTCCGGTTCATTCGTACAATTTACTATTTTTATTAAATGAAAATCTCTTTGTTTGTTTAATGGTGTTTTAAATATGTCATTTCTTTAATGGTTTTTAGACCTTTCATGGTGTTTTTGAGTTTAAGGCTGATTGGACTGATTGGTGCATTATGCTTTGATGAATTAAACACACACACACACTTCTCGTCATGCTGCATCCTGCCCCTCCCAGTCCAGTTTGTGCAAGTGATTTGTATTTTTATTAAACAAAAATCTCTTTTTTATTTAATGGTGTTTTAAATCTATTGTTTGTTTAATGATTTGTGGACCTTTCGTGGGGCTTTTAAATTTATGGCTGATTGGACTGATTGGTGCATTGTGATTTGATAAATTAAACACACACACGCAAACGCCTCATCACGTCCCTTCTAGTTCAGTTCGTGAGGAAAATCTCTCTGGTTGTTTAATGGTGTTTTAAATCTATCGTTTGTTTAATGGTTTGTGGACCTTTTGGGGCATTGACATTTAAGGTTGTGATTGGACTGATTTGTGCATTGTGCTTTGATGGATTAAACACACACATGCATGCACCTCGTCATGCCCCATCACACCCCTCCTAGTCTGGTTTGTTCCTGTGATTTAGTATTTTCATAAAATAAAAATCTCTTTGTTTTGTTTAATGGTGTTTTATTTCTATAGTTTGGAAATCTGAAGATGCAGTTTTCCCATCCTTTAATTGTGTTGAAAAAGTAATTATTTTAAGTCACCCAAAATCATAAATTCCTTTTGAATCAAATCCTCCTATTTTTTCATCCATGTTTATTAGCCATTATAAGGTTGGTTTATGTCCCCTCTGTTTTGTTTGGGTGCGCCCAACGAACCATTTGTATGAATACATGCATACCCAATAATAGTTGTAGGAAATTAGTTGTTTATTCCCAATTTGGATAGTTATGTCCAAGTATAAAAAGGGAGGAGTTTGCGCCATTTCAACCATATCAAAAATTAGATACAACGTAATACGAGATGATGTATGCGATCATTATTGTTGTTGTGTGTTGCTCGTTGCCACTATATGCGGCCTTACTCTTGTGCATTTCTTCACCTTATTCCAGATTTTGTGTTTGTTTAATGGTTTGTGGACCTTTTTTTTGGTCTTTTGAATTTAAGGCTGATTGGACTAATTGGTACATTGAGCTTTGATGAATTAAACACACACCTACGCGCATTGTCACACCCCATCCCGCCCCTCCCAATCTGGTACGTGCCTGTGATTTAGTATTTTTATTAAATAAAAATCTCTTTATTTTATTTAATGGTGTTTTATTTATGTAGTTTAGAAATCTGAAGATGCACTATTTCCCATCTTTAATTGTGTTGAAAAAGTAATTGTTTCAAGCCACCCAATATCATAAATTCATTTTGAATCAAATCCTCACATTTCCATCCCTATTTATTAGGTGTTATAAGGCTAATTTATGTCTCCTTGGTTCCGTTTGGGTGCACCCAAAGAACCATTTGTATGAATACATGCATATCCAATAAATGTTGTAGGAAATTGATTGTTTATTACCAATTTGGATAGTTACGTCCAGCTATAAAAAGAGACGAGTTTGAGCCATTTCAACCATATCAAAAATTAGAAACAACACAACAACAAATGATGTATGTGACCATTATTCTTGTTGTGTGTTACTCGCTGTCGTTGTATGCAGCCTTGCTCTTGCCCATTTCTTCACCTTCTTCGAACTTTTGTGTTTGTTTAATGATTTTTGGACCTTTCTTGGGGCTTTTGTATTTAAGGTTGATTGGATTGATTGGTGCATTGTACTTTGATGAATTAAACACACACACATGTACCTCGTTACGCCCCATCCCGCCCCTCCCAGTCTGGTTCGTGCCTGTGGATTTCTTACTTTTATTAAAAAAAATCTCTTTATTTTGTTTAATGGTGTTTTATTTTTGTAGTTTGGAAATCCGAAGATGCACTATTTCTCATCCTTTTAATTGTGTTGAAAAAGTGATTGTTTTAAGCCACCAAAAATCATAAATTCCTTTTGGATCAAATCCTCTAATTTTTTCATCCATGGTTATTAGTCATTAGAAGGTTGGTGTCACAAAATCATTTGTTATCCAAATCCTCACTCCTAATGGCTATAAAGACAAAGGTGAGAGGACCCGAGCGTCTGTACATAGGATACATATCATAACATATGCATGAATAAAACCACAAACAACAACTAAGGTATGAGATAACAAAGCATAAAAGAATGCTAAACTAATACCTGGCATAAAATCATAGGTCCCATATATCAACCATGTGTATTCCATTTGCATATCATTATATATCATCAGAGTATGAGCATATTATCATAAGTGCGGAAGCATTGATCATCATTATAGATTCATAGTGTACTTGTTACCTAAAATTATGAAATGGGTACATGTCAGAATAACTGTGCTGAGTATGTTGTGCAAACATATAAAATCATATGTTTAAGAACATATATTGCTTGGAAAAAGCATAAAGTAAATAGAAAAAATGAAGCAACAACATTAAAGTATTAATTAGCATGCAATTATGTTTTATGTTCATTTTCATTATACCAACAATATCATAAGGCCTTTGACCAGCTTCTCAAAGGAAGGGGTCCTTGAGGACGCTCAAGATTAGCTACCCTATTCCAATGTGAGGGACTACAAGACTAAATGTCGAGAGTTAACCCAATTCATAAGGGGCCTCAAAGCCATTGCTAAGAGCTAACCCTAGTATCAACATAGTCTGCCCTATCATGACAACTCAAGTAGGTCACCCAGCCTTGTGTCCTTATCTTGAGAATACAGATAGGTACACAAGATTCTATAATGGACATCAATAATTATGTTTTCATGTTTGTTCAACATATGTAATCAAGAGAAAAACATAGTAGTCATAGATAACATGTATATAAAATAAGTATATTAATCCAAGCATTTATACTACATACATACATGCAATTTCAATACTACTAGTATGGCCAATAGGGGAATAAAGCGTACCTTGATACGAGCAAACTAGCATTATACAACATGATTAGATCTTTGAATAGAGTCCATCACAGAGATCTTGACATTACAAGGAAGTATACTTGGATTAATATCATCAAGCTTAGGTCTCATTAATTACTATCATGGGGGGTGGATGTGTCACTTAAGTCGAGGTACCCATTTCCTTCAACATTGATTTCAATATCTCAAACTAGGTCATGTATCATCATTATCAAGCAACATAGTACATCATCCGTTCATTTAGCACTCAGAGTGACACATCATTACTAGATCGGGGATTTCAAACTTAGAATTCATCATCTTAATAGGAAAATCATGACATTTGATAAGATTAAGGACTTATTCATCATATCAACAATGTAAGTCATGTTGAGTCATTTTCATGCAAGATTGTAAACATTAGAGTACACATGAGTTCAAGATTGATTTAGTGACATAATGATTGATGAGTTACTTATTTGATCTCATAAAATATCATGGGTGACCATTAGGGTGACATTTATATAAGGTTAGATCTAAATGTAGCAACATGCACATTAGGTCACATTTCAATGCCATGTTTAGATCACTTAGCCATAATAGGGAACAAGATATATACATAAGGCGCTTAGGTTTTTGAATCATAAAGTTTCTGATATCGTGTTCACAAAGTATCTTTGAATATATTTAATCAACATTTAGCACAAGGTTTCAAGATATCATTAAAAGTACACAAATATCACTTTTAATGGCATGTTTCATAACATCAAGATGCAATAGGGTTCAAGTGTGGTAAAATTAGTTTCTTAGATCAATCATGAATTAAAAATTACAGATATAGAGCAAATGTGACGAGTTTGGGTTCACATAAACAATTTGGGCATCAACTTAAAGATCATAGCATCAAAGTCCAAAATACACATATTATATGGCCCATTTCATACATTAGAGACATCAACAGGACTAATCATAGCCAAGTTCGATTCAAATATTATACAACATCATATGTTACTGATTAGAGTCATCAAAAGAAAGTGGATTAAACATATGATCAAGGTTGAGAATAAATCACCATTAATCATGTAAAAGAGATGCATTTGATGTCATTTTCAACATATCAGGAGCTAAGAATGGTATTAGGTTCTAAAACAAAGTTCATCAGATAGATCTCATCGACTAGATACATTTTCATATATAAATGCCATTTTTGGATATAGGAATCATTTAATAGAAATTTTGCAAGATTTAGGGCATTTCAAGCATGCAAGAGAGAGTGCAAGATCATATAGCATAGTGGGGCGAGGTGATGTGGCACACCGCGACTGGGCGGCCAGGTCAAGTCCAACGAGCCTGCGTGGAATGGGTCGTTGGTCTTCTATTGACCGATCAAAGGCAAAATAGAGAGAGGGGGCATCGATTGGGAGGAAAACCAAGCTGAAATCCAGACTGTTGATGACTAATACGATGGTGTAGGAACTTTCTCCTAGCTCACGATGCTTATGCATTATTTCCCAACACCGCAGCGGAGCTGCCTCACCAGATCTGCATGCAACGAGGGAAGCATGGCAGGAAACACCCCGATTCCTAGCCGGATGGATGCGTCTAGGACTCATGAGCCTGTTGTTTTCCTTGTCTAACGCTAAGGTGGTAGAGGGAGAGAAGTCCCAAAGATGAGCTCGCGGCGGCACCGCCCGGTCGAGTTGGAAGAGGGAAGATGGGGGAAGGAGAAGAAGGGCATGTAAGACCTTGGAAAATGGTGAAAAAGAGAGGGAAGTATGGAGTAAGCTCAAGGGAGGTTTTAAGGGGTCGAGGAAGCTGAGAAGTCGTCCAATGTGCCCATGCCATGGTAATGGCAGCATGACATGGTCGGCGTGGTGCTACACCAGCATCCCGCTGCCCATACTACTCAGAAACATAGGGGAAAGGTTAGGGAGGGTATGTCAACGACTCTCGTGGCCTCAATTTTGACTTTGGTGCACTCTGGTGCCAAGCACCTAGGGTGGGTGTGCCCTAGGGCTACTGTGCGCCATGTTCTAAGCTGGATTATGACCCACGATTTTCGGACATAGCATGTAGGATCTTGAATGTTAGATCAATGGTCATGGTGCACCGTGAGAAGGGGTCTATCTGGGCACACACAACGGCCAGGCCCAAGAGCAAATAAAGGATCTTGTCCCATCAAGGAGAAAAAAGGGGTAAAAGGCTAGAAAAAGAGGCAATTTTGTAAAGGCCATATCTTTCACCTTGATTATCGGATTTGGGTGAAACCTTCACCGTTGAATTGAAAATTTCATCATCTATTCAATAGTAAAGTATTAGAATAAAGATCATCACGTTAGTGGTCTCAAAATTTCAAAAGTTTCTCAACATATATTAAGTCACTCAACCTTACATAATTGAGTTCAAAATTACAAATCATTAATCATATCTCATCAATTGAGCAACATGTGATCCCAAAAGCTCCAAATGATGATTAGGAAGGTCATTGAGTCAAATAGAATGTATTATGAGTCATTATGTGCATAGTTAGAGGAGAGAGAAAATCCAAGATGTTACATCCTGATGCAACCCTATTTTAGGGCTTCGTCCTGTGTCTTTTTGCATGATAATCACATCTAAACATCATATATTACAAGCTATTTACTCCAATGTGATCTTTTATGAAAAATACATATATGCCTCCTTTTGTGCGTATTTTAGGGCACTTATGCATGCGCCGATGCATGGGAGAGAGATGAAGAACGTTTTTGGGTTCTTACAACCCAAGAGTGGATCTATCTCTTCCCCGAGCTTCCATTAGATGCAAAAGAGCAATTCAAAGTAAAAGGATGTTAGATGAAGAAGTTGAAGTGGAGATCAGCACCAAGAATCCCCAAAATAGCCGTGGTACATCACCACATTCGCGGGAAATTAAGCTCCAAAAGTCACAGGGAAGTCGCTCAATTTACACATGAATGAACACGGTCGTGGTCATCACAATGGGCCGTGGTCACTGAAGACCCCACAACCATGGAGCCCAGGACGACTGTGGCCAGCATCTCCTTCCTCGCATGTGGCCATCAAGATGACCGTGGTGAATTATGCATGAATATCCCAAAAATCAACAGGGACTTGGTCCAATTTACACGTGAATTACCACGTTCATGGCCATCAACACGACCGTGGCCCTTGAAGGCCACCTCGCCCGTGGTGTTCACCATGCCCGTGGGGAGATGAAGACACAATGTCCTAAGAGTGACCTCACCCATGGCTAACTCCTCCAACATGGTCGTGGTATCCCACACGACCATGGTATCCTCTACTTTTAGCTCCATGGATTCCTACCCCATTCTTCTCATTTCTTTTATCTTTTCTTTGAGAATGTCTAGCTAAGATCCTAGTGGTGGGATGTTTGAGGTTAAAATGTGACTTTTATACCATGTTGGAGAAAAATAACTTATATTGAACATAATTTCATTCTGTGATGATTGCCTCTTTCTTCTATCTCATTTCCCATTATCTTGCATGTGGTTTGTGCTTTTAAACATAAATTGCTTGTTTTGTGGTGCTTGATGACACTTAACTTCTAGGGAAATTTGGAATGTATGTGGCAATCTTAGGAATGGATCTTAGGTCCAATTAGTGGATCCCTAGCTACCCCCCTTTATTCCTAATACATCTCCCTTCTTCTACAAGTAAGTGTGAGATCGAAGTAGCTAGTGTAAGTGTGATTAGTACAATTGTATAGAGCTTCCTAAAGGCTACATGGCAAGTAGCATGAGGTGAAACACCCTCATCTCTACTCCCATTCCTACCCTTGTCTCTCAATTGCCCTAATACCACTTACCCTAGAAACCTAGACTTGCCAAGTCCTAGTAGAATTACACCTAGCCATACTTCTCCAACTAGTAGTATAGGTACATTCTAATAACACTTTCCTTGTTGTTTGGTTTGGTAATCTAGATTGAAATGTGAAAATTGTATGCTATGTTAACCTTCCCCCAACTAATATCAAATTACATTCCCAAATAGTCCACCTATCCATCATACTACTTAAAATCCATTTTTTCCTTCTTAATTTGTTAATGATAGTGTAATCATTTGCCCTTGTTAATCCTTAGCTAATTGCCTAGTTCTAGATAGTTAGTTCTTTCTCAAGTAGTTAGGGCTCTTTTGAGCTTTCTTGTGTTAATTTAGATAACTAGTGATAACTTAGGATCTTATTTGTCTCATCGCTTAGTTTGCATCTTAGTTGATAACTTGACTTGCTAGTGTAGTGTAACTCCTTACTCTAGCCTAATTACTTGCCTTGCTTAGTCTCTTACTTATTTCTTTCTTAGAGTAATCTAGAGGCTTTGTTAACCTAGTTTACCTCTTGCTTGTTCTTGCTTGCAATCATATCATAATCAAACCAAACCCAACTTTAAACCCTCAAACCCTAGACTCCACTTTAGGAACACAGCTAGCACAAACCTAGCTCTAGTGCCCCCTTTATTCCTGAGGATCGACCCGAATCTTACCACTAGCCTATACTAGAGAACGACCCCGTGCGCTTGTGGGTACGTGTGATTAGTTGAGCCTGTGCGTTGGAGTAGGTCCATATACAAATTTTGAGAGATCTGTGTGTTTTCCCTTAGGGTTGCTTCTAGCCATCTTTAGTTTGTTAATGTGTGGCATTGAGAAGATTTCACCAAGCTTTCTGGCATCGTTGTCGGGGATAGAGACGCTAGGCCTAGCTAGTTAGTGTAGCTTAGCCTTTCCTACTGCCCTCACCATTGCTACTCTTTATTCTTTGTTTACTTTTGCATATTGTCGTTCTAACTTAGTTTTTGTTGCTTTTTTGTGTATTGTGTAGGTGACAACAGTGCATACGTAATAGCATTCCACTTGTACCAACTTGGTGTTATATGACCTCGAGATAGGTAGAAGGAGATGCCAAAGCCGCCGCAAACAACATCGAGAAACCAAGATGGGTAACCATGAAGATGATATACCTCATGGAGATGCTCAACCACAACCCAACCGCCCTCTCCATGAATACTTCACCCTGGGGAACTACAACTCCCCCATTGCCACTCTTGTTGACCAAATGTAGGGTCAACAATTCTTCATTCCACCACACTTCTTGGACTCCTTCCCACTTATTATAGGATGAAGAATGAGAACCCCTACCACCATATTGACACCTTCCTTGAAACTTGTTCTACTTTCCACACACTCGCCTCCACCGATGACTCCATCCAGAGAACCCTTTCCCATTCTCTCTAAAAGAAAAAGCCAAGAAATGGTACATCTCTAAGCCAAAATTGTTGACATGGAATGCGGTAAAGAGAGACTTTCTCAAGAAGTTTTTCCCGATTGCCAAGTTGACCCAAATGCAAAGATGTATCACGGCCTTCTCACAGAAAGAAAATGAACCCTTCCACAAGGAGTGGGAAAGGTTCCAAAAGCTCCTGTGTGACTACCCCCATCATGAGGTACCCTTATGGAAGCTGGTTCAAGCTTTCTACATTGGTCTAGTGGTGTTGAGCCAAAATAATGTTGATTCGTCATGCGAAGGCACCTTCATGGCAAAGCCACATGAGGAGTCATGGTCCTTGTTTGAGCACCTTACTGAGAATTCTCACCATCGGGCTTCTTAAAGGGGAACACTGTGATTAGTACTACATCCCTTTGCCTCCTCCCATAGTTCCAGCTCGGACTGCAACCAACTCCGACATGATGAAAATGATGGCGGATATGATGAATATGATGAAGAACCAAACTGGTGGTTCTTCTAGTCAATCCACTATGGCAGTTGAAGTTGGCGAATAAGTGAATGATTTTCATACCTTTGGCGACCGAAATAACCAAGTCCTGATATCTAACTCATATACTCCCGAGTGGAGGAATCATCCAAACTTCTCATGGGAACAAAAAAATGAGGAGGGGCAAGGGTAGCCAAAGCAACACCAAGGTCCCAAGTACAACTCCAAGCTTGAGGAAGAGGTCCTAGGAAGACTAAGTAATCTCAATGAAGTGAACAAAGAGGTGTCATCTCAAGGACAAAACATTAGCCACCTTGAACAAAGGCTTGATCAAATCTCTCTTTCACTTTCCCACTGTGAAGAGGGAATGCTCCCATCTCATCCCATGGCCAACCCAAACAATGATGAAAATTATGTGAGAACTACTCAAGGTGCTTATGTCCCACTACAAGGCCAAGTACCCCCACTTCACCAGTACCAAGGAACACCACATACTTATGCTCCTCCACCTCAACAATCTCCTTACAACTATCAATAACCTCCAGATCACACATATCAATAGCCCCCTCCACAATATCACCCCCATTCACCACAACAACCACAACCCCAGCCACAATTTATCCTCCAAAACCCAAATCCACCACACTCAAGGCCACCACCACCTCAACAAACACAACCAACCCAAAAGCTTCCTCTTCCACTACCCATGAGTATATGATTGTAGTGATAGTTTCGAGGAGTGTCAGGACCTTAGAGAAGCCACATGGTACTTATGTTGATAGCACAACCAGTGATGACAAGGTTGATACTGTGAGCATGGGTGTTGATACTAAGATTCAGGCTGATGATACCGTGATACTGAGAGCTGATACCGTGATTCCAGTGATACCGCTTGATGATACTGTAGACTCAAGTCAGTTGGGAGCACAACTCCCTCCATTCCCCAATGCACTTGAAGAGCCATCCATCGAAAGAAGGAAGAAGAAACATACTGAGGATATCATGGAGATCTTTAAGAAGGTCAAGATCAACATTCCTTTACTTGATGCAGTCAAGCAAATCCCATCTTATGCTATGTTCTTGAAAGACTTGTGCACGTTCAAGAGGATGACCATCGGAAGGACACCAAGAAAGGTCAAGCTAACTGAGCAAGTGAGCCCAATTTTGTAGCACGCCATGCCAAGGAAGAGAAAAGATCCTAGTCCTCCCATCATCTCATGCTACATTGGAGCACATCACATAGACCAAGCTCTTCTTGACATGGGTTCTAGTGTAAATCTGATGCCTTATGATGTGTTCGTTGAAATACAAATGGGACAACTGGGTCCCACTCATTGTACCTTGCAGTTGGCCGATAGATCTGTGAAAATGCCTAGGGGTGTGTTGATGATGTGTTGGTCAGACTTGATGATGAGACCTCCACATTCTTTCTGGCTGATTTATTATTTTAGATATGGAAAAAGACTCGAGGAAAGTGCCTATCATCTTGGGGAGACCCTTCTTGGCTACAACTGATGCAGTGATCCATGTAAGGACCAACACCATGTATGTGACTTTCATGCACATGAAGATCTGCTTGAACATTTTCAAGTCTTTTGCTAAAGTCGAGGTGATAGGTGCTATAGAAGAGGATTGTGATCTGATTGAGTGCCTTGATGAGATAGTACAAGAGTGTCTACCTGCATGGATTCAAATCACCACACAAGGTAGAGGTCTAGAGCCCATTGTAGAATTTCTTGAAGATGATGATGATGAGGATGAGGAAGAAGGGATGGCTTTAGTGGCTGCAAGTGAAGACCTCCCATCCATTCACTACTACAGAAATGGCTTATAACGTCACATTTACCGACGTCGGTTGTATACAAGAAACGGATGCCTAAACCCTACAACGTCGGTTGAATACACAAACTGACATCTATATGTGAAAAGCGGCCAGAAATGAGTATCACTTTAAATTTAGCGTCGGTTCCTTAATAAGAAATAGACGCCTAAAATCGACCGCCAAATCCAAATTTCCCAGTGGAAAAAAATTACCTCCAAAATTTAACATACGACGTTGGTTATTAAATAATTAACCGACGACTAAAGGTTTTTCACAAGACAGAAATTGGGCAAATTTTTATCGTTGGTTGTCTTGCAATAACCGACGTCGATGTGTTTTTCCGCACTGTCCATGTGAAAATTCACCCCCCTTTGGCGTCGGTTTTCTACGGCAACCGACTACGATGGTCAGAATTCGAGAACATTTTTTTTGTCGGTATATGTCGATAGACGTCGGTTTTTCTAGTAGAAACCGACGACTATCATTGAGCATATGTGTCGGTTGTTTTGTCGTAACCGACACCTATTGTTATAAGTGTCGGTTATTTTAATAACTGACGCCGATTGTTAACTTTATAGGACCCGCATGAAGCAGACTCTTCCCCTTTCTCTGTTTCATTGTGATTGAAGCTTAGGTCTGGCGATTCCGCCCCCTGCTCCCTCCTCCTTATGCGCCACCACCTGTCGCTCCCTGCTGCTGCTCCTTTCTCGCCGCCGCCGTGCCGCTCCTTATCCTTGCTCGCCGCCTCTCCCTGCTACTGCTGCTCCCTGCTCGCTCGCCGCCCGCCGCTCCCTGCTCCCCGCCGCCAGCATTGTGCTCGATGGCTCCCTGCTCGCCGCCGCCCAAAATCCCAACTGTGACCTGCTCTTCCTCCTCTGCCTGTTCCCTTCCCTCCACCGCCTAAGGTCAGCATATTCTTACCTAAGAAAATCTTCTACTTAATTTCTTATACCTAAGGACAGCTGCCCCATTTGCAAACTGATGGTCCGATGAATGATGGGCGTCATGTGGATCTTGTTTCTATCACCAGCTCCCCAACCAACTGTATACAACTTAACTAGTCCACAATACACATCACTATTTTCTTCTCTTCCATCATTTTGGACATGGTTGAGGTGATGCTAACTCAAATTAAAGGGACCATCACAACATGGCTGAGCTTGCTAGCAGCTTGGGTCTCCTTGCTTTTGATCATATTACTAGAATTAAGATCATAGTAAGATGTACATGGTTTCAAAACACTAAATCAACATGAATAATATTATTAATCTAAAAACTTTAATTATTCATCAAGAGTTTCTAACCATATATGACAAGATCAGTTATAATTCTTAACCTAACCCTAATACAAGTAAGAGATTATGGTACATAGCCTTTTGTGTGATTGTTATGATGATAGATTACTTTCTCTCTCTATGTTGTTGTAACCCTAAGTTGATGTCACATGAACATCATATCTTTTAAATAATGTTGTATTAAGGACATGTTTTGTGAATGGGGTTGTGAACAAGGGACTGGCGTTATATTTTTTGGCCTAGAAACCCGTGCAAGATTTACTCATTAGGAGTAAATTTTAGATAATCTCTGGTTTGGGATTATTCTTAAACACCTAATCTCACTTAGGATGTAAGTGTATAATGTGTATTTGGGTTTCAAGAAAATTTTGGTAGCACTTCCCCGTTTGTTCTCTAAGTACATATGTACTTGGAGAACAACGGGGAAATGTTGCCGACATTTTCTTGAAAACCCAATACACATTATACACTTACTAGTGAGATTAGGTATTCAATAATGGGATAGGTGGTACACATTTATTATATATAAGACCTTAAACCCTAAAGTTTTAACCATAAACCCTAATCTTTTATCCCTAGACCCTAATCTTGTTCTAATATGTACTTGTTTTCTCTATGATCATAGAATGGATAGATCATGGATGTCCATTCCAAATCGCTGCACCCCAGAGTTTATTTCTGGTCTTGATAAGTTTATTAGATTTGCCGAGGAACATAAGAAACAACTTGGAGATAGGTTCTACTGTCCATGTAGGCATTGCGGTAACAACTTGAAAGTCAGCACTGGTGATGAAATCAAAAGTCATGTCATGTGCAACGAGATTGTACAAGTCTATATAGAATGGCACTGGCATGGAGAGATTTCAAACCTGAAATTAGTGGATGTCGATAGCAGTGCTTGTGTGGAAGAAGAAATTGCCTCCGATGACGTAGATGTGAACGAACTAGTTCCATTAGACATCATTGATGCGATGCTGGATAGTTGTGGGGTAGAGCACACTGATCCACCTCCCATGTTTAGAAACATTATGCATGATGTTGAGATACCGTTATACACAGGCTGTAAGTTGACAAAGCTTAGCGCTGTATTGAGATTGTATAAGGTAAAAGCTAACAATAGATGGAGCGAAAAAAGCTTCATGTCATTGTTGTCTTTGTTGAAAGACATTCTTCCTGAAGGAAACGAGCTGCCAATCTCAACATACCAGTTAAAGAAATTATTGTTCCCAATGGGAATGGAGGCCAAGAAGATACACGCATGCCCGAATGATTGTATAATATTTTAAAAGGACTATGTGGATTTGAAAAATTGTCCCATATGTGGTGCGTCAAGGTATAAATTGACGACTTCGGGGGAGTCCAAAACTGGTTCTCTTGCCTAGGTGATGTGGTATATACCTATAATACCACGATTTCAATGCTTGTTTGCCAATCCGATAGATGCAAAGAATTTGAGGTGGCATGTAGATGCTAAGAAAAATAATGATGGGATCCTACGACATGCGTCTGATTCCCCACAGTGGAAGAAGATTGATTTATTATACCCTAAATTCAGTGAAGAAGTCAGGAATCTATAACTTGGGCTTTGTACAGATGGGATGAATCCGTACAGGACATTGAGCAGCCAACATAGCACTTGGACAGTAATGCTTGTTATATACAATCTTCCTCCTTGGTTGTGTATGAAAAATAAGTACGTTATGCTGTCATTTTCGATATCGGGCCCTAAACAACCTGGAAATGATATCGACGTTTATCTTGAACCTCTGATTGATGACTTGAAGAAACTCTGGGGTGAAGGTGTGATGACCTATGATGCGTCACAAAGAGAGACATTTCGTTTGCACGCTATGTTGTTTTACACTGTGAATGACTTTTCAACATATGGGAATTTGTCTGGATATAGTGTCAAAGGATCTAAAGCGTGTCCTATATGTGAAGAGAACACTGATTCAATATGACTAAAACATGGTGGCAAGACTATATATCTTGTTCATCAAAGGTTTCTTCCAAAATTCCATCCGTATCGTAGGTTGCGCAAAGCATTCAATGGACGGAATGAGGAACAGAGTGCACCTAAACCTATACCAGGGGAGGATGTTTATGAAAGAGTAAAATACTTTGCCAATGAATTCGGTAAGAGATCACAATGTACGATGGCCACACAGAGTGACAAATCTTTATTCAAGAAGAAGTCAATATTTTGGGATCTTCCTTATTGGAGTTCTTTGGCAGTCAGACATTGTATCAATGTCATGCACGTTGAGAAAAATGTCTGTGATAGAATCATTAGTACTCTGTTGAATATACCAGGTAAGACTGAAGATGGGATAAAATCCAGAATGGACCTACATGAAATGAGAATAAGGATAGCATTAACAGAAGTAGTTAGTAACGATCAGAGAACATACTTACCTCCCACTTGTTACACGTTGTCGAGAAAGGAGAAGAAAGCTTTTTGTGAATGCTTGGTAAATGTTAAGGTGTCACAGGGTTACTCATCCAACATTTGTACATTGGTATCAATGAAAGATCTGAAGTTGATAGGTATTAAATCTCATTATTGTCACACTCTAATGCAACAAATATTGCCCGTGGCAATTCAATCTATATTTTCGAAGCATGTAAGGTTTGCAATAACCAAACTTTGTTTCTTTTTCAACAGTCTGTGCAGCAAAGTTATTGACCATGATACTCTCGATAAATTACAAAGAGAAGTGGTTGTTACCCTATGTCAGCTTGAGATGTATTTTCATCCTTCGTTCTTTGATATCATGGTACATCTTGTTGTCCACTTAACTAGGGAAGTGAAAATGTTGGGACCAACTTTCTTGCATTGGATGTATCCCTTTGAACGATACATGAGAGTTTTTAAAGGTGATGTGCAAAACTGTTATCGGCCTGAAGGGAGTATTATTGAGGGTTATGTGGCGAGAGAGGTTATGGATTTTTGCAATGACTTTCTGAGTGCTAATGATGCTTCTGTTAATGACAAGAATATTGCAGAGCATTTTGGCAAAGGAATTTTGGGATCACTGATGAAAGTAATCAGTCGTGAGCAGTTGGAACAAGGTCACTTGTATGTTTTACACATCATCGACGAAGTGAGTGTTTATATCGAGGAACATACCAATTTCATCAAGAGACAATATCCTCGAGCCAATTCAATGTGGCTTGCTAGAGAGCATAACAAGACATTTATTAAGTGGTTTGAAGATAAAGTCTTACATCAACTATCTCAAACACCAGATAATCTTACTGAAACTATCAAATGCCTCACCTTTAAATCAAAATTGAATGTTATGTCTTATGAAGGGGTTGACATAAATGGATTCTCATATTACACGAAGCGTCAAGATGATAAGAGTGTCGTCTAAAACAGTGGGGTCACCCTTCAAGCGTCTTCATTATTTTTCACAAGTGTAAAGGATAAGAGTCCATGTGAAGCTAAAATGTCATATTACGGTGTCATTGAAGACATATGGGAGTTTGACTACGTAGATTTCAAAATTCTTCTCTTTAAATGTAATTGGGTTGATAACACCAAAGGAGTTATAGTGGATGAATTGGGTTTCACATTAGTGAACTTTGAAAAGATTGGCGAGAAGGGTGAACCATTCATATTGGCATCACAGGTGAAACAAGTATTTTATATCGATGATCCTACAAATGATAAATGGTCAGTTGTTCTTCATGGTAAAAGACAGTTCATTAAAGATCCTATAGATGAAGAAGAGTACTATGATAAGTATGATGACTCCAGTCCATTCTCAGTTGGGTTGCCAACACCACCAAATATTGAAGCTAATGATGACTTGTATGTGCGCAGAGATCACAATGAAGGACTGTTAATTGATAAAAGATCGCAATATTAGAGGCATACATGTTTATATTTTTTATATGTTTTTATTTTTCTAAATGTGAACTTTACAATGTGAATTACTTTACAATGTGAATGTGAACTTTACAATGTGAACTTTACAATGTGAATGTGAACTTTTAGATGGCTGAGCATTCTCCTGATGACTGTGCTGCTGATTACAGTGAGGGTGAGGAAGTCAATGTGCCGCCTCACAATGTAAGTTTTAAAAATATATCCCTGAGGTTTCTATCTATATGTTCATTTATAGTTATATCCTGTAAGTGAGTTTTTTTGTCAAATTTTAGGTTGGTGATGTACCCCCTGAAGAAATTGGGGTACTTGATGAGCTGCAAAAAAAATTGAGAAAGTGAGGGGCATCACAATGATGAACAAGTTACTATAACAAAGGGGCAATGGACCCAAATTGGCTGTGGATATCGATCATGTAGGAAATCCAGTTGGAGTGAACCGCAACTCATTTATTTCATATCTTGGGGTTCTTACTCGTAGCCATTGTAGTCTTAATGTAGAATCCTAGAATAAAGTTCCTAAGGGGAAGAAAGACTTAGTATGGAAGGAACTATGCGTGAGTTATTATTATTTGCAATTCTATTTTTGTAGATTACTAATTTTTAGGATACTAGTTAATAGCAATTCTATTTTGCAGAGTATATTTGATCTGGATGAAAAGCTGCATCGTAAATGTGTGATGCAATGCAGTGGGAGGGTCCTAAGGAACTATAGGACAAATCTCACCCGAGATTACATACGCACTGCTGAGAAGAGGTTCTTGATTGATTTCCAATTCTAGACATTGATCACTTTTTTACTAACTCTACACTAATAATTTTTTTTTGTATTCTCTTTAAAAAATAAATTTAGGCAAAAGGCAGCCACTAAGCAATGGAACTACCTGGACACCAAAGACTGGGAGGAGTTTGTTACCCAAAGAAAAACGGATGAATTCAAGGTATTATGTTCCACTCCCAATTTAATTAATATACGTTCTTATGTATTCACCTATTCAAGATTAACCTTTAGTGTTACTAACCAAATCAATGTGCTTACTAACAAGGCTATCAGTGATGCTCAAAGAGAAAGGTGTGCACTGAATGTGCATGGCCACACAATGGGTGCAAGAGGCTATGCAGATATTTGCCAAAGACTACAGGCTGAGTCTACTGCTCAATCTACTGCTACTCAGGAGTCCTCTACTATTGGTCCCACACCTCTGCCTCACCATGCTATGTGGATAGTTGGGAGGCAAAACAAGAAGGGATATATAACGAAGCCCGCAACTTCTGAAGCGGCTGTAAAAATGGTAAAAATCAACTCTTAGAGCAATCGATCGATATTGATTATTGTTATGTTTACTTACCAATTTCTATTGATGGTGATTAGCGGGAGCTGCATGAGCAGAGGAAGGAAGGCAGGTTCATCTCTGAGGGCACAAGAGATGAATTGACACTTGCTCTGGGTAACCCAGATCATCCTGAACGTGTTAGGGGTACAGGCGCTGGTGTGAGCATTAAAGCGTTCTTTGGGCCACCCAGCGCAAACCTATCCCAAAAGCGGGAATTTCACAAGTTGAGGTAACCTATTCTTTTTTTAGAATGTTATTGTGAAAGGGAATTCAATAATCGAGTACGTTTCTTTTATCCATGTATAGGTAGATGAATTAATTGAGAGGAAAGTCCAAGAAGCCATGGTGAAGTGGCAGGCATCTCAAACGGCTACTCATACGGTACCTGTGATGTGTCACGCTTCTATTACTCCTACTGTAGAGGTTGGGAGTAATCATGTAGACCCATCACCTAGCACATCCTCTATAAGTATTTTTATGACATAGTAGCTAGTCTTTTCAAGATGATATGTTTATGTATATATGTATATAACATTTTTTACGTAAATTTGTAGGGGTTGAAGCCATGTTGTAATGCCTGGGCCCACTGCCCAAGGCTCTAGTAGAGTTTCAGGAATGACGACTGGCCCCACAGACTACCACTAGCCTTAACTACGCGCTTTATTCTCACTCACGCACAAGCCATGATCAACTTCCCGACTGGTCACCCATCCTAATACTACTCCAAGTTGAGCACACTTAACTATGGAGTTCTTTAGTAATGGGTACTGGAAAAGTAGGTGCACCTTGGTGATATGGGTAGTCCAATCATTCCTTTTAAGATCATCTTATCTGAGGCCTCAAATCCTGGGATGTTACAATCTCCCCCACTTAGACTCTTGGCGTCCTCGCCAAGACTCAACTATATGGCCTCATAATCTAACCCCATTTCAGTGCAGACCCACAATGACCCATGGACACCTAGCTCCCGATCACATAATACCAGCACAAGGGTGGCTACATCAGCCATGGACAACCCTTTCCCACATGCCTGGACCGCACGGCTCAAGACTGGCATGTCACATGCCCATGTGGGCCCCACCTACTGGAGGGGTTATGGCTCTGATACCATTTGTAACGCCTGGGCCCACTGCCCAAGGCTCTAGTAGAGTTTCAGGAATGACGACTGGCCCCACAGACCACCACTAGTAGGGGTGTAAACGGTGCGGGTACGGTGCGGGTCTGGCCATACCCATATCCATACCCATCTAATTTAGCAGGTCCGGTTCTAGTTCTAGACCCGCATAATACAAAACTTGGACCCGCACCATACCCGTACCCGCAATTATAGCAGGTATGCGGTGCGGGTATGCGGGTAAGCGGTTCTATAAAACATCATATTATTTATGTAAGAGAAATGACTATGTTCTATATATTTTAAGACAACTAGATATTATTATTATATAGCATGTTAACATGCAATAGTTATATTAGACAATGCTATATTTTATACATTAACATTAATTGAGTTAATTGTTTACATATTTGTAGTCATCGTCATAACGTTTAACTTACGTAGAAAGTAATGTAAATTAGTAGACATTTTGATTTTGAAGTTTACATATAATGTTCATTATTGAAACTAGAATAGTTAATTCTTTATGATATGACTAGTCTCAACCTTATTGTGGTTAGAGTAGGATATAATCTCAAGAATTATATTAATTAGACTAGTAAAGTATTATATATATAATATGTTATTTAAGTAGTTACTTATGTATAGCGGGTATACGGGTCTAGCGGGTCTGAGTCTAAGCATACCCATTATTGGACCCGCTTATATGCGGGTCCAATGATATACGGGTCCAAGGGTATGCGGGTATATAAAATTAGACCCGTGATGGGTTTTTTAAGGGTCCAAATTTGCGGGTCTGCGGGTCTACCCGTATCCATTTACAGCCCTAACCACTAGCCTTAATTGCATGCTTTATTCTCACTCATGCACAAGACAAGATCAACTTCCCGACTAGTCACCTATCCTAGTACTACTCCAAGTTGAGCACACTTAACTATGGAGTTCTTTAGTAATGGGCTCCCGGAAAATGAGGTGCACCTTGGTGATATGGGTAGTCCAATCATTCCTTTTAAGATCATCTTATCTGAGGCCTAAAATCCTGGGACGTTACACATGCCGTCTCAAAAGTAAAGAATATATCGTTGCAGAGGCATATGCTTACCCAGACCTTCCAGGGGAGATGTTTCATGGGACTCCAGTACCAGCTGGTGCGGTTTGTGTGAGCCTGATACATATACTCCCCGATTGGAGGGATCTTCAACTGCCATATGCCCACCCAGATTCTGAAACGCTTGGTGAGGCAGAGTGATAATGTGGCCCAAAGCGGATGTCGTCTATACTAATATTGTATGGTAAATTTACATTACGTTAATTTGTTAGTGTGTATATATGAGTCAATTGATCTGAAATTATATATATAGGTCAAAAAGATGACACCTGCTACATCTCAACCTCCACGTCCACCTCCTCAACCACCAAGATAGCTTCCAAGGGACCTACACTCCTCGTTGGGTCCTAATTGTAGGGGTATGGCAGTATGGATCGACGAACATGATCGAAATTTCCCTATAAATGTTACAATTCCGGAGGATGCTGCAGGTCAATCATACGGTAACAATATATTTATACAAATTTTGCATACGCATTAATGCATAGGTATTAATGCAGGTCAATCATACGAAAACAAGCTATTTTTACAAGATATTTTGGAGTTGTTTCGTTATGATTGGCTGAAAACATCTATGATAGAGGTGTGGATATGGTGAGATCTTATTTATACATCTATATACCTTATTTTATATACAGTGATCTAGTTTCTTATATATTAATGCATACGTAATACATGTTTTGCAGCCACTTACACACGATATGTACATATTTTGCATTTTCCCATGTGGGATTTTTGGTTCCATCTTTGATTAGTCTTGTAGATACATACCCTTCTTCAGTTACTTCATACTGCTATGATGCTTTTGAATATTTTGGTAAAAATAAGAAGATGGTGATAATAGCTCCATTCAATGTCGAGTAAGTTTACTTTGCTTATAATTTAGACTTAAGAAAATTACATTTTTATTGTGGGTTTTGAGTTATTAATTTTTAACTTTCTTACCTATAGTGGTAGGCATTGGGAGTTACTAGTTATTGTCCCCAAGACGTTCACTGTCTATTATCTAGATCATGCGGGAAATGAATTGAATACATTATATGGACACACAATGAAAAGTCCATTATTCTCGTAAGAAATATTTTATATTTTTATATTCGTTAACATCAATTATTACATTACTATTTAATTATGCAATTTAACATGTTACATTAACATGTAGGGCTTTACAAGATTTCAAAAAAGCTGGAGGAAAGGTCCCCAGGAAAAAGAATCAACCACTAATTTGGGAGAATGTGAAAGTAATTTCCGACTCCAATGTATATATTATTTATGTGAACTGTGCTTATTTGTATTTTTGAATATTTTGCATGTTTCAATTTATAGTGTGCTACACAAGACAACGACTGGGCATGTGCCTACTATGTGATGTGATTTATGGACCTAATAATCAAATATGCCATAATGGAAATCGATACTATACATCAGGTATTATATATAGTCTCATTAGATAATATGAGATATATCAATCTTATTATATATTATTAATTATATATATACGTCATTCTCTTTGTAGGTGTTTAAAACTGACTTCGGCACAAGTGGAAAGTTATTAGATGTACATACACCCTATATGAGGGAGGAATTAGATGTTGTAAGAGAAGAATAGGAAAAAACCCTACAAGTAGTGGGAATTTTTAAATATAATTGGGACAATGATGACAATGATGAATAGAGAATGATATTTCTAAACTTTGTTTTCATAATTATTTTTGTGTGAATGTGAATGACTTTTTCTGAATTGTCATATGTGTGAATGTGAATGACTTTTTCTTATCAATACATGAATGTCTGAATGTGAAAAGAGATGAAATGAATGGAACTGAATGTGAATGTAAATGACTTTGCATGTTTCTATATGTATCTGATCAATACATGTGTCTGAATATGAATGACTTTGTAGGTTTGTGGCCTGTTGTTGGCTAATATCAATGGATGTTGTAAACCTGTAGTTCAAAACTGAACTATAGGTTCTGCATCCTGTGACCAGCCATACAGCAGGCCTGCAAACTGATAAGAAAAAAAATCAGAACATAGGTGTCAGTTATTTGTATAAAACTGACACCAAAGACATACAACGTCGGTTATTAGCAAAAAAACGACGTCTATTCCATGGCTGGCGTAGGTTATCAGTAAGAACCAACGCCTATTGTGGCCAGGCACGGTCGTGCTGGCAGGGATATGGCGTCAGTTATTGTTTAATAACTGACGTATTTAACCATGATATAATATCAGTTTTATGTACTAACCGACGCTTATAGTTCCCTTACTGGTGCGTTTTTGGTGGCGGGAAGGATTATGGCGTCAGTGTTTGTTTAATAACCAACGTCTTTGATCATGATATAGTGTCAGTTTTTGTTAAGAACCGACGCCGATAGTTCCCTTACTGGCACGTTTTCGGTGGTAGGAAGGGTTATGGCGTCGGTTAGAAACTGACACTGAAGGTGTCGACTTTTAGCAATGTCCACTTGGGTGTCGCTTGGAAACCGACGCTAAAGGCTCTAAATAACTGACGCCAAAGGCCTTTTCTATAGTAGTGATTTCTGAACCATTGAAGAATTCCCTTGAAGAGCCTCCTGTTCTTGAGCTCAAGTCTCTTCCTGAAGGGTTGAAATATGCATTCTTAGGCTCCAATGACACTTTCCCAGTGATCATTTCTTTTATTCTTTATCTGGAGCAAGAAGATGTATTGATGGCGGTTTTCAAGAAGAATATTCAGGCCATCGGATGGACCATAGCTAATTTGAGGGGTATTGACCCCTCTATTTGTGTCCATATAATCTACCTTGAGGATGATTCTAGACCAACTTGTTAAATGCAAAGATGGTAAAATCCCAAGTTGAAAGAGGTGGAGGAAAAAGAGGTCATGATTCCACTTGATTCTGGAATCATATATCCCATTTCTGATAGCCCATGGGTGAGTCCCATCCAAGTTGTACCCAAAAAAGTGGGATCATAGTCGCCAAGAATGAAGATGGGGAATTGATGCCTATGAGAGAGCAATCCAAGTGGAGGATCTGCATCGATCACATAAAAATGAATGAAAAGACCAAGAAAGATCATTACCCTCTCCCATTCCTTGATCAGATCTTAGAGAGATTAGCAGGATAGAGTTTCTATTATTTTCTTGATGGGTACTCCGGTTACATTCAAATAATTTTTCATCCCACCGATCAAGAGAAGATGACATTCATTTTCCCAAGTGGTTCTTTTTTCTACAGGAGGATGCCGTTTGGATTGTGTAAGGTGCCTTCAACATTCCAAAGATGTATACATCTATTTTTGTCGATATGCTTGATTTGTCACTTGAAGTCTTCATGGATGACTTTTCTGTGTTTGGTAAGACCTTTGATGAGTGCTTGCTTCACCTAGAAGTTGTTCTTGAGAGGTGTGTTAAGGTCCATTTGGTACTATCTTGGTATAAAAGCCACTTCGTGGTGCCCGAAGGCATTGTGTTGGGTCATCAAGTCTATATAGCCAGAATAGAAGTTGATAAGGCCAAAGTGGGCCTGATCTCCACCCTCACCATTCCTTCCACCATAAGACATGTACGATTCTTCTTGGGGCATGTGAGTTTCTACCGTTGATTCATTAAAGATTTCAGTAAGATTTTGAGGCCACTTTGTCATTTGCTTGAAAAAGATTTCAATTTCAATGATAAGTGTGTTGAAGCTTTCAACCACTTGAAGAACAAGCTCGTCTCTACTCCTATCATGAAGCCCCCAGATTTCTCCTTTCCATTTGAGATCATGAATGATGCGTCAGACATGGCAGTGGGGGCTGTACTGGGTCAAAGCATTGGTTGGATACCACATGCCATTTACTATACAAGCAAGACTCTTGATGAAGCTCAAAAGAACTACACTACCTGTTATAACCCCAATTTTTGGGTTCAATTGGTGAGAAATATAATTTCCATATTAAATATATTTGAACAAATAATGATATAATTTGCTTCAAATAAATGGATTTCGTTTACAATAGCCTTGATGTTTGTGTTGTGGGCTTTATTGGCTATTGGGCCCAATAACAAGGAAATAACAAAGAAAATTCAATTAGTGAATGAATAATTGAATATTCGAGAAAAGAAAGATGTAGAAACCTCTAGAAGACAAATCCAAAGAGGATTTCGTGTCTCTTGGGTTCCTTGGGTACCAAGGAGTCCAAGGTTGCAAAAAGAAAGCAATAAGAGAAGAAAAGATTAATTAAGTATTTCTTTATTAAGAAAGAAATTGAAAATAATGGGAGAATGTGGGAAATAAGTGAAAAGAGGTATAATTGAGTTATCCTTGGTGGAATTTCGTATCCCAAGGATTACTAATGATAAAAGTAATACCAATGAGGAAAATAAAAGAGAAATAAAAAGAAATCCTCAAAAAGAGATATTTTAATAAGAAATATACATAATAATGAAGAATGATGCATGTAGATGCATCTAGAAGGATAATGAGTATCCAATAAAAAGGATTTTGAAATAATAGAGTTTCTTGGGATCTAAGGAGTCCCAATAAAGAGGAAAGAAAGAGAAAATACCATAATTGTAAAATAAGAGGATAATGTGTTGCATTATTAATGAATTATGAGGTATTGTAAAAAAGAAAGTAATTTTGATTGAAGGAAATAGAATTTTGTGTCAATGGATTAAAAAGCAAGGAAAGAGAGAATAAGTAAGAAGAAATTCGAATTCTAATATATCAAGGATAAAGGATATCAAAGGAATAATAAAGAAGAGAGAGAAAACATGCTTTCTAAAGAAGGATTTGGTTTCCTAATGGGACAAGACCTTGCAGATTGATAGATGCACATCTTAGGGTGCGAAAACCCTCCCCTATAAAAGGGGTAGAGCTCAGAGGCGAGTTCTGGAGGGTTGCACGTATCCTTTCTTCCCTCTTCTTCATCTTCATCGAGCAAACCCTAGTCCAGGGTAGCGGCGTGAGAATGGAGGTAGAAGGAGCCTAGGCAAGGTCGGCGTGTAGGCTTGATGAGCCACATTGCCAAAGAGCAACTTGGTCGTCGAAGATAGGCCCTGGAGCATGCTTATCGGCAGCTGCAAGGCTGCAGGAGCGGTTGCAATAGGAAGGGCCGACGAGGGAGAAACTGGTCGTCTTGGCCGTGGTTTGAGGGATGGCTGCGTGCGCCCAAGCGAGTCAGAGGCAAAGAGAGCATCCCCGGTGGTTTTCGAGCCCAGACCTGGGCGGGAGAGCCGCGTCGAGGCCTGCTCTAGGCGGCCGCGGTTGTTGCTGAACGGAGGAGGAAGATGACGGCCGTTGGATGGATTTACCCTCCGTGCGATGCTGGGCTGGTCGGTTAGTGAAGGACCTTAGAAACCCTATGGGCTTGTGCAAGTAGGGTATAGCTGGAACCTAGGGCATGTCATAATGCTGACAGTAGGATGAAACCCTGGATAAGGAATTATGATGGAGCATAAAGGGTTATGGATGATCTTGAGCAACCATAAGTTCGAACCTAGGCTTCACCCATGTAGAGCATGCCTTTGAGGTTGATCCTTCATGAAGAGAGGACCTCCAATGGTGAGGTTGGAAGTAGGGTTAGCCCTAGAGAGAGAGGGAAACCCAGCAAGATGGTTAGAAGCCTAAAACCCTGAACAATGGATGATAGTGGTTGCCTCATGATCGATCCCTGAAAGTTGATGATATCTTGGTTGCCTTTAGAGGGACCAAACCCTAGAGATAGAAGATGAAGCATCTGGTGCCTATGTGCCTACGGTATAGGTGTTTACCTTCTGAGGAGAGTTCCTTAGACCTAGAAAGGTTTAGTAGCAGGTTATGAGGCCTTGTACCTTGTTGGTTGTCCTTAAGGAAGACCCAACCCTGAGTATTACTCGAGTGGAAGGATGACAAGAAGTGCATGTCGTGCCTTTTGCATGCCTGGTTCGTAGTTAAGAGATAGAGCATGCATTTGGACACCTACAAGTGAACCTAGGGTTCCTAGGCCTAAGAGGGGAAGTGGTGTACCTAATGCTCATGATGAGAAGTTGAGTTCCTATAAAAGGGAAGCCCTTAAGTTTAAGGTGTGTTTGATGAACCCCTCACATCTAGGTTGATGATAAAGAGAGGTATGATCTTGATCCAACATTGAGGAAAGAGGACAAGTATGACCTAGCATGGTTCGGTAGGTGATCTTCTGTGCCTTAATGGCTTGCTAGGGTTAAGTAGGCTCGGGTGGATGTAAACCCTAGACCTAAGAGCTTTTGTGACCTTGTTGTCAAGAGATAGTTTTCCTCCCATCCTGGGAGAGGGACCCCTTTAGAAGGGTGTATATCAGTTTTGTTGGTTTAAGTAACCTAAAGAAGTCTCAAAGGATCTTGAGAAGCTAAGTGAAAAGTACATGTTAGGAGAATGAACCTGTAGACCCATAGATAACCATCTCTAAGTGCATGTGTTACCATGGAGGTAACCGGTATGGGGCTTGACCAAGGTAGGCAGGTTGCCATGATCCCGATGAAAGGATGAAAGCCAGCCCATGAATGCAGAAAGAGAAATGATGAAAACTTGGGTAAGGTTCTAAGTGAACATGTATTATAATGGAGGATCCTAAGTCTATCCTAGGGTCAGGTAGGGATAAGACCGATGAAAGTAGGAGTCACCGAATTCCCCAGTTGCACATGACCATAGGGTCGGGAGGTAACAGCTATCATTGTCTGAGGGCCATGGGTTAGGAGATTGATCACCTTCATGAACTCATGGGACCCAAAGGGAAGATGAGTAGGGCACTCTCTTGATGCATGAGGGAAGAGGGATGACCCCAAAAGTATCGGCGCCCTATAGACCTAGAGGAGATGACCAAAGATTGTGAGGTGACCCAAGTAGGTTCGAAACCAGTTTTCCATGGGTGTAACTTTGATATCGAGATGAAGGTGATGATGAGACATATGTGGCACGTTTCAACTTAGATGTAAAAGTGTATTGGCAAGGTGGGATGTACCATCTCTACCCTTGGAACAGGAAGAACTTTGTATTTGGACTGCAGCCAAATGCTTATTTCCTCTTGTTATGGGGGTGAGAGATAGGACATTACACATGCCATACACCAAGGATAAGAGATGATGTAGATTGGAACGTTGCCACAAGTAATGGGGATAGAGAAGATAATCTACCCTGGTAAAGTGAATGATACATGGATGGTTTGTAAACACTAAGAGGAATGAGGTAGTCAACTTATGACAATGTTTTTATCATGAGCTATGTAGAACTTACAAGTTATATCAGGTTGAGTTTGATCACCATGATGAGGAAATCAGAGAGTGTTCTTAATGAAGATAGACATAGAGTTTGAAATGAGATGATAAGTGAAATACATGGAAGGGTATGTCTTCAACGTTACCTAATACCTAAGGATGTGAAGTGGTAATGGATGCTCTAGTTGAGATACATCTGACTTGTTTGACTAGAAGCTAGAAGAGGTTGTTTGGCTAACCCTAAGTTTGAAAAGGGGAGGTGTTGGATAACAATCAGATGTAACAAGATACATTGAAAAGTTAAGGTTTGTTTGGTTAGCAGTCTAGTCCATGATGCAATGAAAGGATGGTGGTAGAACCTCAGATGCACTTCTTTGAAAGAGAAGGTGATAAAAACCCAACTAGAGTGGTTTAGGGTTTCAGAGGAATCGATCTTGAAAGAATCATGACATATAGGAAATCATGATTGAAGATCACCATACACCGTGGAAAATGGCAATAGCACTTTGGAGGCTTAAGATGAAGTTGCATGTGGTTTATGGCCATGCAAGCCAGGAGGTAAAGGATGAACCCCAGTAACCTAGTGTATCGATATAGAGGACAAAAGAATCCCTGAGAGGGAATGAGAGCTCAACACTATGGATGTTGTGATGGGTCTTCCCTGGACCGAGGAAGGTCGAGATGCAATATGGGTTATGGTAGATCGCCTTACCTAGATGACAAAAGAAAGAAAGAGTTCTGTCAAGGGACAGATCTAGTTGAACTACCCATGAGAGAGATGGTTCAACTACACCATGAAGCGAGTTCAAAGGTTCTTGAGTTTGACCTAAAGGTTCACTTCCATAAAGTGGAAGTAGGTACATGAAGAACTCAATGTTAGTATAGTTATCACCCCTAACTATGGTTAGTATGATCCAGACTAAAGGGTCTGATGAGGGCATGTGTGCTCGTTCAGGGTGATATCTAGAGACAGTTCTTGTCCTATGAAAGATGTGACAATGACCACCATAGACAGTATCGGGTTTTATATGAAGCTCTGTAAGGGAGGTTGTGTCGGTCACCACTTCAGTAAGGTGATGTTGGTGAAAGGACCACATGATGGTTAGAAAAGTACCACATGATGGTTAGAAAAAGGGACCCCAGTGCGTGTAGATGAAGTCACTTTGATCGTGCAAGGGATGAAAGGAGCCTAGAAACGATGAGAGTCATGAACAGATGCAAAGTAGACTGACATACAAGTTACTGTGGGAGAAAATGTGACATGAAAATTCGACCCCTCTAAGTTATAACTAAGAGAGCTGAGTCCCTGATACATGGGTCCATTAGAGATGGATGGGTGGAGAAGGTTAGGTTTGACCCTACCCCTCAGGATAGAGTAATGGGAGATGTTTTCCATGTGTTCAATTTAGAGCACTATGTGAGGTACCCCGACCATGTACTGAGCAATGGACCTAGTGAGTCCGAAGGGAGGCTGAAATGGCCTGAGTCACCTGTGTAGTTTATAGACGCCAGGATGAAAGAACTCAGAGAAAAGAATATGTGATGATAAAGGTTCTTTGGAAACGCCATGAGTACGGCAAAGCCACATAGGGGCCAATGATGGACATGGAAAAGTCTTATCCTGAATTGTTTGTTTGCTTGCCTGAATTTTGAGGACAAAATTCCTATAAGAGGGGAAGGATGTTATAACCCCAATTTTTGGGTTCAATTGGTGAGAAATGTAATTTCCATATTAGAGATATTTGAACAAATAATGATATAATTTGCTTCAAATAAATGGATTTCGTTTACAATAGCCTTGATGTTTGTGCTGTGGGCTTTATTGGCTATTGGGCCCAATAACAAGGAAATAACAAAGAAAATTCAATTAGTGAATGAATAATTGAATATTCGAGAAAAGAAAGATGTAGAAACCTCTAGAAGACAAATCCAAAGAGGATTTCGTGTCTCTTGGGTTCCTTGGGTACCAAGGAGTCCAAGGTTGCAAAAAGAAAGCAATAAGAGAAGAAAAGATTAATTAAGTATTTCTTTATTAAGAAAGAAATTGAAAATAATGGGAGAATGTGGGAAATAAGTGAAAAGAGGTATAATTGAGTTATCCTTGGTGGAATTTCGTATCCCAAGGATTACTAATGATAAAAGGAATACCAATGAGGAAAATAAAAGAGAAATAAAAAGAAATCCTCAAAAAGAGATATTTTAATAAGAAATATACATAATAATGAAGAATGATGCATGTAGATGCATCTAGAAGGATAATGAGTATCCAATAAAAAGGATTTCGAAATAATAGAGTTTCTTGGGATCCAAGGAGTCCCAATAAAGAGGAAAGAAAGAGAAAATACCAAAATTGTAAAATAAGAGGATAATGTGTTGCATTATTAATTAATTATGAGGTATTGTTAAAAAGAAAGTAATTTTGATTGAAGGAAATAGAATTTCGTGTCAATGGATTAAAAAGCAAGGAAAGAGAGACTAAGTAAGAAGAAATTCGAATTCTAATACATCAAGGATAAAGGATATCAAAGGAATAATAAAGAAGAGAGAGAAAACTTGCTTTCTAAAGAAGGATTTGGTTTCCTAATGGGACAAGACCTTGCAGCTTGATAGATGCACATCTTAGGGTGCGAAAACCCTCCCCTATAAAAGGGGTAGAGCTCAGAGGCGTGTTCTGGAGAGTTGCACGTATCCTTTCTTCCCTCTTCTTCATCTTCATCGAGCAAACCCTAGTCTAGGGTAGCAGCGTGAGCATGGAGGTAGAAGGAGCCTAGGCAAGGTCGGCGTGTAGGCTTGATGAGCCACATTGCCAAAGAGCAACTTGGCCGTCGAAGATAGGCCATGGAGCGTGCTTATCGGCAGCTGCAAGGTTGCAGGAGCGGTTGCAATAGGAAGGGCCGATGAGGGAGAAACCGGTCATCTTGGCCATGGTTTGAGGGACGGTTGCGTGCGCCCAAGCGAGTCGGAGGCAAAGAGAGCATCCCCGGTGGTTTTCGAGCCCAGACCTTGGCGGGAGAGCCGCGCCGAGGCCTGCCCTAGGCGGCCGCGGCTGTTGCTGAACGGAGGAGGAAGATGATGGCCGTTGGACGGATTTACCCTCCGCACGATGCTGGGCTGGTCGGTTAAGTCAAGGGCATAATAGACAAATTGAAATGTTTTCCAAATCGAGCGCATGCATGGGATCGGTGACGTGGCATCATGCCATTGGCTCAAACAGGTAATTCATACAAAATTCATATCTCGATATTCGTAACTCCGATTAGGACAAGTAATATATGAATTTTGATCAGAAAAATGCAAGGAATCCATTAAAAATAGTTTTATAGCCTGAATATGATCATAGTTCGAAAATTAGTGTAAATCATTATCTTTAATGAATTAAAGATTAAGAAACCCTATTTTGATATGATTAATGTGTTTAATAGGGTTTAATGGATCTTTAGAGTTGATATTAATCTGTTAAATGTAAAAAGGAACATTGAGTTCAAAAAGGAAGAACTTTGCATGTGATTAGTCTAATTTAGGGTTTATGTGCTTAAGTATGCATGAAATTTGAAAAGGGCATAAAGTTATCATCTTTAATGATTCAATTAAGGAAAAACCCTTAGATTTGATGATAGATGGATAATTCAAGCTGATATTAACCTGTTGTTAATGAAAGAGAAAATAGGATTTAAAAATATAATCTTTTTATATATTTGGTTTAATTTAGGGTTTCGTGTATGATTATGCATTAATGAGCTTGAAAACCCTTATTTTGATGAATATGTCTTTTAATTGGTTTCATTGTGTAAATCCACGAATAAAATAGAGATGTGATGATCCTAAGCCAATTTGAGCATAAAAGATCCTTAAGGTGGATAATTTGAGTAATTAGGGTTTTAATGAGTGGAAAAGTTGTTTTAGGGTTTGTTGACCTAAAAAGGGTAAAGTTTGAGAAATTGATCTAAGAAACCCTAATGCATCCTAATGAGACTTAGAAACCTTAGAAAGGTGTCCCAAGTCAATAAGGAGTTGTTTGGGATATGCTTGTGACAATTAGACATTATACATGTTTTCAGGATCAATGTTTGCTTGATTGATTGATTGGCTTGCTTGATTGGACATATAGTTGGATTTGGATAAATTGTTGCTTGAGATCCCCAAGACAGGTATGTGGTTAATTATGAATAACTGCTTTAGTTTCCCGATGGATTCCCGGATGTTTAACCGCATTGAATGCAACTAAACTGTTGGATGTTTATTTATTTCAGGCAACTATAAAGTGACTATGATTATCACTATAAATGTGCATATATAACTGGCTAGATCCGGGTCCACCTCTGTTACTTTGAAAAGACTAAAAAAGGGGTAATCCTAGAGCAAGGTCTAGGTTACCGAGAGTTAGAAACTGGGCTACCTACGTGTAGTGTCATGAGACTCTTTAGCGTATCCCGAGTTAAGGAGTGGTCTACTTACGAGTAGCGCCATGTGACACAACCCTAGAAACTGGTTCACTTATAGGTGGATCATGAGGGGTTTAATGGGGACAAAACAGAGGATAGGGTACTCTTGGATCGCAGAGTTATATCTAAAACGTAATCTTGGTTGTTAAATGATTACATTGTTATCATAGTTGCATGTTTATTGTTTCCCCCACATACCAGTTTCGGCTGACCGACATTTTGTTTGTCGACGTTTTAGGTACAAGCCAAAAGGACAAACAGTAAATCGTCATATTGTGAAATACATGAAGTAAAATACAAGGAGGATTAGTTAGAGTAGAATCCTTAAGTGGATAGAAGTTAGACATCCAAGTTTTCAAAAAGGTATGCAAAAATTTATTTTCTTACAACTTTTCAGTATAGTATGTTAAAATTTGATAATTATTCTTGGTTAATTGCCGAACCTTTGATCCGGAAGTTATGGGTGCGGCTTCAACCTCTCGGTCTCCCTTAATTGGGGGTTATCGGGAGGTGGGGTCGTAACATTACCACAGAATAAGAGTTGTCTTCCGTGATTTTTGCTCTTGACAAGTTTCACTCTTATCTCTTACAAAACAAGGTGGTGGTTTATACGGATCATGCGGCCTTGAAGTACCTTATGACCAAGAAATATTCTAAGACAATATTGATCTGATGGATTCTATTTCTCTAAGAGTTTGATCTAGAGATTGTTGACAAAAAGGGAGTAGAAAATTCTGCAGTCGATCATCTCTCCCGCATTGAAGCACCGTATGATGATACGAACCACATCAAAGAAATGATGTCACATGAGCATCTCTTCTTGCTTTCATCCACCCAAAGGTTGTGGTATAAGCACATAGCTAACTTCTTAGCTAGGGGAAGGATACCAAGTACTTGGACAAGGGAGGAGAGCAAGAGCCATTTTGTTATGGTAAAGAACTATGCTTGGGATGATCCTCATCTTTTTAAATATTGTCCCGATCAGTTCATTAGAAGATGTGTTCCAAAAAGTGAGCAACAGGAGATCCTAACCATGTGCCACTCTAGTGCATGTGGAGGTCATTTCAGCGAGAAATGCACAACCACCAAGATTCTTCAAAGTGGATTTTATTGGCCCACATTGTTCAAGGATGCTCATGAGTTTCGCAAATGTTGTTTGAAGTGCCAAAAGGTGGGCACTATCTCAAAGAGGTACATGATTCCTCTATCACCCATTCTTGTGGTTGAGGTGTTTCATGTTATATTTCCTCCCTCCTATGGATATGTGTACATCTTAGTGGCCGTTGATTATGTATCAAATTGGATTGAAGCTATTGCTACTAGAACCAATGATCATAAAGTGGTGTGTGATTTTGTGAAATCAAATATCTTCAGCTGGTTTGGTGTTCCAAGAGCCATGATTAGTGATGGTGGAAGTCACTTCATCCATTGCACTTTTGAAGGTTTGTTAAAGAGACATGGAGTGAATCATCATGTGGCCACTCCTTACCATCCTCAAATGAGTGGTCAAGTTGAGTTAGC
Source organism: Alisma plantago-aquatica (assembly GCA_963693085.1). Lineage (NCBI taxonomy): Eukaryota > Viridiplantae > Streptophyta > Magnoliopsida > Alismatales > Alismataceae > Alisma > Alisma plantago-aquatica. The sequence continues at coordinate 183,117,450 of OY856411.1, forward strand.
CAATCGGGAGATAAATCTCATTCTTGAGAAGATGGTGAGGCAGGACCGTAAGGATTGGTCTTTACATCTGAATGAGGCTTTGTGGGAATATAGAAATGCATATAAAGCTCTGATTGGTACCACACCATTTAAGCTTGTTTATGGAAAAAGTTTCATCTACCGGTGGAACTGCAACATAAGTCATTGTGGGTTTTAAAAGCCATGGATATGGATGGAGACACAGCTAGATTGAAAAGAAAGTTATAGATGCATGAACTTGAGGAGATGATGTATGAAGCCTATGAATTGTCTGAAAGCTACAAGGAAAGAACAAAGTTTCTTCACGACAAGTTGATCAAAAAGAAAGATCTTGAGTCCAGGCAATGGGTATGGTTATACAACTCTAGGATGAAGTTCTTTCCCGGGAATCTTCTGTCTAGGTGGGAAGGACCTTACCTAGTCAAGAATGTGTACCCATCTGGAGCTATTATGATATGGGAGAAGGAGGGAGCAAAAGAGTTTATCATGAATGGACAAAGATTGAAGGTAGTTGTTGAAGTTGGACTAGATAGAGCCAATCAAAGTTTTAACATTGTGATGTTAGTTGAGGAACACCATCTTGATGAAGAGATGTGCTTGAATGCACATGAGAGGGATATTTACTTCAAAGATGCTTTAGGAATTCTGTGAGGATGAAAGAGTTCAAAAATCAATAAGCCCGACTAAAGACATAAAATTTAGTGCTAGTGGGAGGCAACCCACCTAGGTTTGGGAACTTTTTCACCCAACCTTCACTTTTTGATACTTTTTCTTTCTTTTTCGACAAAATACACACTCACACACTTGTGCTTGATAGTTTTATTTGAGTTTTGATGAGATGTAGGTGATAGATTTAAGAGAGACAAAGAGAGGGCAAGGCATGGTTTTTGAAGTGAAAATGTGGCAAAAAACCAAAATATTGCAAAAATATCAAAATTCTCAAAATTTGATTGACAAAGTACAAAATGAAGACTCACCATGGCCTTGGTGCTCCAAAATGGCCGTGGTGATTTAATTGCAAAATCTCAAGAAAGTTACAGTAGCACGTCTAATTTTGTGAAGGAATGGCCATAGTTGTGGTGCTCAAGATGACCGTGGCCCATGTAGGACAGCACGGTCATGGCCACCGCCACATGTGTGGATACATGAAGGGAACACAGTCTTGAAGACCACCATGGCCGTGGTGATTTAAGTGCAAAAATTTGAGGGAGTTATAGGGATGGAAGTGATTTTGTGCATGAACGGGCACGACGTTGTGACCACCACGACCGTGGCGAGAGGAGCACACCATGACTGTGGCGCCCACTACAACCATGGTGAGGGTCAATCTACAGTTGCTTTCACCGCCCACCATGATCGTCGAACCCGCCACGACCATGTTGCCAAACCCCCACCGTGCTCGTGGTAGGACCTAGACCCACCTATTTTTCACTTAAACTCCAAGAATCACCACGACCCCTCCACATTCTAACTCTTTTACTCAAGCTCCCAACGGTCGTGGTGACATGCTCCGCCCCCAGCACCTCTCATCTCACTTCTCCATCCTAAATCCTCCAAAAAATCTACCTCCAACCACTTCCTACACCTCCACCACCTCTCCCTCTACCATTTCCACCCCAAAACCTCCATCAATCTAGCCACCATCACCATTTTCATTCTCCATCTCACCTACATCCACCCCACACAAAACCACACAAAAATCCACCAATTTTTGCCTAAAACCTTCAACCAATCCATCCTCCACCATCTAAGAAACCATCCTAGCCTATTCGACCCATATCTCAACCTCCATTTTGCCTCCTCCACAAAAATTCGAAAATCACAGCCATACCACCGCCACCGCCTCCACACAATGAAGGGATTTACCAAGGCTATGAAGAAGGGGGCTCAAAAGAGCCTTGAGGTGATCACTGGAGGCAAAGTGTGCACCAAGAGGGCCTCTTCTCAAGTCTCCATCCCATCCCACACACCATCACCATCAAACTCCATTTCAAAATCCCTAAATTGTTTGGCTTCTATGAGTGCATCCCGCACCCGGTCGTCGAATAGCCACCATATCACTGATGAGACATATAGGGAGGAGGAGTCATCTAAGGATAACCTTGATGACATGATTGACAAGGTTGATCTGGAGATCACAACCTTCCAGAAGAGGGGAAAGGGGGTTGTAGCCACATCTTCATTAAGACTACCTCCACGACAATGCCAGTATGCCACTCTACCTCCTCATTGGGGGAGAGACCACAACAACATCCGCAAGCAAGGTGCCAGTTGATGATTGAAGAGGAGGATCGCCCATGGCGATACCCCGATCAATGAGTATTGCTAAATTATAACACAAGCTTGGGGTCAAGATCCTATCAGGCTGAACAAGAAGATGATGACATTGTTGAGGAGGAGATGGATTATGAGCCAGAGGACACTTTGTCATACCTGGAGGCAGACAGACTGAAAGGTTTTGGCAAGGCTCCTAAGGGGACTTCATATGGCAGGGGGCAGAGCAAGATGCAAATCACACCTATTTTTCCTAAATGCATGTCAAGGAGAGTTATCTCCACAAAATATGGGTGTGAGAAGGTAATTACGGACCTAGGCATCAAAGTAGAGGTGGTAAGGAAGTTGAAGAAAATCAATTTGTGGAAGGTGCTTTTCATAGCACAAACCACATACATGGAGTTAACTCAACAATTCTTTGCCATATTAGAGAAGATCAAGGTAAAAAGGGAGGAAGCCATCAAGTTTGCAATGTTCAACAGAGTACACACATTGACTGCTTCTGAACTGAACTGCATCTTTGCAAAGGATCCCAAAGAAGCCAACAAAATGAGTGATGGCTTAATTGACAGAAAGGTTGACTTAGACTATGGTGACTTCTAGAACAGGTTGACAATGCAGCCGACATACACTGCTGGTAAGTCAAAAACTATGTACATCAGCAATCCATTAGTCATATATTTGCAAAAAGTCTTCGCCAATACGATTGTAGGGAGGTATGACAATCAAGGAAGCATTTCACAAAAGGACCTCTTTGTTCTACATGGTATAAATAAGAAGTTGCAAATCAACCTAGGGCCACTCTTGACAGATCACATGAGGACAATCCCCTTCAAAAGTAGAACTTTGTTTATTATGAGAGGGATTGTGACCTCAATTGCTATATCCCTAGGTTTTGATGTCACTGGACTTAAAGAGGATGAAGGATCTCAATTTTTGATTTAAAGTACCTTGTGCGCTCTCAAATGATCACAATCAAGAACAAGAGGTTGATTTATAATGTGAAATATGTATCATCGCAAAGAATTCTTGAGCTATCCTATCATGATTTCCCACTCCTATCTTCCATGGGCCCCTCTAACTTACTACATGACAAGCTAAAACAATGGGATCAAGGCAACCCCCGGGAAAACTTCAACCCCACTGCTGCACAAGAAGAAGTAGCAGAATAAAATGCACAACAATAAGAAGATGAGCAAGGAGAGCAAAGAAGACAGCCTAAAAGGGTGAGAAGAAGGGATGAGGCAACATCCTAGCTGTAGGGGCCTTCAGTGAATGCACATGACATGTCATCCATCCATGCACAACTTGAAGGTATTCAGAAGATACAACTGGACATGTAGCTCATCTACTAGTACATGTCGAAGAACCAAAAATAGATGCATCAATAGGTCAAACACTTGTACCAATACCACAATGCTTAGGCACAACAAAACCCCAAATGGGGTGAAGACTTTTGGGGTGGTATTTCAGGATATCCAAAGACCTACTCTCCCCCTCAGGACACATATTGGGGCCATTATTACCAATTCTGTCTAGCTCATCCAGGACCTCCACCTCCTCAGCAACACCAATTAGAGTAGCTTGACCAACCACAATAGGGAAACCTACCCTTTGATTCACAACACCAACCATGATCTTCACCCTACTAGTCCTAAGATTTAGTTTCATGCTGAGGACAATATGATTCAAAAGTTTGGGGTGGTAGGGCGGTATGCACCACCCTGTCCTTATCTCTCATTTTGTTTACACCTATTCCACCTGACTTTAGATGGTTTGATTTTTCTCTTTTTAGTGTAGATCTCCTTTTGTTTGCATCCATGCATACATGTAGTTAAATTTCATGCATTTTTGCGTAATTTTTCAAAAAAATTACTCTTTTTGCTCTTCCATGTCATGCTTTGCATTTCCATGTAGATTTTGGTATTTTTTGTGTTTTAATTAGGATTTGCTATTTTATTCTTTAATTTCCCTAAATGTATGTTTAGATGTGATTGATTGCAAATTAGCACCATTTTGGCCAAATTTTCCCAAACTGGAATGTTCTTACCTAAAAGCATGTTTTAACTTAATCTCCAATTTTTTGAACTGAAAATGTTGATCTTTGACAAATGCATGGCACATTTTTGAAGTTTATTGTTATATGGTATTAATTGTTGACTTTTTACATGTGCATCACCTCTCTCAAGTTTGTGAATGTCTTGGTTGAATTGTGATTTGAGCAAGCTATGAACACTTAGAGCCTATGGAATTACATGATATAAATGTGAATATCATGTTGTTCAATCATGTGGTGTGATATCATTTGATGAAGTGTTTGATTAGTTTTCATGCATGAGATTTTATGTTGAGTACTACACTAATGACCCCAATTTGACTCGACTCTTCTTTCACCATCTTCATACCCCTCCGTCTCATGAAAGGATTCCATAGTGCACATATTTATCCTTGGCCACCTCCAAAACCTTGGGGTGGCCATATCTACATCTCCCTGATTCACTGTATCCACCATATTCCCTACCTACACCAAGGGAAAAAGAAAAGAAAATAAGAAAAGAGAAAAGCAAAAAGAAAATAAATATGCTCCTATTTAAGAGCATCTAAATAAAGAAAAGATGAGTGTGCAAAAATAGTCCAATCTCTACCGCAATCATTTCTTCCTTTATCATACCCATTGAGGTAGAAAACATCAAATCTAGCTCACTTTTCCCTTTTTTACGGCCATGTGGGTCATTTGGTTTGGTTTGAGACATAATATCGAATGCATAAAAGTGAAACAACACTCCTAGTCATCATTGATTAATGCAAACATGAAACGGTTGACCCGAGATTACATGAAGGACATATGGAAAACTTGCATATTCTATTCTCTATATTTGAAGTTTGTATGCTCAATGCTCTTTTCATGATTGGTTTGTGGAAGTGGAGAGGAGAGAAGTGGAACACATGTACTTAGCCACTTCTAAGACCATTTAGTCAATAATCATTTGCTGCAATGCATTCTATCATTCTTATTTAATTGAAAGAAATTGAAGAGAGAGATTAAATTGGAGCATACTTGAGGACAAGTATGTTTTAAATTTGGGGTGGTGATGCAGCCCTATTATAGGGCTTCATCATGTGTGTTTTCGCATGATAATCACATCTAAACATCGTAGATTACAAGCTATTTCCTCCAATGTGATTTTTTATGACAAATGCACTTATGCCTCCTTTTGTGTGTATTTCAGGGCACATATGCATGCATTGATGCATGGGAGAGAGATGAAGAACATCTTTGGGTTCTTACAACCCAAGTGGACCTATCTCTTCCCCGAGCTTCCCTTGGATGCACAAGCGCAAAAGGAGGCTAGATGAAGAAGTTGAAGTGGATATCAGCACCAAGAAACCCCAAAACGGTCATGGTACATCACCACAGTCGTGGGAAATTAAGCTCCAAAAGTCACAGAGAAGTCGCTCAATTCACACATGAATGACCACGACCATGATCATCACAACGGGTCGTGGTCAATAAAGACCCCACAACTATGGAGCCCAGAACAGTTGTGGCCAGCGTCTCCCACCTCACCCATGGCCATCAAGACGACCGTGGTGAATTATGCATGAAGATCCCAAAAATCAATAGGGACTTGGTCCAATTTACACATGAATGACCACAGTCGTGGCCATCAGCATGACTGTGGACCTAGAAGGCCACCTCACCCAAGGTGCTCACCATGCCTATTGTCACACCCACATCCCATAATATTCCACTAATCATGAGATTAGGGCATAAGTTTGAGGATTACACTTAATATAAAGTTCACTCCTGACTTTTCCTTTTTATTTCCTTTATTTCAAACTCTTTGTTTTCTCGCATCCAATCACATAAACAAACTTTATAAGAGAATTAACCTTTGATTACTCTAATATGATATCAACATTAATGATACACATCCATACATTCATTCTGTTTCTCATACTTCCTTGTACATAAGACATGATAATCAGATACATTCTCTCTTATCAAGTAAACAAAGATACAAAACATCATTTACAACTCTCTCACATCTATACAAGGACCTAGAGTGACAGGGACCGACTGAACTTAACTAATCTCATACTTAACTCAAGTGGTAGATCTACTCTGATGCTTTGACCTTCTTCAAGTCCACATGGTTTCCCTAAAAATTGTGAGTAGAGAGGTGGGCCTACTCACTCAGTGAATGAGTACTTCAAAGAAACAATCTAAAACACTTATATAATTATAGATATACCTTTGAGCAACTAATATCAATTATAACAAGAGTAAGCTTTAAAGAGTCTAATCATTGACAACCATAAATATGGCAGGATACTCTAGATATCTACAAGAGTGAATCAATATATGAACATGCTTGATTAATCTCAAAGAGAACTAGTAACTCAGAAACATACAAAGGATAATTGAATAATTGGACACACTTATTTAACCTCTCATTCATCTAATTATGCCCTAAACCCACATGAGGTGTACCACAACATGTGAAAAAATCACAAAAAGCTACGATCTCACTGTACAAGGCTTAGAAGCATGTCTGGGTTCCTAAGCCTATCTCTTGAGTAAGACCCCTTCTGCAGCGGGCCTCGATACGTCTGCCTCTCGACAGCTAATGAGAGCGGCCGGATATCTCAGACTCCACCTCTCAACCAGGGTACTCCGGCGGTGAGTCAAACCCCTCAGGCATATTATGCATCAGTGGACCTACTGACCACTGATCACTAACAACATGTAACACAGGTACCACCGACATCCCCGGTTGGTGTTGAGTACCACAAAACTGTAAGGAGTCTGCCTTACTGATCAAGACACCCACACCCTATTGGTGCGCTCCGGCTTACCTCAAACTGGACTACCTCCAGTTGGGAAACCATTTCCTCCCCACAATACAGGCCTCATCTTGTGAGGATTCTATAGTGTTCAGGTCATCTAAATATCTAAATCACTATTTACATTCACAATTCAATCATCACATCAACATATCTTAGTTTAGCTTTGTAAACCATTCTTTTCATAGACCATCTGATAACATTTACCACAACTGAACTGTTAAGCATCACCACATCTCATACTAAGAACATTGATATCACAATACTTGATTCATTGAACACCCTATCCTTAGGGTTTCATTTACCTCATTCACTTATCACATGGCTCTCATAAGGATTTCATGCGATATAAACATTTACTGAATAAAGACTGCTTTCAACAAATCATATACAATCAATATATGTATGAAACCTTGGAACTGAGCTAAATTTGGGTTTCCATGCCATTCACTGAGATATCATGCATCAAGAATAAAATTGAATAAATAAAGTCTATCATGTCAAGAAAATCCCTTCAAATGGATTTCACGATATCTATTTGCAAATATCCAACTTTCCACGCATCTAGGGTTTCACCCTCTTTATTGAGATATAAAACAAACACTATTCACATTAAACGAAATCCAAGATAGTATCTGACATATATGTACTACAGATTCAGATAAACATTCATTCATAACCAAGGGGATCCAGATAAACAAATTTCTCTATTTAATTATACAACAATTTCAGTCATAGACAAATTCCCTATATTTCAGTTTACTCTTATAACCTCTACGAATACTTAGGGAATTCTCATTAGGATGTATTATATACATTTCTAATATAAATTTATCATCTGAAATTCATCCAAACAAAGGAAGAATCCATTTCATATCATTTTGCAACAACTTAGATCAAACAGACAATTCAGGGTTTGTAGTCGCATACTAAGCAATTACATATTATGGATGATTTAACCAATTTTCGTGCAATATATTGTTTAAATGAAGTTCCCACTCACCCTAAGGTGTGAAAACACCTTAAAAATACAGCTCATCCCTAAAAATCTCGATCTCATATCAAATCCCTAGCAATTCACCCAATTCTTCTTCCTTTCAAATTGGAAACCCTAAAATTGAGGGAGTATGAAGAAAGAGTGAGAAAATGGGAAGTTTTGATACCATTTTGGATCAAATCATAGGAGGGACGGAATATTGACATGTGAGAAAATATTCACCATGAAAGGCTATTCAAATAAGCTAAACATACTTGATTTCATCATATCTCAGATAGAGAAACCCTAGATCAGCAATTCCACCACTTTCTCCTCTCAAACCCTAACTCTCCCTCTCTCTCTAAGATTTTGTTTCTCTAGAATGAATCACGATTTATGAGAGCTACTAGTGTGTTAGGTTGACCATATAGAGCAATTGAGCTGCTTGGGTGAATTGCACATTGACCCCTCACTAAACTTTTTCTCATTTCAGTAGATTTTTCTGTCATAAAAAAGTTACTATAATTCGTGTATTTCAGAGATCAAATATTCTTCAAAAATTATGATATTTATCATTTTGTTTTTAATTGAGCTATAAATATTTAGTTAAAGTTTTAGATCATTCCGAGATACCATTAAATAATTAAAAATAGAATGGTGCACTGCTATCCAAAAATATGCAGTACAGTCGATTGAAGAGAAAATGCCCCAGAATGGACATGCTAGCTGCCACAACCGTGCTAAGATGGACCCAGCATGGCCGTGCTGTCTACCACGGACATCGTGCATTGGTTTCATCATATTTGAGTACAAAAGTTGGTTAACAGTTCAATTCTTTCAAAACAGTCGTGTGGACTAGCATGCTCGTGCCACCAATGACCTAACATGGCCGTGCTACCCACCACAATCATTCTATCCAAGCCTCCAAATACCATTTCTATTGTCATATGCCTAAATCTCTCATTCCTTCACGACATGAGCTTGATTGGTGAAAATCCTAATTTCAGCCGACTAGGGTTTATATTTTCTCAAATCCTAATTATACAAAGAGATAGCATACTTGAATTTCTCATTAAGTTTAACACATCATAATTGAACTACCATCCTTAATCATGTTTAATCAACGACCAATATAATTAAGCATGTAGTCATCCACATAAACCCTAACTTACCAATTAAGCTCATATACGGTCATACCAATTCTTCCCCCCCCTAAAAAGGTTTCGCCCTCGAAACATACATATGCAAGTAAAGTACATTCAGGGTTTATTTTAAGCTTCTAAAATCTTACATGTCATTATATTCTTGTATTTCATACTTGAATGCAGTTTTAACATTAAGTCCTTCATTTATTTTCTAATCACAACATGTTTGAAATAGTTCTCAATGATAACAAACAAATTCTCTATGACATAATCAATCATAGGATAGAGAGAGAAACAACCATTTCAAAGTTTTCATACTCTTGAGGTGTTACCTCAACATTGATAATCTGATCCAACTATCTCAATTCATACAGCTCAATATGTACTATTGTTATGTATTACCTCTAAGACACAAAAGAGAGTTCACCATGTTGTTTTGAATGTTACTATTATGCTACTCAAATAGCAAAACATTCTTGAGTTGGAAGGCTAGATTCAACAACAATTGTACAATACTACTCACGGCATCCCCATTGTATCATGGATGCATAAGATGAAGCATCACCATCACATTCCATACTATTCTCACGTATGAACCCATACATAATTCAAGGTGTAACGATCAGGTTATAGCATACTAGGGTTTCAACAACAGTAACAAAGTACTCCATGATTGTATTAGTCATTCAAGGACTATTCATACCCAATTACCATCACTTAGTTATATATTAAAGCTAGGTATAACAAGATATACCTCATTAGGGTTACATATCAATACAATATGGTTATCATCCCTTCTATTCATATGAGTGAATAGGTAAGACTACCTTATTCAAGGTAACCCTTCATTTGTTCCATCATCATTGAACCCATATCACCATACCACAATTATACAATACTAAGATGGATTAATAGTATGAATGACTACAACTATCAGACACTTTTAATTAACATATTGCTTACACATGTACACTGAAATCATACGTAGAACCAATTTACATCCCTCATTATACCTTCAACAAATTACACTTCTAAAAATACATTCACGTATTACTGAAAGCCATTGTTTTCTCTTATCTCCTCATTAATTACTACTTACTTCTTGTTACTTATCCTTCTCATTTTGATCATATAGAATAAACATACCTAAAAATTGAAACATACAAGGTAAGAGTAGATTATTCATCATTCTTGATATCACTGCAAGAATTTGTTTTAGATTACACTTTTCTCATCTTGATCTTCTCCTTTTGTTCAAATTACACCACTTATATTTCAAATCTATTTCTTATCCTTTGCTCTAAATCATTTCCATATAGTTTATCAACCTTTCATATTAGCTACCTTTAAACCATGGATTACTATCAATGTTGGTTTACTTCTCATAGTGCTAATCTCATAATCTTATTTTATAGAGATGATAGTATTCAAGGTCAAATCACTAGTGACATCACTTGAACTACTACAACTCTAAACATTCTAGGGTTTGGTCCTTATCAGTAGCATGATGTTATTGTGATGTGACTTTACTCCCTTAATTTGAAATTCAAACTTTGGATCTCACAAGTTTTACCAAAGTCTTCCTTATCTTATCAATTGAATTTCCTTTCTCATACTTGGCCATTCAGATAGATTACATTCTCAATTGACCCTGCTAGGGTTTCATCATCATATTGTGTGCCATTATTACATTCACTAGATGTCTCTACCATGGTGGTTATGCATTAGATATGATTCATTTTCTTATCACTTCATTCCCACATTGCTCTCAATAAGTAATATATGAAAGAGAAGATGATTCTGAGACTTAGAATTTTTATCTTCAAACATTCCCTTATTACATTTCTCATATGTAGGTTTAATTAGTTATCAACAAGGATACTTGACTAATTAGCTCTTGCTTGAATGTCGCAATATCTTTCTTTAATATTCTATATTACTCCATCATGTTTTCAAACCCCTCCTACTTTCCATAATCCTCTTACCATATACTACTCTTCCACCTATCATCTTTAACTTCTACTTTTCTCTTATGATCATGTTGCTTATTCATGTGTATGATCATGTATACCATGTTGCACATATTTCTTTTTATCCTTCTACTAATGTGAAGTTGAAGTTCTAAATCAATAATCTCTATACTAGTTTCACCTGATGTTTAATACATTACATATCCTTCATTTTAAATCAAACAGCTCATGCATGGGTCAAACTTATTTTCTCTTTCAATCAAGTTTTTTTCCCTTCCTGAATATAGTTTACCTTTGTATGACTTATTCATTTGTTTAGCTACACTTTTGTTCTTCTTTTAGAAACTAGTTGGTTGTTCTATAGAGATTTTGAATCCAAAGGTAGCAAGGATACATGTATTTAACTTCATAATAAAGGTATACATTCCATGCTCTCCATTATAGCATAACCCTCATTCCTTAATCAAGATATTCATTTCTAACATTTCTCTTTGTTTTAACTAAGTTTTTTTTATCCTAGTCTTATGATTTACATGTTCATCTAGTTATTTTCACTTTCATTCTTTAGAACTTCACTTCTATGTACTTACTACATACTTAACTCTTTTCTCCTGTTTTCTTTTTGTTGTAGAGTACATAAGTACATTTTACTCAATTATATGATCCATTCATTCTAATTGATTTCTTCTATCTTGGCTTTACCTGTAGTTTCCTCTTATCTTTCCTTGATTTCAGATTGGATAAAGTGCCACAATTAGTTATATAGTTCAGTTCTCTTTATCCATCTTTTCTTATTCATTTTGTATGTTACATACTAATGTATGTCGTGTATCTATATCCCTCTTCCTTCATTCCCAATTAAGGGTTTCTCATATGAGGAACCAAAGTTGGATCTCAGATATCAATTCCAACTGATTCTTAGTTATTCCAATATTTCCCATATGTTTCAACATCTTAGTGTATGTACATTCTCACTATGATGCGGGTCTAATTTATCTAGAATCTACTATTATTATATTTTCAATAGGAGTCATTAGATCCTAGTAACGCACCCTACCAGCCAGACTAGGCCGAACCTACAGTCCTGAAGCCAATAGCTACTCAAGATTAACCAACTCCTATTAATCTCAAACATGTGGAGAGAATATCCACTTAGGAAAAACTCATTTAAACATAACTTCTGGTCTACTTGATACAAAGAATATAAACAATAACTAAATCACTTCATGATACACAACAATATAAAAGAACCATATATATTCTACAAACTGATAATCTGAATTCATACATATAAGAGCATTTCTATTTATCTCCAATTAAAGAAGCAATATAAATCAAGAGTTGTATCACATTCTATGTTTGATCTATTAATCCTTCATTACTTTTCGGTCTCCTAACCCTAATATTTCTAGGATTTCTCTCTAGACCATCCTTCATCTGCATACTTGGCCAGGGCATTCAAAGAAGAATAGACAGAGTAGCTTGATACTGGTCAACCTAGGTATCCAGATACCGGGCCAGGGTATCCAAACACCCAGACTTCCCAGAGCTATAGACACATCACCTCCTGTCTTCCATACTTATAACTCTAACTTTCTATCCTAATGGTCCATGACAACTCAACCTAAGCTCTGATACCAAAAGATGTCATGCCCGCATCCCAGGATTACCACTAATCATGAGATGTGGGTGTAATTTTGAAGATTACACTTAATACAAAGTTCACTCCCGACTTTTCCTTTTTATTTCCTTTATTTCAAAACGCTTTGTTTTCTCACATCCAATCACATAAACAAACTTTACTAGAGAATTAAATTTTGATTACTCTAATATGATATCAACATTAATGATACACATCCATACATTCATTCTATTTCTCACACTTCCATGTACATAAGACATGATAATTAGATACATTCTCTCTTATCAAGGAAACAAAGATACAAAACATCATTTACATCTCTCTCACATCTATACAAGGACCTAGAGTGCCAAGGACCGACTGAACTTAACTAATCTCATACTTAACTCATGTGGTAGATCTACTTTGATGCTTTGACCTTCTTCAAGTCCACGTGGTTTCCCTAAAAATTGTGAGTAGAGGGGTGATCCTACTCGCTCAGTGAAAGAGTACTTCAAAGAATTAGTCTAAATCACTTATATAATTATAGATACACCTTTAAGCAACTGATATCAATTATAACAAGAGTAAGCATTAAAGAGTCTAATCATTGACAATCATAAATATGGCAGGATACTCTAGATATATACAAGAGTGAATCAATATATAAACATGCTTGATTAATCTCAAAGATAACTGATAACTCAGAAACATACAAATGATAATTGAATAACTGCACACACTTGTTTAACCTCTCATTCATCTTATTATGCCCTGAACGCACATGAGGTGTACCACAACATGTGAAAGAATCGTAGAAAGATACAATCTCAATGTACAAGGCTTAGAAGCATGCTCGAGTTCCTAAGCCTATCTCTTGAGTAAGACCCCGTCTGCAGCGGGCCTCAGCATGTCTACCTCTCGGCGGCTAATGGGATCAGCTGAATATCTCAGACTGCACCTCTCAACCTGGGTACTCAGGTGGTGAGTCAAAGCCCTTAGGCTTACTGTGCATTAGTGGACCTACTGACCACTGATCACTTACAACATGTAACGTAGGTACCACTGACATCCCCAGTTGGTGTTGGGTACCACACAACTGTAAGGAGTCTGCCCTACTAATCAAGGCCCCCACACCCTATTGGTGCGCTCTGGCTTACCTTGAACTGGACTACCTCCAGTCGGCAAACCATTTCCTCCCCACAGTGTAGGCCTCATCCTGTGAGGATTCTATAGTGTTCAGGGCATCTAAATGTCTAATTCACTCTTCACATTCACAATTCAATCATCACATAAACATATCTTAGTTTAGCTTTATAAACCATTCTTTCCATAGACCCATCTGATAACATTTACCACAACTGAATTGTTAAGCATCACCACATCTCAAACTACGAACATTGATATCACAATACTTGATTCATTGAACACACTATCCTTAGGGTTTCATTTACCTCATTCACTTATCACATGGCTCTCATAAGGATTTCATGCGACATAAACATTTACTGAATAAAGACTGCTTTCAACAAATCATATAAAATCAATATATGTATGAAACCTTAGAACTGAGCTAAATTTGGGTTTTCATGCCATTCCCTGAGATATCATGCATCAAGAATAAAATTGAATAAATAAAGTCTATCATGTCAAGAAAATCCCTTCAAATGGATTTCACGATATCTATTTCCAAATATCCAATTTTCCTGTCATCTAGGGTTTCACCCTCATTACTGAGATATAAAACAAACACTATTCACCTTAAATGAAATCCAAGATAGTATCTGACATATATGTACTACGCATTCAGATAAACAATCATTCATAGCCAAGGGGATCCGGATAAACAAATTTCTCTATTTAATTATACAACAATTTCAGTCATAGACAAATTCCCTATATTTCAGTTTACTCTTATAACCTCTGTGAATACTTAGGGAATTATCATTAGGATGTATTATATACATTTATAATATGAATTTATCATCTGAAATTCATCCAAATAGAGGAACAATCCATTTCATATCATTTTGCAACAACTTAGATCAAACATACAATTCAGGATTTGTAGTCGCATACTAAGCAATTAAAGATTATGGATGATTTAACCAATTTTCGTGCAATATACTATTTAAAGGAAGTTCCCACTCACCCTAAGGTGTGAAAACACCTTAAAAATGTAGCTCATCCCTGAAAATCTCGATCTCATATCAAATCCCTAGCAATTCACCCGATTCTTGTTCCTTTCAACTCGAAACCCCTAAAAATGAGGGAGTATGAAGAAAGAGTGATAAAAGGAGAAGTTTTGATACCATTTCAGATAAAATCAGAGGAGGGAAGGAATATTGACATGTGATATAAGATTCACCATTGAAGGCTATGCAAATAAGCTAAACATACTTGATTTCATCATATCTCAGATAGAGAAACCCTAGATCAACAATTCCACCACTTTCTCCTCTCAAACCCTAAATCTCCCTCTCTCGCTAGGATTTTGTTTCTCTGGAATGAATCATGAATTATGAGAGCTACTAGTGTGTTAGGTTGACCATATAGAGCAATTGAGATATTTGGGTGAATTGCACATTGACCCCTCACTAAACTTTTTCTCATTTTAGTAGATTTTTCTGTCATAACAAAGTTATTGTAATTCGTGTATTCTAGAGATCAAAAATTCTCCGAAAATTATGAAAATTTATCATTTTATTTTTAATTTAGTTATAAAGCTTCATTTAAAATTTTAGACCATTTCGAGATACCATTAAATATCTAAAAATAAAATGATGCACTGCTATCCAGAAATCTGCAAAACAGTCGATTGAAGAGAAAATGCCCCAGAACGGCCATGCTAGCTGCCACGGCTGTGCTAAGATGGACCCAACATAGACATGCTTCCTACCATGGATTTGGTGCATTGGTTTTATCAGATTTGAGTACAAAAGTTGGTCAACAGTTCAATTCTTTCAAAACGGTCGTGTGGACTAGCATGCCCGTGCCACTAATGACCTAACACGGCCGTGCTATCCAAGCCTCCAACTACCATTTCTATTGTCCTATGCCTAACTCTCTCATTCCTTCCTGACATGAGCTTGTTTGGTGAAAACCCTAATTTTAGACGACTAGGGTTTATATTTTGTCAAATCCTAATTATACAAAGAGATTGCATACTTGAAATTCTCATTAAGTTTAACACATCATAATTGAACCACCGTCCTTAATCATATTTAATCAATGACCAATATAATTAAGCATGTAGTCATCCACATAAACCCTAACTTATCAATTAAGCTCAGATACGGTCATAACACTTGTGGCCGTGGTACCTCACCACGTCCATGGTGACCACCTAAACCTACCCATTTTCTCCACTAATTTTCCCACTTTTCCCATACTTACTACCCTTGTGCCTCCCCACCACCTATATATACATAGGTGGCAACCACAACATGAGGGTTAGTTTCCCTTAGCCTTTTCCTTGCCACTCTAGAGCTCCTTCATCTCCTTCCTTGTATTTACTCCACTCTCCTACCTCCCACTCCATTATCCACTCCATTCCCACCATACAAACCTAGAATTCTAGGTTCCCTTCCATAATCCCCCATATTCCCATGCTTTTCACCCCCTCTAGAGGAGGATACACATTCTACAACAACTAGGAGGTGAAGAATAAGAAGCTACTCTGAGCTCCATGGATTCTTACCCCATTCTTCTCATTTCTTTTATCTTTTCTTTGAGCATGTCTAGCTAAGACCGTAGTGGTGGGCTGTTTGGGGGTTAAAATGTGACTTTGATAACATGTTGGGGGAAAATAACTTGTATTGAACATAATTTCATTCTATGATGATTGACTCTTACTTGTTTCACATTTCCAATTATCTTGCATGTGTTTTGTGCTTTTAAACATAAATTGCTTGTTTTGTGGTGCTTGATGACACTTAGCTTCTAGGGGAAATTGGAATATATGTGGCAATCTTAGGAATGGATCCTAGGTCTAAGTAGTGGATCCCTAGCTAGCCCCCTTTGTTCCTACATGCATCTCCCTTCTTCTGCGAGTAAGTGTGAGATCTAAGTAGCTAGTGTAAGTGTGATTAGTGAAATTGCCTAGAGTTTCCTAAAGGCTAGATGGCAAATAACATGAGGTGAAACACCCTCATCTCTACTCCCATTCCTATCCTTGGCTATCAATTGCCCTAATACCACTTACCCTATAGACCTAGACTTACCAAGTCCTAGTAGAAATACACCTAGCCCTAGTTCACCAACTAGTAGCATAGGGTACATTCTAATAGTACTTACCTTGTTGTTTGGTTTGGTAATCTAGATTGAAATGTGAAATTTGCATGATATTTTAACCCCCCCCCAACTAATATCACGTTGCATTCCCAAACAGCCCACCTATCCATCACACTTCTTAAAATCCATTTTTTCCTTCTTAGTTTGTTAATGATAGTGTAGTCAATTGCCCTTGTTAATCCTTAACTAATTGCCTAGTTCTAGATAATTAGTTCTTGCTCAAGTAGTTAGGGCTCTTTGGAGATTTATTGTGTTAATTTTGCTAACTAGTGATAACTTAGGCTCTTGTTTGTCTCATCTCTTAGCTTGCATCTTAGTTGATAACTTGGCTTGCTAGTGTAGTGTAACTCCTTTCTCTAGCCTAATTGTTTGCCTTGCTTAGTCTCTTAGTTCTAACTTGCTTAGAGTAATCTAGAGTCTTTGTTAACTCAATTTCCTTCTTGCTTGTTCTTATTTGCAATCGTAGCATAGTCAAACCAAATTCAACTTTAAACCCTCAAACCCTAGACTCTGCTTTACAAACATAGCTAGTACAAAACTAGCTCTAGTGCCCCCTCTATCCCTGAGGATCAACCCTAATCTTACCATTAGCCTATAATACAACATGACCCCGTGCGCTTGCGGGTACGTGTGATTAGTTGAGCCTGTTCGTTGGACTAGGTCCATACACAAATTTTGAGAGACCAGTGTGTTTTCCCTTAGGGTTGCATCCAGTGACCTTTAGTTGGTTAGTGTGTGGACTTGAGAAGATCGCACCACATCCTCCCCACCTTAAAAGGAATTTTGTCCCCAAAGTGAAAGAAAATCCTCAAACGACATTGGGACTTCACATTCCATACCATATCTTTCATAGTACTCCATATCTAACAACAAAATTCTTCAATCATCAACTTTATTCCATTATCAAGAAACCAAACATCAAAGTCAAGTATAGCCATGTTTCCATTACGCCACTCTGATACCAATAGATCATCAAAAGATCACTAATTTGGAGAGATCACCAATTAGGTCAAACGAGTAGGGCTCTTTGATCCAGGATTAAAGCATGACTTTCAATCCCACATTTACGTTTAGCTTCTACATTGGTCGTAGGTGGGGTTTTTTATAACATCTCATTTTATACACTTTTTGCATATTTTTTATACCTCCCCTAGCACACATTTTATAGATTTTCCCATTTATTTTAGTACTTTCTGTCAATTATCTCACTTACCCACTTTTCCCTTGTTTGTAGGGTCACATTGAACCAAGGTCGCAGTCGACACCTCGACCACGGCCCATCCGACCATTAGAGCCACCCCACCACTATCGAGGCCTCCCAAAATTGCCTCGACCCCTTGCATCCACGACCCTCACACCCGCGGTGCCTGATGCCCTACACACCTGCGGTCCACACATCCATGGCATGAAGCCGCGACTGAGCCTTAGACCGTGGTTCGACCATAGGGTGTGGTAACCAGGCTACGACTGAGAAGGTGGCTTAATATGGCCGTGACCAAGGAGAAGAAGGCAATGAAGCAGCCTCTACTGAGGCCTGACTTTGACCAAGATCAAACCTCGACCACAATCAAGGAGTTAAGTCGGTAGAGGATGCCTATAAATAGGCAACCTACACACCGTGTCAAATGATCAGATCTGAAAGGACCACGAAGTGCTGCCATTTTCCAAACTCATTCTCATCCATCCAATCAGTTTTAGATCTCCAAAGGTAGAAGCTAAGGAGAGAGAAGACTGAAGACTCCATCTTCTTCAAGAGAAGGAGAACGTCCACACCATCAACCTCCTGTATCTGGATCTAAAGAAGTACTGAGTTGTATCATATTCTTCTCTCTCTATCTAGATCTATCACTTCCATCTCGTTGTACTTCCCTCATCTCTTTGTGGAACTTGATGTATCTATCATTTTGTAACACTGTTATGCTACCCATAAACATGTGTGGCTAAACGCTTAACTTGGGTTGGGAGTAGCCACTAAGTCTCTCCCAACATGTATATTGTCTCTCCTTTTTGAATATATATACTCTCGTCAAGATTATCACCATGCGTCAGTTTTAATGCTTCACTTGTATGCTTAGCTACCATCTTGTGATGTTTGATTGTTGGTACCTCGAAAGAGTAGTATCACTAATATCTTTTATTATAGAGTAGTATGAATGCATGAAAATGTTGGAATGCTAAAGCTTATGATCATATGTTCTTCCTTGTAGTCTTTGGATAGTCATCTCGAGAGAGAGGTTGTCCCTTGACTTAGATCTATCCTCATCTTGACAGAGAGAGGAATAAACACCTTTATGATTGCTTGTAATCTTGATAGAGTATATGAGAGGGAGAGATGATGCTTGCATGTTGGTGAGAAATCTTAGTAGGTGAAGCCCAATCCAAGTTTCCCTTCCATATCTTTATTTCCATCTTATTTTCTTACGCTTTGTTCTTCTTTTCTTTGGTTTATTTCTTTTACTTTGGTTTGAGTACTATCGTTCCTTTGGGAACACCCTTTAAACCATCTATTATCTAGAGTATATGAGTGTGAGACTGTATGTGCTTAACACCTGCTAATCTTGATCCTATGGTTTGACCCTGATTACTACATCAGACCTTGTATAATAGTTGTGGGGGCTTAATTGTTGGGTCACTATCTATTCAGGAACCTGTAGGGAAGCATACTTGTTTGACTTTACTCTTTAACCTTAAGTCACCATGCTGCCTTGCATGGATGGTACTCTCACTTGGGATGAGCGGAATGTGAGGATTCAACATAACCCCCCCACCACCACCAGGGTCAGATGAAGACAGAGATGGCCATTACTCAGACGCTCGTTAATGTGAAGAATAATTTTAGGAAGAAGAACGTCGAGATGAAGATCGTTGTGAAGAAGATCAAAGTGATGAAGAACGATGCTACCGACACTGAAGAAGGCACCATTGTAACCATCGTGATAATGAACGAGAGCACGATGGCTGAGACAATGACACTGAGGATGATGAAGAGGGGAAGACTCTTAGAGAGTTGGTATCAACTAGGGACAACAAATTGAGATACCCGATCATCATCCCACACTTCAACGCAACAAACTTTGAGTTGAAACTAGCTGTCATATCGATGATCCAGAATAAACCTTTCCGCGGGAATTTGAGAAGTGAAAACACATACCACCACCTCGATGCCTTTAAAAATATATGTGATACCATCAAGATGGGGGGAGTCCCACAAGAAGTGATATACTATAAAGGCTTAAACTTCTCTCTTGAAGATAAGGCTCTATCATGGTACCTCAATCTCCCTCACCAGTCCATAGATTGGTGGAGACCCCTGGCAGATGCCTTCATACTAAGTTTTATCCTACTCAGAGGACTATTCGCAACATGCAGAAGATTACTTCTTTTCCACAAAAGCCGGGAGAGAACTTGCATGAAGCATGGGAACGTTTCCAGGAGTACCAGAGGGATTTCCCACCCCATAATTACTATAAGGGGTTCCTCATGACCACTTTCTATAATGGACTAACTCCTACTGAGAGAACTTCGTTGAATGCAGCTGCTGGAAGTGACCTCCTTGGGAAGAAACCGAGCATAACCATGAAGATAATATGCAACATGGATGTGCTGCAAGCAGGCATAGACTATGACAGGAATGATAGGGGATCAACGAGGAAAGTAGGGACTGAAGTACCATCTATTGAAGCAAAGGTCTTGGAGACAATAACAACACAGATTCAAAAAATAGCAATTGATGTCAAACAACTGAAAGATACTGGAGCCAAGGGCAAGAAGCATACTGAGAAGGTCATGAAGTGTGTCGCCTATGGAGAAGGAGGGCATGGGATCAATAACTGTATCTATACCAAGCTCGAGGAAAGTGATGAAAGCAAAAGTGAAGAAGAGACGTAGAATATCTCCTATGTGAGCTTCAAGCGATAAGACCACCCTAGGTTTAGTTATGGCACCAAGGATGTTGCGGAGAACATACATCAGTTGGGTAGTTCATCTAAACCTCCCCCGGGGTTTGAAAAGAAAGGAGTTCCAACACAATACACCAAGACTACTAGCTACTAGTAGAACAAAAACAACTATCAAGGCCAGAACAAAAATGTGAGTAGTAAGGATAAGGGCAAGGCCCAGGGCCGAGCCAAGCAAAAGACAATAACCAAGCTGACATGATTGTCCAACTTTTTGACTTCACAAAAAGGCAAGTGTCGATAAATGATCAATTGGATCAAAGTGCTCTCATGAATTCAGGAGTGCTAACTAACATGCAAACTCAAATAGTGGATATACAAACTCATGAGAGACAAATTGATCAGTAACTTTCATAGCTGGCCGAGCTCATGAAAAATCCTTCTGGAAAGATCCCGTCAAATAATGAGACTGCCAAAATGGCTACTCTCCAATCTAGGAAAACAATGGAGAATGCTAATACCAACAATGCTGAAGAAGAAAGAAGTCATGCTGATTAGCAACCTGAGAGTGAAAAAGCAACTGAAGAATCAAGAAGGAAAGAACAAGACCATGGTAAAGAAGCAGGACCACCTGAAAAGAAGAAGGAAGGAGAGAAAAAGAACTTGGACCCTATGGGAGATATTCTTTCAAAGAAGAATCCATACGCCCCTAGAATTCCTTTCTTATATAAGTTAATAAAAGCACACTTGAAGAAGAGGCAAGAAACGTTCATGGAAGTTGTAAAGAATATTCACCTGGACGTGCCCTTTCTTGATGCAATAGAACAAATACCAACTTATGCAAAGTTTTTCAAAGATCTGATTACAAAGAGAAGAAGAGGTGATCACATTAAAACTGTCTAGTTAGCAAAGATGTCTAGTGCTTTTGTTCAAGCAGAGCTACCTACCAAAAAGAAAGATTCTGGTGCTTTCAACATACCTTTATGTGTTGGGGATAACGTGGAGAGAAAAGGATTAGCTAACTTGGGAGAAAGCATAAGTCTAATGCCCCTGACTCTAGCCCAAAGGCTGGGGCTGACAGACATGATAAAGATGGAGATGAGGATCGAGTTAGCTGATCATACCTTCACGAGGCCAATGGAGATAGTAGAAGACATTTTGATAAGAGGAGAGATTTTTCATATCGTGTGATATAGTGGTAATAGACACGGTTGAAGACTCCAAATGCCCTATGATATTTGGAAGTACTTTCCTTGCAATGGGGAGAGCGCTGATAGATGTTGCTGAAGGAATCATCACACTACGAGTAGGGAACGATCACTTGGATTTTAAAGTACAAGATGCCATGAGGGGACCGTCTCTATCTGAGTCAGCCTACTTCATGGACAACTATAATTAGTATTGTGAAGAAGTGCAAGAAGGTAAAGCAATCATGGATCCACTAATGTGAGCCCTAAATAGACAAGATCCTTCCATGGAAAGTCAAGAAGTTGTGGAAATCTTAGATTATTTGGACGAAGCAGAAGAAGAATCCCACAATGATGAAGAATAATTGAAATAGTAAAGTATGCTTCATTAGAATAGACGGTCGAGGAGAAGGAAGCGTCAAAGCCCAATCCAGAGTTAAAGCCTCTTCCAGAAGGGTTGAAATATAAATTCTTAGATGAAGAAGAAAGGAATCCAATAATTGTCAATGCCAACTTATCAGATGACCAAATGGAAAAGTTGTTAGACAAGCTGAGGCGTAGAAAAGCTATAGGGTATTCCGTGGAGGATATCATAGGTCTCAACCCAGCTTTATGCATGCACAGAATTTACCTTGAAGAGATAGCCAAGCCACTGGCTCAACCACAAAGGAAGCTAAATCAAATACTGAAAGAGGTAGTGAAGAAAGAAGTAATAAAGCTACGAGATGCTGGAATCATCTACCCAATAAGCGACATCAATTGCATTAGTCCTATCCATGTTGTACCCAAGAAGGTTGGAATTACGGTCATACAAGTAGAACATGGAGATGAAGTCACCACGAGGACAGTGACAGGCTGGCGCATGTGGATCGATTATCACAAGCTAAATACAACCACCAAAAAGGATCATTTCACATTGCCGTTCATCGACCAAGTTCTAGAAAGGCTGGCCCATCATGATTATTTTTGTTTTCTAGATGGATATTCAGGATTCTATCAAGTACCCATTCACCCAGATGATTAAGAGAAAACAACATTCACATGCATCTATGGCACATATGCTTTCAGAAGAATTCCATTTGGACTATGCAATGTACCCGTGACATTCCAACACTGTATGATTTTGATGTTCTCAGATTTTTTGGAAGATATCATAGAAGTCTTTATGGATAATTTCTCAGTTTATGGAGCATACTTTGATGCATGCCTAAGAAATCTATCTCTAGTGCTGCAAATATGTGAGGAAAAACATCTCATTCTGAATTGGGAGAAGTGCCACTTTATGGTAAGAGATGGAATCGTCCTAGGTCACAAGATTTCAAAGAAGGGAATTGAAGTGGACTTGAGTAAGATTAAAGCTATCTCGAAGTTCCCACCGCCAAAGTCTATAACAGGAGTAAGAAGTTTTCTTAGACATGCATGATACTATAGAAGGTTTATAAAGGATTTCTCAAAAATTTCAAAGCCTTTGTCTAATCTTCTACTCAAAGATGTCGAGTTTGAATTCACCAGCGAACGTTTGGATGCCTTCAATACACTGAAAAGAGTGCTAAAAACAGCAACAACAATTCTTCAAGCACCAGACTGGGAATTGCCCTTTGAAATCATGTGTGATGCCAATGACTATGCAATAGGCGTTGTCTTGGGATAGAAAAAGGACAAGAAACATCATGTAATTTGTTACGTGAGCCGGACACTTGATGAGGCACAAGTAAACTATACAACTACTTAAAAAGAAATGTTGGCCATTGTATTTGCCTTTGATAAATTCAAATCATACTTAATAGGATTGAAGGTGAAAGTATAGACAGACCATGGGGAAATTAAGTATATGATGTAGAAGAAGGATACAAAACCATGACTTTTAAGATGGGTGTTGTTGTTGCAAGAGTTTGATCATGAAATCACCAACAAGAAAGGGAAAGAGAATGTGGTAGCAGACCACTTGTCTAGAATAGTCTTTGATGAAGAGAATCAGTTACCAGTGAAAGACAATTATGCCAATGAAGCCCTACTATTGGCTCAGTCTGATGAGAAAAGAGTACCCTGGTTTGCAGATATTTGTAACTATCTAGTCTGTGGGCAGTTGCCACCAGGAATCACGTACAACCAGAAGAAAAAGCTATTTTCTGACTCGAAGAATTACTACTGGGATGACCCTTTGCTTTTCAAAAGATGCTCAGACAATCTGTATTGTCGGTGCATACCAGAAGAGGAGGTGCAATTGATCCTAAAGGAGTGCCATTCGTCACCTTATGGTGGGCACCATGGTGGGGATAGAACAACAACAAAGGTCCTACAGTATAGACTTTATTGGTCCACACTCTTCAATGATGTAGCTTCTTTTGTTAAATCATGCAAATAATGTCAGCTAACGGGAAATATAAGCAGGCGAAATGAGATGCCCATGGAAGACTGGGTAGAAGTTGAAATTTTTGATGTTTGGAGAATTTACTACATGAGACCTTTTCTACCATCGAAAGGGAATCAATAAATCCTCGTTGATGTTGACTACGTTTCCAAGTGGGTTGAAGAAGTCGCTACTCAAACTTGTGATTCCAAGGTCGTGATAAAACTTTTTCAGAAAACTATATTCCCACACTTTGGAGTACCACGCACAGTGATAAGCGACGGAGGATCACATTTTGGTGAGAAACAATTCAAATATTTGCTAAGAAAGTGTGGGGTGAAGCACAAGATCGTGACTCCTTACCACCCCTAGACATCGGGGCAAGTGAAAGTATCGAATAGATAGATCAATAAAATCTTGGAAAAGACCGTGAGCCGCACAAGGAAAGATTGGGCAATGAATCTAGATGACGCACTTTGGGCTTACCGAACTGCTTACAAAACACCTATAGGGATGACACCCTACATGTTGATTTATGGTAAATCCTATCATCTACCTCTCGAACTAGAGCACAAGGCTCCATGGGCCATTAAATTTCTGAATATGGACCTTGATAAGGCTGGACATAAAAAGTTCCTTCATCTCTAAGAACTCAAAGAATTGAGACTTCACGCCTATCAAAATGCAAGGATTTATAAACAAAGAACGAAAGTATGGCATGATGCCCATTTGAAGAACAAAGATATTCACAAAGGGGACAAAGTCGTTTTGTTTAACTCAAGTATCAGGATATTCCCAGGGAAGTTGAGAACTAGGTGGTTAGGTCCATTTTCTATGGTAAAAATATACACATCAGGAATGATGGAGATATCAGGAGAGAAGACATGACCTTTCAAGGTAAATGGACACAGAGTAAAAAGGTACTACAAAGACAAAGCATTTGTGAGGAGGTCAGAACTCAGTTTAGAGGAGTCCAACTCAGCAACAAATGGAATGAATGAGGCAACAACTGTAGCTCTGGAGGGAGAATGAAGATAGGATGAAAGAGAAAGTTGAGCTAAAGACATTAAACAAGCACTTCTTGGGAGGCAACCCAATCTTTGTTGTTTCTCATGTTTCATGTTTTTCTTTATTTCGTACTCTAGTGTTATGAGCTAAGTACCTATAGTTTTCCCTATATTTCAGTTTTCTCTTTTTTAGAAGGTTTGTAAGTATCCTATGTCTTTTGTCCATAGATGGTATATTGGAGCCACACGTTTTGTTTTGATTTCATGATGTTTTAGTTTGAACAGTCACGATCGCGGCCTGGACCACAGTCACGGTCAGTGCTGCGGTTGTGGTGTCAACCTTGCTCAAATAGAAAGGGCACTGCGACCCACAACTCTCGCTCTTAAGGTTTTGATAGGCTGCGGTCGCTCTCAATACCATGGAAAAGATTGACTGCGGTCGAGGTGTTCCCCACACCTCGGGTCGTGGTACCAAACATATATATACTAGAACTCTCAAAATGACATTCTTATCAACCTAATCTCGGACTCCCTCAAACTAATGAATATATCACCCAAACCATCCTTGACGAATGAGTGCTCAGGAGACGTCGAAGCAGCAAAAGCAAGCCTACGCCGATGAGGAGCATCCCCGTCACCCCTACATCCCCCACTTCTCCCGCGATTCCCAAATATTTTCACTCCATCGAGGTATTCATTCATGCTTTCTCTTGATTCTCCATCACCGATACTCCTGTTCATCAAACCTATGTGTTTTTAGCAACCTCATTAATTCATAACTGCCACAACAACCGCCGCGGCCTTGTCAATTTCTACAACATCACCTCTTAAACCAGGCTAGGGTTTAAGACCCGTTTTGAACACGCGCCTTACCGAACGAGGTTTAGACCTCTGGTTCTATTGCCATCATTCATGGAGCAGGACCTCTTGTCTTCTGTCGTCATGAATGCGGCATCACTCGATGACCGCGGGCCACTGTTTTATTGAACGAAACGACCCTTGCTCGCCGACCGCGGGTCGCGGTTGAGACCCTGCCGAGGTTCTTTTGACCATGACCGCGATCGTACTCATTTCTACTTCTCTTGACATTGAGTCACAGTGTTTTTCAACGCACTGATAGACCCAAATTTAACCATGGGTTGAGGTCATAGCTAGGGCATGAATCCTTTGACCGCAATTGCAGACATCCTTGTTTTCTTCTTGACCATGGTCCTTCTGACTTAGTTCTATTATTTGATCATTACACATCAGTCGCGGTGTGATGGACCTTATGAACAAGTATACCTCGGCCATGGCCTGGTCCGCGATCGAGGTCATCTTTTGTTTAAACACCACGGTCGCGGTGTTAAGAGAAAAATAAAAAATACAACATAATTAAACATACAAATGATAATAAAATAAAATAATCAATGAAGGTGGGTTAAAGATTAATATCCAAATGATGATGATATAATTTGAAATTTTTCAGAATGTCGGGATCAATTGGCGACTCATTGCTAAAAAGAGTGACATCATTGAACAAAATAGAACAGATCGTTGACAAGATAGCAATAGCCTTAAAGGGCGATACAAGTCTGCCAACAACAAGGAGATTGTAGCTACAACTAACAATGGAGAAGTATCAATGCATTTTGGGTCATCAGACACCAGAAGAATTAGAGGAATCACAGGGTACGTCTCAAATAGAGACTTCAGAGTACCAGCCTATAGAGGCTGAACTGAAGAGCATGGGGAAAAGGAAGGCTCATCCCAAGGAGGTCAAGCGCCACAAAAAATGAAAATGATTGTGGCAAAAGAAACAAAAGGGCAGGAGAAAGAAACAATCCAAATAGAGGAAGAAGAGACTGAGGGATCAACACTAAATTAGAATGGACCAACATTTGTGCCAAGGGATGTTGTGCATCAGTCAAATTATGATTGGATGCTACAAGCCAAGGTGTTCATGCCTATGAGGTATCTCGACGTCGATGAATTCAAGAAAATGGGAGTCTACGACAGCGTTATCCAATTTATGGAGGGTGCAAACCTACACACCCTATGCACCTCAGAAACCACATCCGTGAAGCAACTAACAGTAGAATTTCTTTCCTCCTTGGAGAAAGTCCCAGTAAAGGAAGAGGAGTGCAAAACGGGGGGCGGAGACTTCAAACTGGAGGTGAGACTTGGAGGAAAGTCTCACACAATTACAGAGGCTATGCTCAACACCATCTTCACACGGACAACAATAGAAGCACAAGCCTGCTCTGCCTCACTTGGAGAAAAAGAAACTGTCAGATACAACAACCACAAAATGTGGAAAGAACTGACAGGAGAAGATGAACATAACTCTAAGAACTCCAAGGCTACCCTGATCACCTCATGCTTCATCAGGGTGATGCAGAAGATAACTGCTAATATGCTATACACGAGATCAGAGACAGGAGGAGTAACTAAGGGAGACCTCTTCATGATATGGTCTATGCTAAATAAGAAGCCAGTAAACATTGGAAAAATCCTAATTGAAAGGCTATCAGCAGCCGCAGGAGGGGAATCTAAACAAACCAATGATTTCTACATGGGAGGCCAGATCGTGAAGATAGCCACCACTTCATAAGTGCAGACATGTTGATGAAGTATAAAGTAACAAAGGGATAAACGAAGATCGACATTAATTCCCTCATCAACATGGGAATCTTGGTGCAGAAGGGATACAAACTCTACTATAAACAAATTTGCTCCAAAAAACTCCTTCCCCTCCCAGAAATGGCGCATTATCACACCCACAAGTTCTGGCCCACCCAGGAATACATCAACAAGTTGTACTCACGGGCCATCCACAATATCGCAGAGAAGCCATCAGCAGCTGAGAAAGAGGGCAATAAAGACAAATCTACAGAGATAGAGAAGTAGAAGCCAGAGTAAAAGAAAAAGTTGGTAGTAACGAAGAAGAAGGAAGTGTTAGACGAGTCCACAACCCTGAAGGCAACCTCACCCCCAATTCTTGCGGGAACAAAAGTAAGCGAGGAAGGGTTGGGAGAATTACCAGAGAAAGACATCCATGTAAACCTAGATGACACAACAAGGAAAAGTCGACGCCTTGAAGCAACAACAATAGAACAACAGGCGACGGGCGAACAAGAACCCAACTAGCAAGACAAAGACTCTGAAGCTGTACCTGAGCCAGAAATTCCAGAAGTGATCCCTCAAATGCTGGGACAGCCAGAGCATAGAGTGCCCAGCTCGACACTACCAACCCCACAATTGGAGGAACCAAGAGCATCCACGACATACGTAGAGTCACAACCACGATACCCTCCAACCTTTAGATATATAGTGGGTAACAAGCTTGATGTATTGTGGCAACACATGCATCAAACATCTGAATTTAATTCAAACATTACCTCCACCCTGTGTACGCTAACCACGTAGGAGCAACAACTGAATGAGAGGACCGAAGCGCTACCCCAGTTAATGTAAGGGGTGCTAAACACCCAGAATGTGATGATAGGGGCACTGAAGGCCCTCACCGAGGAAAGGGAAGCCCTCAGGAGAGAGAGGGATGCACTATGGGTAGACAAGGACCACTTCGCAAGTGGCTAGAAGGCGGCAATGAACGACCTCGAAAGGGAGCACCAACATCTAAAAGAAGACTGCCAGTAGCTGGAAGCCAAACACAAAGAGCTCGAAAGCCAGTGGTGGAAGAAGAAGAGCAAGCGTGTGGCAGGCCCCTCAACATCACAAGCTTCATCGAGCCCTTCAAACCTCGACAATAATGACGACAACAACATGGGAGGGACATGTGCAGGTACAACGCCAAGAGAAGAAAGCGCCAATGTAAAGACTGCCAAGACAGCTGAACCTCAAGCAAAGGAAGCACCACCGCAGTCGGACACTCCCAAAGACAACGAAACGAAGAAAACTACTACGTTGTCAGGGGGCTTGATTTGAACATAATTCCTGAAGAGGACAAAACAAAATTAGATAAGGGGAGGGGGGAACCAGAAGAAGTACAAACTACCTTGACTACATGAAAGGTTGCATCAGAAGAACCCACACAGACAGCCGTCACCAGAGCAGAAAGCATAGTGACAGAAGATCTCACGTCAAGAGAAATCAGAGATATAGATAAGTTGTTGGATGACATGACATCTGGGATGGACATGTATAGTATATTCCTACAATCCCCAGTCCACAATGAACATAACGACCATTATTTCGACGAAAAGATGAAGGCAACGTTAGTAGCACTGAACGCTGCCAAACTAGGGGAGTCGTCTGAGGAAAGCAATGTCAAAGACAATATAGCTGCGAAGGATTCCACGGGGCGTTGCAGATAAGGTGACTGCCCAAACGCCAATGAATACAACAAGACTGCATCCAACTAGGGAAGCACCCCTAAGGGCAGCACAAGACGACACCTCAGACGACGAGGAAGGCAGGCTCATTACTTTCTTCACAGATGAGCCAGCCAAGAAGCGGAGCACACCAGTCAAGAAAGTAGAATTAGGTGTGGCTCCTCCTCTGCCTTTTAAAATGGTGGATATGGATATGACTGCACTATCTAGAATAACATGCAGAGATGTCCATATCTTGGCAGATATTCTAGATGACAGCCTGCCTGAGACCGACCACAACAAGGGCAGACATCTCACCAGGGAACACTTCAGAGGAAGTTTCAAGAAAAGGGCATGTGTACACAAGAAGATGTTCAAAGTACTATGCGCCACCCTCCTCGAAGAGTTCTTACATCCAGACATGGTGCAACTAGTGTTTAACGACACCACATATTTAGTAGGACTCTTATAGAATGAAGACTACAATGTTGCTAATGTGACTAAGCTAAAATAGGCGGTGAGCAGGAAAGAAATGAAGTTTGTGGTCCTGCCAATAAGGAATGTGAAGCACTGGGCACTGATCATCGTCAATTTATATGAGTGAAAGACAACAGTGTTCAACTGCTGTGTAGCCGAGCTGGACAGTACTACTCTAATATACAAAGACAAGGAAGCCAAGGATATGTTGAAAGTGTCATTGCATCTGTAGAGAGCGATACAATCAACATGCGATAGATTTCAGGGAATAGGGAAATTATGCTCAATCTACAAGAAGGTCCCGCAAGAAGAGGTTGGAACAGGGTATTGTTCCTTCATCGTATTACGAATGATGGAAGCCATCAATAAGGGCATCCCGCTGGAAGACTTATGTGAGGAAGATCTGCACGGGCTGTACGGTATGTACACGATGAAGGTTATCTACAATTGCCATTTTTTCAGCGACCCGACGATGCCTCCGGACGTAATACCGCAAAGACTTCATGAAGAGATCCCTCTACCAAAAAAGGTAACCTGAAGGGAACAAATCAAGACGCTATGGATTGACCCGACAGAACCAGTCAGAGCAGCGACATGGAAACAAGGCTAGAAAAGCAACACTGGAGTAGCTGCGGAAAGCATGTTGGAAACAGAACCTAAACGACCTCCAATGGTATAAGATAAAGATGAATAACCTGTAATAGGGCAACCAGAGGAAGACGAAGTAGAAGAAGATGATCCGCCTAAAGAGAAACTAGACAGACCAACTGGAGAGATAGTACCTACTTTTAAGGACTTCGACAGGTGGAGCTACGTAACCCTATCTGCAAAGTCCCTAACAATGATAATGAAGTCATTGAAAGAAGATGATACACCGGAAGAAGTTATATTCGAACGAGATGGGATATGTGTGTTGAAGGATGACATCTGTGTTACGCTAAAAACGTGAGGGTAATTATTAGTCAGCACGATGTCAGCCTACCAAGATCTAATAGGCAACAACATGCCAAACACATATATGGCATACGTCTTGCTGGTGGATGACATTCTGAAACACAAGAGATCAGGCAAAAAAGAACGCCTGCAACAATGCTTAGCGACATCCCTCCCAAACTACATCTTTTTGCCTATCCTTCATGATAATCATTAGACTTTTCTAGTAGTCGATGTTATCAAAAGGAATGCAATATTATACAATAGTTCAGACGTAACCTTTGCACTAAACGAAAAGACAAACAAGACTACTGAAAAGATACCAACCAAAGAAAAGGCTGCCACATACGCTGAAGCGATTGTTGAGATGCTAAAAAGCAATGGAAAAGGGTACAGTCACACAGTAGGTAAAGACTTCAAGAAGACACAGTTCTACCACAGGAGCCCTCAGCAGGTGCCTATGTCAAATGACTGTGGCTTTTTCTATTTAGCCTGGATAATGGCCCTGGCCAATCTGGATACAAAAGTGGAGGGGATGCAATACGAACAATATCAATGTAACATCCCTGACCTGGGTTATGATCTAACCCTAGGTGTTTTGCCTAATAAATTTGATTATATGCTTGCTCTTATTTCTTGAAAAGTAACTAAGTCTCAAGAGGAACTTATATTTCAATTTCAGTCCTTTTTGAATAATGTTGAAACTTTGTTTTGTTAATTTTGGACTAAAGTGCAAATTACCCAAGTTGAGGGGTTAACTTGCAAATTTTACATGATAAAATGTTCCTTAGATGTTTATACATCATAAGAATGAGTATGATGCAGTGTTATGGTTTCCACAAGCTTGAGCACCAAGATAGAGCTTGTTGAGCAATCCTTGTGCATTAAAACCTAGTTTTGGTGTAATGTGCAATTTACCCAAAACCTAGGGTTCAATATGCAAAATACCACTTCTAGAGGGTCCCACATGTTTCTTGGCATCATGTAGAGAAAAGAAAATGAGAAGGGCGCCTCATTTGAATTATTTTGGAGGAGAGAGAATCTTGACATTAAAATAATCAAGATTTAAGCTTAAATGGAACTTTAATTCAATTTAATGCAAAAAGAAATAAAATAATTGAAGAGCCCTTTGAACTAAAAGTTGAGGGATGAATTTGTTAAGTGTTGTATGAGCTTGTGCCTTGCAAAGGCACGAAAATATCTTAAGGAGGTAAAAACTCCACTCACCTTATTATAAGAAAAAGTAATATCCACTAAAAAGTGATATTAGTATAATATGATTAAGGTGCTTGATTTCTTTTCCTTTAATTCTTGGATAATGAAGAGGTTTTGCAAGAGGATGAAGTTGGCTTCGTGGCCAAGGAATTGAGGGGGAAATTGTGGAAATAATTTTGGGAATTAAAGGAATTAATTCCATTTTCTCTTTCCTTGAATTTCCTTATACATATCTCTTTTCCTACCCACAAAAGGATCTTTTCGGAATTCCTTTTCTCTTCTTGCTTTGGCCGAGCACTTGGGATCCTAGGAACAGGAGGATAACGACCCCCCAACCTGTTGGTAAGCTTTTGATCATTTTTCACCTTGGTTTCATGGTGAAAACCGAAAATCAATGCTTGATTCTTTGTTTTCTTCACTCAATTTCCAACCCTAGCCAACTCTTTCATATAAAAGCTTGCAAACGGACCTTGGGCAGCTGTTAAAGCTTCATCCACCATTGGAGCCGTGGAACTTGAAGCTTGGAATCAGATTAGAAGGTGGGTT
Organism: Alisma plantago-aquatica; assembly: GCA_963693085.1. Lineage (NCBI taxonomy): Eukaryota > Viridiplantae > Streptophyta > Magnoliopsida > Alismatales > Alismataceae > Alisma > Alisma plantago-aquatica. The sequence goes on from OY856411.1 coordinate 183,150,519, forward strand.
ATATAGCTTAAACCCTTAAACATTGATATTGCATTCAATTCTTCATGATCTGTTGATTATTTTTCTTCTATTTGAACTTCCTTTGATCCATTGCTGCAATTTCCATGAAAACGGCAGTAGTTCTTGGATGAACGAAGGAAGATTATGATGAAATCATCTTGGACACTTTTCCCAAGAAAATTCTAGACCAAACAGTTTCAATTTAAGTGCTCAATCGGTTTCACAAACCGTTTGAGAGCAAACAGTTTCAAACCGTTTGAGAGTAAACAGTTTCATCAAACCGTTTGAGAGTAAACGGTTTCAAAACCGGTTGAGAGTGTTGACCACAGTTGACCGTTTGGAGAATTGATGATAATCATGATGGTTAATGATCCATTAAATATGATTGATTAGTTTTAACAGGCTTGTTAGTTGAAGGTCCATCAATCACCAAACCCTAATCGGGTTAAGTGCTGATTTCTTAATTGATTGACTTAGAACTTTGGGTTGATTAACCCAAACGGTCTCAAGACCGTTTGGAGGTCAACCAATACCGTTTGGAGGTCTAGGGTCGAGTATGGATGGGTAATTGAAGATCCACTGATACCAAATTGGAATGCAATCAATAATCGATTTGATGATCAATCCAATGATCCAAACCCTAATTGGATGTCATGGATTTTGATGATGGGATGGGAAAATGGTCTTAAGACCGTTTGGAGGTCATCCAAATGACCTCAAGACCATTTGAGGTCAGGTCATGTTCAATTTGGATGGTGGTCCAATGAATTCAAAGTAATTAGTTTCACAATGACTAATATTAAAGATTCATCGATTTCAACCCTAATTCAATTGGGTTCAAAACCCTAATTGATGATCTATTGAGAGTCTAATAAATTGAAATATGATTCATTAATCTCACTTGAAGCATGGTGCTAGGATCAATTGATGAGTAATTACATGGATTCAATTGATGAAGGAATTAACCTTGGAAACCCTAAATCAATTTGAATGGTTGAGGCCATTTTTGGTCCAAACGGTTTTGAGGAGGTTTGGGACCAAATGGTCTCAAGACCATTTGGGACCAAACGATCCCAAACTGATTGAGACTCAAACAGTTTCAAGTATCACTTTTTCAAACAGTTTCAAGTATCACTTTGTCAAACGGTTTCAAGTATCACTTTGTCAAACGGTTTCAAGCACCTACTTTACTAAACAGTTTCAAGTATTCAACCAAGACCGTTTGGAGGTATTTCAAGCAAGACCGTCTGAGGTTTGATTGGTCAAGACCGTTTGAGGTCTAAGTGACCAAGATCGATTGGAAGTGATTAACCAAAACTGTATGGACACTTAAGGTGATTAAGGATCAATTGTTTAACTAAACATTACATGATGTAAACCAAGGATGATTATGGTAATTTTACCCTTAATGAGATAGGGTGATTAGTATCCTTTGAATGACGAATGTTTAATGATTATGGAAACAATAACATAATACATTGTGTCAACCTTCATTCAAGAGGAGTTGACCTAGTTTAATCAAGCCTGAAGTAAGTATCATCTTATAGAGGATGAGAGACAAAGAGGACTTCCTACATGAATGATAATCATGTAGTGGATAAGTCTCAATACTTTCAACATGAATGAATGTGTAATTAGGGTATGATCCATGAAGATAGATCATGAACCCTAATTTTGAAGGTTAATGAATCTTAACCGTAATTGAGGGCAATAATAGGTGAAACCCTAATCCATGGTGATAGTAAGATCTTAATTTTAGGGAAATGATATGAGAAATCCCTAATTCAGGGTATTTTGGATATAAACCCTAATCTAGGGTGATGTGATGTGAATAGTAAACCATAATTGTGGGTTATTGGATATAAACCCTAATCTAGGGTGATGTGATGTGAATAGTAAACCCTAATTGTGGGTTATTGGATATAAACCCTAATCTAGGGTGATGCGATGTGAATAGTAAACCCTAATTGTGGGTTATTGAATATAAACCCTAATCTAGGGTGGTGTGATGTGAATAGTAAACCCTAATTCTAATTAAGGTGAAAGTGTATGTGAAACCCTAATTCTGAGTTATATTATATAACATGAAACTCTAATCTGGGACAATGAAATGATGAATCATTGGTCCTAACTTGGCAAAAGGGGATGAGTAACCCTGATTGAAATAAAAAGGGAAACCCTAACCCTAGTGAGGAAATAATGGTGTTACCCTTGAATAGTAATGCTATAATTGTTTTTGTACAGTGCTGATATGAAATTGATGTAACTGTTATCATCCGTACTAATCATGCAGGTTTTATGAGATAATGAGCATAGCCAGGTATGAGCTATGATGTTTTAATTTTTGAAAGTGCTTTATGAACCTTGTAAGCCATAATATGTTGTGTTGCCTAGTAAGAGGTAACAAGAGAGATTAATGGGCTTTAAGAGCCATGTGAATTACCTGCATTGCAATTGTATGTTTACACTGGTCAGATGACCTGAAGGCATTAAGTTACCTGTTAAAGGGTTTGAACACCCATATTCTTGAATCATGATGATGAGATGATAAGCGACTGAGATCCCAATGTTAATAAAGCTGTGAAAAGAACTTGATAGAAATAGTACTCATTCTCTATAGCATTTGTTATAATGGTTTATGTTTGAAAACATGTTTGATGCTAAAAGAATATTGTAATGAACTTAAATAATCAAGTGAAATGATATCATGTAGAGCCCTGGCCATAGATCCATCATCGTCAGTAGTTTGGTGATGGTGAAACATGTTTTCCTACATGAACTCCTGGAGGGCATACTTTTGAGTATGTGGGGGTTATGGGAGAGAATATCCTTATGCCCTAATGGAAGAATTGATGTGAGATAAATATTAAATCTCTCAATCCTTCATTATATATATATGCCAGGATGGATGTATCACTAATCATCCGATGAGGATGTTAATGCCGAATCGATGTGAGATAAATATGAAATCTCTCGATTGCGAAGAGAGTACAACATGCCACTGTAACTCTAATAGAGAAGTTGCCAGTATACCCTGGAAAGCTATTTAGCAGAGACACAAGATGTCCTGCAGTTGGTCCTCACACTGACTGAGGAAGATGAGGTCATGGGAATTCGGCTCTTCTATTAACCTCTGTATGGTACCGATTTCAATTTTGCAATGGTCGGTTGGAGTATGAGCGGTATACCTCATCTCCTCAGGGCTTAAGCTATGATTGTAAAATGTAATCAGTCGTGTAGCGTATTTGCTTAGAGTTGAAATATGAGAATCAATGGTTGATGATACATTACTTAGTATGTATTAATTGGATAAATGCTTTACATGTTCTTCATATTCCTTATTGAATAAATGACATGCTTCTTTATCAAGACATAACTGAAATGACTTGAATAGAGAATACTGCTCTACATAGTTTAGTTAATGATTTAGCTGCTGCTATTTTTCTATTTAGTTTTATTCTATTACCTACAATAATGATGTTTCTGGCAGAGAGTTATATATCTTGCTGGGACAATTTTCATTTGTCTCACCCCCGTGGGATTCAACTTTTTAGGAAGACGCCGAGGAAGAGGCAGAAACCCTATAGTGGGTGAACAACAGCAACAACAACAACAAGGACAGTAGTGATTCCTCAGGTGGAGACACTGGCTATCATGTCCTGTAAATAGAGAGTCCTATGTGTCATCTCTGTACTCTCAGGTCCTAGGAGTCAGTAGTTAGTTTAGTACTGATATGAGATTTTGGCTTGATGCCTCGAGATTTTTATACTACCTATGTATAGCTTAACAGGGCAGTTGATGCTTGTAACTTTCGAGAAAGAGATGACACCTAGATGTACTGATGAACTGGAATGTATATAACTTACTTTGGTTCTTTATGAAGGAGTTTTTCAGTTTATGGATTCCTTTGTAAAAAGTTTTAATTTTTAGTGATTTTCGGTAATTCCGCTGCTAATGATTCACTTCTGCTTTAGTTAATCATGTTTTGTGAGTTAGTTCGTCTCAATCAACCACTATGAGGAGTGTACGCAAGCATGCTCCTTGAGTCCAAGTGGGCCTCCAACACTGACAAACTAGAATGAAGAAAGCCCATTTATATGTCTCACTCAAATTTTGACACCCCGGGATGGGGTGAAGGATGAGTTTGGGGGAGGAGTCATAAATGGGCTAGAGAGGTATAATTTTGCAACCATTTTACCATTCAAAAATTTCAAAAACTTTACTTGTACATATTTTAGCTCTAGCCAAACTGCTCTTGCTTTTAGCTTAAAGAAATCTGGCTATAAGCCATAGTTTTGTGTAGCTACCTTAGAAATTTGCCTATTTCCTTGCTAATGGCTGTAGTGATATCGTCTCATAGAAAGAAAAATACGAGCAACTAATGCATATAAAAGTAACATGATAAGCATAGCAATACAACTTTATCTCATTCTTGCAATAAGACATTGTGTGTGTAATAACCTTAAGCTTATGAAACCCTTGGAAACTAGAAAACTTCATAAAGCCATACTCCTAACCAACACCCTAACCTGACGGCTCCAACCAGAAAATCCTCATCTCCATCGAGAAGGAAACAACTACCTTTTTCGAGTCTGTCTATCCCCTCTTTGGTATTAAAAGAGGCTTGGCCGCCCAGAAGACCGCATAAATCCCACTAACCCAAGCCAGAGAGGAGATATAAAAAGCCAAAAAGAAAAGAAAAAAATTACAATGAGAGTTGTTCTCAAAAGATGCCAAAAGTTTCGACATGGTCGGTGTATTGCTGCACTCATGAATGCAGATATGTCGTGCCCGTAAGTGGAAGCTCGAAGCCAAACTTACCCACCTCCAATCCTAAAAGAAACTCACACAACCACCTGACTCTACGTCATAAGCCCGAATGGCAACATTGTCCCTACGACAGTTGTGGGTGAGAAAGTTCAAGAGATGAATAAAACACTTAAAGCCTAAAACTTACCCGAACACATTAGCATAGGTCCAATAGAAAATAAAGAAAGACTGTGAAAGCTACCCCTCATGGAGATGTTGTATTGGTACAGCTGGTAACCTAACGTAGGAAGGGGTGATACATTGAGAAGGAGAGACCTTCTTTACCAAACGTAATGGCAAGAGGTCAAAGTTGTGCAACTCTAGTTGTAAAGGGGGAGGAATGAGACTTTAGGGTTGAGTAAACATACCACAACAATCTTGATGCAAGAATGAGATAATTCGGTAGTGTTAAGTTTTGCAAAGATTTTGTCACACAAATTTGCTCTTTATCTCTATTTTTGAGCCTACACTTAGCCTGAGGACATGCTTGATTCTAAATTTGGGGGAGTTGATAACACCTCATTTATACACTTTTTGCATATATTTTATACCTCCCCTAGCATACCTTTTATATATTTTCCCATTTATTTTAGTACTTTATGCCAAGTATCTTACTTACCCACTTTTCCCTTATTTGTAGGGTCACATGCAGCCAAGGTCACGGTCGACACCTCGACTGCCCATTCGACCATTAGAGCCATCCCACTGCGGTCGAGGCCTCCCAGAATTTCCTCGACCCCTCACATCCATGACCCTCACATCTAGGGTGCCTGATGCCCCCACACACCCGCGACATGAAGCCACGACCGAGCCTTAGACCGCAGTTCGACCATAGGGTGCGGTAAACATGCCACGACCGAGAAGGTGGCTTAATCAGGTCACGACTGAGGAAGAAGGCAATGAAGCCTCGGTCGAGGCCTAACTTCGACCAAGACCAAACCTCAACCACAGTCGAGGAGCTAAGTCGGTGGAGCATGCCTATAAATAGGCCACCTACATGCCTTGTCAAATGATCAGATCTGAAAGGACCACGAAGTGCTGCCATTTTCTAGACTCATTCCTATCCATCCAATCAGTCTTAGATCTCCAAAGGTGGAATTTGAGGAGAGAGAAAACTAAAGAATCCATCTTCTTTGAGAGAAGGAGAACATCCATGCCATCAACCTCCTAGATCTGGATTTGAAGAAGTACAGAGTTGCACCACGTTCTTCTCTCTCTATCTAGATCTATCACTTCCATCTCGCTATACTTCCCTCATCTCTTCATGGAAATTGATGTATCTATCATTTTGTAACTCTGTTATGCTTCCCATAAACATGTGTGGCTAAACTCTTAACTTGGGTTGGGAGTAGACACTAAGGCTCTCCCAACATGTATATTGTCTCTCCTTTTTGAATATATATATACTCTCGTCAAGATTATCTCCATGCGTCAGTTTTAATGCTTTACTTGTATGTTTAGCTACCATCTTGTGATGTTTGATCGTTGGTACCTCAAAAGAGTAGTATCACAAATATCTTGTGTTATGGAGTAGTATGAATGCATGAAAATGTTGGAATGATAAATCTTATGATCATATGTTCTTCCTTGTAGTCTTTAGATAGTCATCTCGAGAGAGAGGTTGTTCCTTGACTTAGATCTATCCTCATCTTGAGAGAGAGAGAGAGAGAGAGGAATAGACACCTTTATGATTGCTTGTAATCTTTATAGAGTATATGAGAGGGAGAGATGATGCTTGTATGTTGGCGAGAAATCTTAGTAGGTGAAACCCAATCCAAGGTTCCCTTTTGTATCTTTGTTTCCATCTTATTTTCTTACGCTTTTTCTTCTTTTCTTTGGTTTATTTCTTTTACTTTGGTTTGAGTACTATCGTTCCTTTGGGAACACCCTTTTAAACCATATGTTATCTGGAGTATATGAGTGTGATATTGTGCGTTCTTAACACCTGGTAACCTTGTCCCTGTAGTTTGACCCCGATTACTACATCATACCCCGTATAATAGTTGCAGGGGCTTAAGTGTCAGGTCACTATCTTAAGAGTTCGACTACTCTAGATCCGCTCCTTTTTGGACGCGTGATTTAGGCCGGTCAGTTTTACGTCCTTGATTGATATTTTTGTATTGCAACATTTCGAGACAAACATCATATTTCAATATCGTGGTTTCATATCAAAATCAATGGAAGGTCCCACCCTAGTCCACATGAGAACTTATTCCTAAGTCATAAATCGAGCGAATCGATATAATTGTCATTTCAAATATTTCGAGATTTGGGAACATGAAAGTCATCAATCATATATTGAGGGTGATCTCAAGAACCAAATACGATGATTATAGGATTCAAACCAATATCGAGATGAGTTATCAATAGTCAAGATTTTGTAAATTAATTATGTGAGTCATGATTTTGGACAACAAAAGCCATATTTCTAAAAATTTAAAAACTAGGGTATAAGATTCCGAATTAGACAATAGGTGGCATCATTCATATATAATCAACAATCGAGCAACATTTTGTGATATCAACATCAATGTCATTATCAGGTACTCAAGGTTGATGAATGATCTAGACCTAGGTCCTTCTAGGAAACTTAACCACAAGCTATAGTCAACATCATCATATTTCAAGACCATCATCAAATCGAGATTCTATATCAAGTTTTAATATCATCATAAGATTTGACCTATTAGATACTTAGGTCAAGATATCAAAATCGTGTGAAAGGGGTTATGTTTCCAAACTCTAAATAGTCAATGAGATGAAAATTTAGAGGCAATCATAATACGGATGTGACCTAATTTAGGGGAGTTATGAAATAAAGTACCATCCTAATCTAGAACATTTGTCCTCATTAGTTGTGACGTATGAATTCTATCAAATAGGAAGACCATCATTTATCAATTTGTATTTCACAAGGTCATGATATCAAAGATCATTTATCATAATAGAGCAACCATGATTCAAGATTCCATGTATTCAAGGTCATAATATTATTGTTCCCTCCTCTTCATAATTAAGAGCAAGGGGGAATACTCAAAAGTAGACAAGTCAATATAGGCTCTTTCAACATTTTGAGCATTTCAAGGCATGATAGAGATCTCATATTTGTCATATTATTCAAAATTGAGTTTAACATGAGGCATTATAATCAATAGGGAATCTTTTCTTTTGTATCAAAGTTTCCATCATGTATTCAATTTCCAAAGTCATAGTCATTTTAAAGCATGGTCATGATACATGTCAAAAAATAGGGGAAATGTTTGCTTAATTATGTTTGAGGTTTGATCCATAATAGGGACAACATGTACTTAATCAACATGGACCTCATAAAAAATGAGGTATAACACATGAATTCTCCTCATTTCATCATATTAAGCATCATTATCATATATCTCAAACATAGGAAGCACATAGGTCGTATTTGGTAAAATCAAGTTTACATGATCTGAGATGTTAAACATGAGTACTTAACTTCAAGAGTACTTTCATCAATCATAATCGACTTTTTCAAATTAAGATCAGATCATGGCATAATTATAGTCTTAATCAAAATTTACCAATTCATTCAAATTTTGTTGTTCCTATATATAAGCTACCCATAATTGAGAGGTCATGTGATTAATTGTCACAAGAGAGATCACATGAGGAGATGAGAAACTACTAATCATCATCTAATGGTTGGCTTGGGGTAGTCCTTAGTGAAAACATGGGATGCCATAAGACTCTCTAAGCTTTTTACGAAAAAATCCTTAATCCAGTCTTGGATTCACTTCAGTTAGGTATGTATACAAGGGAGACCTCATCCACAACATCTAGGCAGATAGGAGGTGCATCAACCCCCATGTAGCGACCTACCTAGACACCTTAGCTTCACCATTATGGATTTTGGTTTTCCCAAGGTTCATATGAGTAAGTGGGCAATTAAACATGCATAGAGGATATGTGATTGCTCTGATCCCATCTGTCATGCACCTATTTGTAACCCAAATCCTCATTCATAATGGTTAGAAAGATAAAGGCGAGAGCACCCGAGCATCCGTCCAAAGGATAGATAACATAACATATGCATGAATAAAACCACAAACAACAACTAAGGTATGAGATAACAAAGCATAAAAGAATGCTAAACTAATACCTGGCATAAAATCATAGGTCCCATATATCAATCATGTGCATGTAATTACATATCATCAGATTATGAGCATATTATTATAAGTGCATAAGCATTGATCATCATTAGAGATTCATAGTGTACCTGTTACCTAAAATCATGAAATGGGTACACGTCAGAACAACTGTGCTGAGTATGATGTGCAAACATATAAAATCACAGGTTTAATAACATGTATTACTGGGGGAAAAAACATAAAGTAAATAACAAGAATGAAGCAACAAAATTAAAGGCTTTCTTATTAGCATGGAAGCAAGTTTATCTTCATTTCCATTATACCAACAATATCATAAGGCCTTTGACCAGCTTCTCAAAGGAAGGGGTCCGTGAGGGTGCTCAAGATTGGCTACCATGTTTCAACGTGAGGGACTACAAGACTAAACGTCGTGAGTTAACCCTATTCATAAGGGGCCTCAAGGCCATTTCTAATAGCTAACCCTAGTATCAACATGGTATGCTCTATCATGACAACTCAAGTAGGTCCCCCAACCTTGTATCCTTACCCCGAGATTACATGCATGTATACAAGATTATATAATGGACATCTATCATTATGTTTACAAGTTTGTTCAACATATATAATCAAGACCAAAACATAGTAGTCATAGAGAACATATAGATCAAACAAGTATATTAAATCGAGCATTTATACTACATACATGCAATTTCAATACCACTAGTCTAGTCATAGGAGGATAAAGCGTACATTGATACGAGCAAACTAGCATTATACAACATGATTATATCTTTGAATAGAGTCCATTAAAGAGATCCCAACATTATAAGGAAGTATAATTATATTAATATCATCAAGATTAGGTCTGATTAATCACTATCATGGGGGTGGATGTGTCACTTAAGTCTAGGTACCCATGTCCTTCAACATTGTTTTCAATTTCCCAAACTAGGTCATGTATTATCATTATCAAACAACATAGTACATCATCCATTCATTTATCACTCAGAGTGACACATCACTACTATATCAGGGATTTCAAACTTATATTTCATCATCTTAATAGGGAAATCATGACATTTTATAAGATTAGGGACTTATTCATCATATCAACAATTTAAGTCATATTAAGTCATTTTCATGCAAGATTGTCTACATTAGAGTACACACGAGCTCAAGATTTATTTAGTAACATAATGATTGATAAGTTACTGATTTGATCTCACCAAATATCATGGGTGACCATTAGGGTGTCATTTCTACAAGGTTAGATCTCCATGTAGCAACATGCACATTAGGTCACATTTCAATGCCATGTTTAGGTCACTTAGTCATAATAGGGACCCTAATATATCTATAAGGCATTTAGGTGTTCGAAGCATAAAGTTACTGATATGGTGTTCACAAAGTATCTTTGAACATATTTAATCAACATTTAGCACAAGGTTTAAAGATATCATCAAAAGTCCACAAATATCACTTTTAATGGCATGTTTTGTAACATCAAGATGCGATAGGGTTCAAGTGTGGTAAAATTAGTTTCTTAGATCAATCATGATCAAACATTACTAATCTAGAGAAAACATGACAAATTTGAGTTCACATAAACAACTTGGGCATCAACTTAAAAATCACAACATCAAATTCCAAAATACACATATTACATGGCCCATTTCATACATAAGACACATCAAAAAGACTAAGCATGTCCTAGTTCAATTCAAAGATTATAAGAGATCATATGTTACTGATTAGGGTCATCAAAAGCAAGAAGAGTCAACATATGATCAAGGTTGAACATAAATCACCATTAATCATGTAAAAGAGATGCATTTAATGTCATTTTCAACATATTAGGAGATACAAATGGAATTAGGTTCTAAAACAAAGTCCATTGGATAGATCTCATTGAGTAGAGAAATTTTCATACATAATATGCCATTTTGATCATAGGAATCATTTAATAATTTTTTTTCTCAAGATTTAGGACATTTCAAGCATGCAAGAGAGGGCAAAATCATATACCATAGTGGGGTGAGGTGATGTGGCCCACCACGACTGGGCAGTCGGGGCAGGTCCAAAGAGCCAACATGGCATGGGTCCTTGGTCTTATGTTGACTGGTCAAAGGAAAAATAGAGAGGGGGGTCGAGTGAGAGGAGAACCAAGCTGAAATTTGGACTGTTGATGACTGATCTGACGACGTAGGAACTTTCCCCTAGCTCGTGATGCTTTTGCATCATTGCCCAGCACTGCGGTGGATCTACCTCACTAGAGTCGCACCTAACTAGGGAATCAAGGTAGGAAACACCCCAATTCCTAGCTGGATGGATGCATCTAGGCCTTGTGGGTTTTTAGTGCGTTTTGTTCATGAGCAAAATCTAAATCTCCCAACCCCTACTTTCCCTATCCGATTCTTTCCAAATCCAAAAACCACAAACTGTGTTTCCCTACCCTTACTTCCCTTTCCCACTACACATCCCCCCATCTATAAATACCTTGCTCTGAAGCATCTTCGACACCTCCATAATGCCCTATCTCCTTTAATTTGCTTGCACATGCCGCCTTAACGCTTGACCTACTCCTTCTTCCTTGGATTGTTCCAAAGTCATAGACTGTGTGTTGGTTTATCCTCGATCCAATTCCTTCCCTGTACACCATCCTCGGGTATGTACTTTGCTTCCGGAGCTATTTTTTGGGGGCTATAATGACTCTTTCTTCTTCCCCAGCTCCAAACCTCTTCTGCTTGTTGTCAGACCTCAGTGGTAGGTATCTGGCTAGCCTCTGTGCTCAAGATCTGGCTTGGTGAGTTCGGGGTGGCCCTCCGAGGCATCAAACGCTAACAGCCACAGAGTTCCAGGGTAATGACGTTTTCCCCTTTCTTCTTCTTCTTCTACAAGTTGCGTTTGTTCTCGTCAGTTTTTCATGGAATTATGCGAAGTTTGGTTTCCCTATCTTCGTGTTGCTGAGACAAACTTGTCTATGATACTTGTTTCTCACATGGATGGGTGTTTTAGTTTCTTTTGGGCATGGATCACCCCTGATGTCCTGATGTTCATCTCTGGGGGTTGAAGAAGATGAATCGGGGTTGTGATTTCCCCAGTTTGTCATTCTGGTCCTTTTGTTTTTTATTTTCGTGCTAAGGATGTTTTGGTCATTTCATCACCCCTTGCTTTTGATTTCAACGCTTTGGTGAGGTGACAGGTTTGGTTGTGGGACCGTCTGAGTTGGCCGCCTGTGATCGTATCAACTCAGTATGTGTGTCCCTCTCCCTCTCTCTTTGCCTTTCTCGATTGGGTTTGCTGAGGTGTCAACCTCTCATTGGTCGATATTCGAAAAATCATAACTATTTATTCCTTTGTCCAAATATACAAAGAAAATATGTTCTGAACTCAGAAAAAAATTATATTTCTAATAAAAATAATTTCATGGGTTGGTTTCAAAGTTTTTTCGAAGGTGATTTTTCTGGAAAATGATTTAATTATTTAAAAATCACCAAAAATACACTTTAATCCTCATAACCACAAAATAGACAAAATTATATGTTTTCTTAATCAGGAGAACCTAACTAGATCAATGTTAATGTTTTCATACTCTAAATTGGAGTTTTGTGTGAAAAGTCCAAAACTAGGATTTTCTTAACATTAATGCATATGAAAAACCCTAATACATGTGAATAATTTGTAATTAGGCAAAGTTGATCTTGGAAACAACTAGATTGGTGAAGAGTGTTTCTAGGACACATGTTTAAGGTATGATTGCATCCCACATTATTTCTATATTAAGCACTTTTTAATTCTTCTCTCTAAATGTATGTTTGCATCCCCTATTCTTCTATATTGAGCAATGACCTATCTTTATCATTCTCTTGGTCATGCAGACAATAGCCTATACACAATGTATTTTCTTTTAAAATCATGGTTCTTGTGAACTATCTTATTTTGTTATTGATCTTGTGATCATGGATATTCTCTTGGACTCTTTTCATATGCTTTGTACATAATGGAACTCTATATGATGGCATGTCATGTCTTTTTCCCACTTATGATGTGGACGTATATGTTGGTCACTTTTGTTGTGACTAGTTTGTATAATCTGACTATACTTTCTACTTGCCTCTACACTAAACATGCTATGTGATTCAGTAGAACTAGAGTAGTATAATTTCATTGGTTTTGTTTATGGACATATGTGTAAATTAATGCTTGAGTAGTATGCTCTTTTGGGATGGAGGTGGCCCCATACTCAGATTTCAAATTTATGAAGTTTGGCCCATGTTATATAATTGGGAGTTTGGCAGTATGTAATCTTTATCAGGTTTCAAGTTTGTGAGGCGTGGCCACCTTTGTATTTATATTGTTCTAGGGCTATGTTTATCTCACATGCATGCATGATATTGATGATGATTGTGGGGGTGTGTGCTCTACTTTCTCTTATTGTGCTTCATTTCCCACCATGATAGTAGATGTGTGTGTGTGTGTGTGTATATATATATATATATGGCACAATATTTTATTTGTTTTAATGGAAAGTATCATTTTATTGTTATTCTTTTCTCTTGATACCCATTTGGGTGATACATTTCTCTTCTATGGGAAGCTTCATTTTATTTGATGTCCTTTATTTCAATTATATTGCTCAATTTTACTTTTTAGTATGCACATACCATCCTTTGCTGATGTCTTCTATTTTTCTCTTCTTGTTGGGGTATGGTTCCAACCCTAGGCGAAGGACATGACATAAAGTTATGGACTTAACTTAAGGAGTTTAAAGCTTGGAGACAAAGTTTCTATGGTTTAGACTTTCCTCTATCTTGGATCCTTATGTTGTATCATACATGTAAACCCTTTCTGGGAGATTATGATGTTCTATTGTAACCTTATGAGAAATTGAATATAGTCAATATTTGTTTTCCGCTGTTATAATTTGGTTGTTTTGAATACCATTAATAAGATTTGAAAATTTTACATCCACTCCAAGATACCTTATGGGTGTGTTTGGAATGGAGGTTTTATTCTTCAAATTTTTAGTCGGGAGTGGTTCCCGTATGGGATCCCACTCCTTACATCATGGTATTAGAGCCCATAGTAGTCGAAATATGACTATATTAATTTTGTCTCCCTTGTTAGAACCCTTGACTTGGCAAGTTACCTTTAGGTGAGATGTTCACCCTTTGACCTATAATGATAATTGGTATCTTTTGATGCAATGAGATTTTGATTTGAGAATGAAATTAGGTTATGAGGAAGTAATAGGTTAAGAAGACCTTGATATGGATAAATTATGACTTGGTTTTGGTATTGATTTTTTCAGGCATGTTTGTTTTACATCGCAAAGTTTTTCACCAATAAAAATTATTTTCTTTATAGTATTATATATACAAAAAAATTCTCAGATTTTCTTGATGATTTCCTGAACTAAGTCACAGTAAAGAGATATGTGAAGTTTTTTTGGAGAAGCCCTAGAGTTAGTTAGCATAGAACCCTAACCCTAGCTTTGAAGAAGTGACTAAGAATGAGATAATGTTAAGATGTAGTGTACCTACTCTTTGTTCCCTATGACTTTTTGGATGTTTATGTAGGGTTGATAGGTTAGTGACATAAGGACCTAAAACTCAACCCTAGATGGTGTGACATATAGTTGGATACATGAATAATACAAATATCTAAAACTTTCACAACTAATAGATATGTGGGTAACCCTAAATGTTGATTAGTTTGACTTGTTAGGTTAAACCATTTAAGGGACAGAGAATAGTTGGTTGTTAATGTTTAGATCTATAGATTTCAAGGACAAAATCTTTTTTAAGGGGTGGAGTGTTATAACATACCGAATCTTGGATCTTACCCTAGAAGTCTGACCTTTTGGGCATAGCAAAACAAGGTTGGGGTTAGACCTAAAAGATGTTTGGGATAACTCTAATAAGCTAATGCATGCAAAAATTGCCTTAATGTTCTCACATCAGTCTTAGGCTAAAAATGGATACATAAAATAGGTCACATGAATTAATGTAAAATTTATGCAAATAATCACACATAATTATGTTAGTCCTTAATCTTCCTTCTTTCCCATCCAACGGCTGTGAGGTCGTCTCCTACCTTGGGTAGGAGTCCGACCAGCCCTGTATAGTACCAACGACCTTCCCATGAACTGTCCTCCCTCCTCACTCTGTTGTTTCACTTGATTTTTTGTGTGTTTTGTTTGTGAGCAAAATTTGAATCTCCCAACCCTACTTTCCCTATCCGATTCTTTCCAAATTAAAAAACCCCAAACCCTGTTTCCCTACCCTTGCTTCCCTGTCTCTCTACACACCCCCCTAACTATAAATACCTTGCTCCAAAGAATCTTCAATGCCTCCATAATGCCTTACCTCCTTCAATTTGCTCGCACATACCGCCTTATCGCCTGACCTACTCCCTCTTCCTTGGATTGTTCCAAAGTCATAGGCTGGGTTTCGGGTTATCATCGATCCAATTCCTTCCCTGTACACTGTCCTCGGGTATGTACCTTACTTCTGGAGGTGTGTTTGGGGGCTACAATGACTCTTTCTTATTCCCCGGCTCCAGACCTCTTCTGCTTGTCGTTGGACCTCGGTGGTAGGTCTCTAGCTAGCCTCTGTGCTCGAGATCTGGCTTGGTGAGTTCGAGGTGGCCCTCCGAGGTGTCAAATGCTAGCAACCATCGAGTTCCAGGGTAATGACCCATTTTTCCCTTTCTTCTTCTTCTTCTTTCGGAAGTCGCATTTTTTCTCGTCAGTTTTTCATGGAATTATGCGAAGTTTGGTTTCCTTGACTTCGTGTTGCTGAGACGAACTCGTCTACGACACTGGTTTCTCGCATGGATAGGTGTTTTAGTTTCTTTTGGGCACAGATCACCCCTGATGTCCTACTATTCACCTCTGCAGGCTGAAGAAGATGAATCGAGCTTGTGCTTTCCCCCATTTTCCCTTATGGTCCTTCTGTTTTTTATTTTCACGCTAAGGGTGTTTTGGTCATTTCATGACCCCTTGCTTTTGATTTCAACGCTTTGGTGAGGTGCCAAGTTTGGTTGTGGGACCGGTTGAGTTGGCCACCTGTGATTGGGCAAACTCAGTATGTGTGGCCCTCTCCCTCTTTGCCTCTCTCGAACGGGTTTGCTGAGGTGTCAACCTCTGATTGGTCGATATTTGAAAAATCATAACTATTTATTCCTTTGTCCAAAAATAAAAATAAAATATGTTATGAACTCAAAAAAAGACGTTCTTTCTAATAAAAATAATTTCATGGGTTGGTTTTAAAGTTTATCAAAGGTGATTTTTCTAGAAAATGATTGAATTATTTAAAAATCACAAAAAATACACTTTAATCCTCATAACCCCAAAATAGACAAAATTATATGTTTTCTTAATCAAGAGAACCTAACTATATTAATGGTGATATTTTCATAGTCTAAATCGGAGTTTTTTTTGTGCAAAAAGTCCAAAACTAGGATTTTCTTTACATTAATGCATATGAAAAACCCTAATACATGTGAATAATTTGTAATTAGGTAAAGTTGATCTTGGAAACAACTAGATTGGTGAATAGTGTTTTTAGGACACATGTTTAAGGTATGGTTGCATCCCACATTATTTCTATTTTGAGCAATTTCTAATTCTTCTCTCTAAATGTATGCTTGCATCCCCTATTCTTCTATATGAAGCAATGACCTATCTTTATCATTCTCTTGGTCCTATGGACAATAGCCTATACACAATGTATTTTCTTTTTAAAATCATGGTTCTTGTGAACTATCTTATTTTGTTACTGATCTTGTGATCATGGATATTCTCTTAGACTCTTTTTATATGCTTTGTACATAATGGAACTATTTATGATGACATGTGATGTCTTTTGCCCACTTATGAGGTGGATGTATATGTTGGTCACTTTTGTGGTGACTAGTTTGTATAATCTGACTATACTTTCTACTTGCCTCTACATTAAACATGCTATAGTTTGTATAATCTGACTATACTTTCTACTTGCCTCTACATTAAACATGCTATGTGATTCAGTAGCACTAGAGTAGTGTAATTGCATTGACTTTATTTATGGGCAGATGTGTAAATTCCTTCTCTAGCAGTATGCTCTTTTCGGACGGAGGTAGTCCCATACCTAGGTTTCAAATTTGTGAGGTTTAGCCCATGTTATATAATTGGGAGTTTGGCAGTATGTCATCTCTATTAGGTTTCAAGTTAGTGAGGCTTGGCCGCCTTTGTATTTATATTTTTCTAGGGCTATATTTATCTCACATGCATGCAGGATATTGATGATGATTGTTGGGTGTGTCCTCTACTTTCTTTTATTGTGCTTCATTTCCCACCATGGTAGTGGATGTATATATATGGCAAAATCTTTTATTTGTTTTAATGGCAAGTATCATTTTATTGTGATTCTTTTCTCTTGATACCCATTTGGGTGGTACTTTTCTCTTCTATGGGAAGCTTCATTTTATTTGATGTCCTTTATTCCAATTATATTGCTCAATTTTACTTTTTAGTATGCACATACCATCCTTTGTTGATGTCTTCTATTTTTCTCTTCTTGTTGGGGTATGCTTCCAACCCTAGGTGAAGGACATGGAGGACATGTCATAAAGTTATAGACTTAACTTAAGGAGTTTAAAGATTGGAGACAAAGTTGCTATGGTTTAGACTTCCCTATATCTTGGATCCTTATGTTGTATCATACATGTAAACCCTTTGTGAGAGATTATGATGTTCTGTTGTAACCTTATGAGAAATTGAATATAGTCAATATTTTTATTCCGCTGCTATACTTTGATTGTTTTGAATAACATTATTAAGATTTGAAAATTTTACACCCACTCCAAGATACCTTATGGGTTTGTTTAGACTGGAGGTTTTATTCTTCAAATTTTTAGTCGGAAGTGGATCCCTTATGGGATCCCACTCTTTAAAATAAACCCCAAAGACGAGCTCACAGTGGCACCTCCCGACTGAGGAGGAAGAGGGAAGGTGGGGGAAGGAGAAGCATGGCATGCAAGACCTTGGAAAATAGTGAAAAATAAATGGAAGGAGTGGGCGAGCTCAAGGGGGCTTTTAAGGGGTCAATGAAGCTGAGAAGCCGTTCAATGTGACCATGTTGCGATAATGACAACATGGCATGGTCAGTGTGGTGCTATACCACCATACCACTACCCATGCTACTCGAAAACATAAGGGGAAGGTCAACGAGGGTAGGATGAAGACTCTCATGGCCTCAACTTTGACTTTGGTGCACTCTAGTCCCAAGCGCCTAGGGTGGGCATGCCCTAGGGCTATTGTGTGCCATGTTCCAAGATGGATGATGACCGACGATCGTCGGATGTGGTGTGTAGGATTTCGACCATTGGATCAATGGTCAGGGTGCACCGCGAGAAGGGGTCTATCTGGGCACACGCAATGGGCCAGGACCAAGAGCAAATATAGGATCGTGGCCCATAAAGGAGAAAAAGGGGAAAAAGAGGCAATTTTGTAAAGGCCATATCTTTCACCTCGATTATCATATTTGGGAGAAATATTCACTGTTGGATCGAAAATTTCATCATCTATTCAATTGTGAAGGGTTGAAATCAAGATAATCACGTTAGATAGTCTCAAAACTTCAAAACTTTCTCAAAGTATATTAAGTCACTCAACCTTCGAGATCAAAATTACAAATCAATAATCATATCTCATCTATTGAGAAACTTATGATCCCAAAAGATCTAATTTAGGAAGGTCATTGAGTCAAATAGAGTGCATTATGAGTCACAATGTGCATAGTTGGAGGAGAGAGAAAATCCAAGATGTTACAACTAGTTTATGTCTCCTCGGTTCCGTTTGGGTGTGCCCAACAAACCATTTGTATGGATAGTTGCATACCCAATAATTATTGTAGGAAATTGATTGTTTATTGTCAATTTGGGTAGCTACGCCCAGCTATACAAATGGACGAGTATGAGTCATTTCAACCATGCCAAAAATTAGAAACAACACAATTAGATATGATGTGTGTGACCATTACTCTTGTTGTGTGCTGCTCGCTGCCACTGTATGTATGCGGTCTTGCTCTTGTCCATTTTTTCACCTTCTTCCACCTCATTTTTTTTGCATTCTTCTCCACTTGCTACCACCCACCGTTGTGCATCTCAATGATATTCTTACAACTTGATTTTTCGGTGATATTCGAGGGCCACAGGAGTGTTCGACAGTATACTGTTGCTAGTACCGAGAGGCAATACCTGAGCAGGGGGTGACTGAATCTGGGAGGCAAGCCACTGGAAAAACGCGTCCATAGGAGTGACAGATTTTGTCTTCGCGACAGTGATCTTTGCGACACACTTTCACCCACACACTCATCTAATCTATGTTTTTCTTTGTTCTTTATTATTGATCAGATTAATTGTTGCCATTTATTGAAAAATATTTCTTAAATAGTAACTAGAAACAGAAATATTTCTAACAACATCATCATCCTATTAGTCCTATCTAAGGATGTGCATCGTGTTGGGTCACCTAAAGTTTTGACAAGCCTATGCCCAAATTTATTGGTGGGTTTCCCCATTTGGTTCAAGCTCAGATGATGTTTGGAAAAATTAGCCCATACTTGACCCATATAACAAAGTCGGGTTTCAGGTCAGATTTATGCGGGCCAGAATGAAATAATAAAATGAAGATATATTCAACATATATACGGGGCAAATTATTATCATACTTTTAAAAATGTACATCATCATGTACATGTAATCTTTATGCATCATCCATAAATCCAACACACTTATAACTTACTATACAAATTCAGTAGATGAAAGTAATATCATCTAGATTAGACATATCTAAGAATCACAGTTATATCTCATTTATTTATGAGATATGATTAAAAAAGCATCCAACCACTAATGAGATTTTGTCAATTAATGTTATGTAAAAGTTGTACATTTGAATTTTAGCAAATGATCTACCAATGTCCCGAGTAAGATAATTTTTGAAACACATCTAATGTAAGCGGTATACATCTAACATTTAAGATTATATTATATATTAAATTATTACAAACATGTTTAATATAAAATTGGTGCATAAAACTTAAACTTATACTAAACATACTTTAGATCGTGTAATTTTAAATGTTTTTAGTGAAATGTATACATATTATATAAAAATATCATATTTGCATATCTATCTAATTAATCTGGGTGTCAGGTAATTTTTTCAGTGTTACATTGGCCCTAATCCAGTCCATATAATCTGGAACAAAATTTTAGATCCCATACACCCAAGTAAATTATATGGACCAAGTGTAGGTCGAGTCGACATAGGGGTCGGATCGACCAGTCCGGTCCGATTCTCATCCCCAGATCTCTCAGACAATATTTCATGCTCGTTTTCAGAAAAAAAAATGCCAAATAATATTCCTTTATAAAAAATGATGGCTTTTTAATATTGTATTTTACAAATGTTTGTAATTATCATTTTCCAATCATAAATGCCGAAAGGATCCAGAAGAAGGGTTTTAATTTGTGCAAAACAGTAAGACAAACATCATGCTCCAGATACACGCACCGTCACCATGCAGTGACACGGTAAAATTTTTGGGTCGCATAGGGAAATGAATCCTTTCTCAAGAAGAGCAGTAGCTACTCCACAATATTGCCTACGTGTCAGAAAAAATGGGAGCAGTCAGCTTGAGGGATTGATAGCACATGTCAGGATACGTTTGTTGACATTCTGGCCGCAGTTGTGCCACAGGAGAATGGTTCACTGCAAGTCCAGATTTTATAATGCTCTGCCCGAATCACAACAGAACATGTAAACACTTCCAATCAATTGTTTTCAAGCTTTTGTTCAGCATGTTCAGATTATAAAGCAACAAGAGAGGCAAAACTCCCATATTATTTTCACTGAAGCAGAGGCAATCGACTTAGAAGCAAGTGAAACATGATACTGGCAAATGGTATCGTTTCAAACAACATATGTGGTATTAGTTATGGTGATACATCCATGTGCTCTCATAAATTATTAAGTAGCGTAAACATAGACGTACATTTACACTTTAAACGGTAACATAGCAAAGCATATGTGCAGATAATTATATTCATGATAAATCAACGGGCATGATAACTGACATCATGTTTCTTCAAACATTCCCATTCATCGATATTTTTTGGATGCTCTCTTCTTTTCCAGATTCTCAAACAGGCTGCCATCAAAGGCGCCCCTCACAGACTCACGTTGGAGCAATCCCCGTTCATCTTTGGCAACATAATATAAGAGATTCCACTCGCCCAAGCTGAATATCCTGCAGGTTAATCATTGCAACGTTGCTTAAGACCATAGAACCATATTTGATTTACTAAGTACTACTACATGTGCATATATATGAAGCAAGGTACAACTGCAGCATTCAATTTAACGTCATATTGAGATTTAAACAAAAAGATGTGTTACATAATAAAGTCTGTATAAACCACTCTTTAAATGTGCGAGGTCAACGAATAAGATTAGTGACATTATCATTTTTTTTTTTGAATTCCAGTGACATGATCATTTTATTTCGATATATGAATTAGATTCGATCAGGCTAATATACAAGTATACGTGACTACATATATTGCAAACTAATAACTGAGGCCATTATCTAGTTGTCAAATAAAAGTCGAAAATTATTTTTCACAAATGTATACGTTTTGTACATAAGAATTTCTTATCTGTCTTTGATAGAAAAAAGGTACTACCTTGAACCCATGCCAAAATTGTCTTTAACTGAATTTTATTGAAGAAAAGACCTTAAGATGGCAAGGCTCTGTATACAGTGTGCTGAACGTATATGTATTTTCTTTCCCTTAGAAAACAAAAATGCCTCAAAAGGTAACACAAGACAACTACGGTTTATAGTTCTTTACAGCCACTGACAAGAAATCCAGATACTTATTCATTAAAAAATCGATTTAAAACTTGTATCAAGTAACAGAAAAAAAAATGTCTACAAGAAAGCAATGCCCAGAGACCAATTTCTTCTCACAGCCTGTTAACCTTACAATGTTAATACCGATGGGTTATATGCTATGGAATGGGGACACCAAAATGTAGCCTATGATAAAACTCACCATCCAGCGAAATCATATGCATTACGGTTAGCTTGCAGCATTGCATTCAACTCTTCATAAGTTAGAGCATCAGGATGTGTGACACCGTATTTGCTGAAAATATCATCGAGTTTTGATGGTTCAAACCTGTATCAAAACAACCAGTGTGAGTTGTTTATCACAAAAACTTACTAGTGACCCCCGTGAGGTGAAGTTTGATTTTGAATGCAAGAAAACTTGCCTGCCTTCAGTATCGTAAGTCTCAGTATCGCTTCCATGCTTGCACTTGTGAATGTTTTTGACATATATAGAAAGAAGTAGAGAAGGCATCCACCCCTGCATTGGATGAAAATACAGTTAACTGAGTTGGGCATTTGCATGTCAATAGTCAGCTTTAGCTATATGTAATACTTGTCAAATGGAAATCAAAACTTTTTTTATTTGGCAAGCAGACTCACTGGCTGGGAGATGTAGCTCAAACCAAGATTGATAAATATAGAGCCAGCAATAGCTAACAGAAATCCACAACCAATAGCTCTTAGACCTGTGGCAGCTCAAAGAGAAAAAAGGATCGTAAGGCGCATTACTATAGATTCTTATACACACCTGCCAAGAACATATATTCTCAATTGCAAGTGCTGATATATTTAGTAGATCCTAGCTTATAGTATTGTTGCCCATTATAATTACAATATCTATGATAAGGACACAGGTTGGATTCAGTCAAAACCCCTTCCCATGTTTGACATAAAATCAAAATGATTACTGCTGATTATTGTGCTTATTACTAATTTTTCTATGAATCCTACCATGTAGAATTTGAGCTACTTCTGTTTGTGTTGTATTGCTCAAAATCAGCATGGTAAGAAAATATTGATTTGTTCCTAGATCCAAACCTTGGAAAATTTTGCTGCTGTTTGTGATGTATTCCTCAATCCTATATAGCCTTTTCAAGTCGACCTCTCATCTAGATAAGAAAACCCCACCTGCATCATTATGGCATGTATACACTCTAGGAAGTTGTTTTCACATGTTCCACCACAAGCACGAAAAGCTTCTTACCAACTGGTACCCAAAGAACCACCAGACCATGTATGTTTTCTTCCAGTATCGTCGTTTATCATAGGTAGGGAATATGTTATACTTTCCCAAGAGCAGCAGCGACCAATGTAATAAATCACATTTTGAAGTCTGTTACTAAAGATGGGAGTATTCATCAGTGCAAACACACAACAGAGAGTATATTTTCGGTACTGGATTTGCATGATGTACCCACACCATATGCAACAATAGACTGCGCATACAGGACTTGAGACGCGCGAGAAGAAGATTGTTGAAATTTTAGCAGATTTACACCAATGGCGATCCAGTTAGGATGATGATGTTAAAGGTGGTTCGTAAAAAGGTTAGACTTACTATTTATGTACTAGTTTACAAGGTTCCAGTGAGGTTAGGGTCCAAGTTCACCCTGTTGGGCTGGACAAGGGTGGAGTTTGTTGGACTAGGCCATAGTCAGCACCAGCACGATTGTGTACACGTCTGATAGACCAATGAGGTTTGGGTGTTGTTGGTGAATGTGTCCTCTTGCTAACCAGTCGTTTATTGCCGACGAGAGGGAGTACCCACTGTTGCTTCTTACTGGTGTCGGTTGCACGAAGATTTGCTGAAAATAATAGGTAGGAAAGGAAGCAATGGGACGGAATAAAATCAGAAAAAAGAAATGAAGGAATAAAGGGCAGCCGCGTCTCCAGTTTGTTCTCGTGTGCTGTCCCTCACCATACTTTCCATTTGTATTGCACTCGATTATTGTCGTGGAGTGGGCATCCTCTTGAGAGCACTTGGTCCGGAAGTACTAGATGTTTCCCTAGTTATGCAAAATTTCTATCTCTGCAGATTGATCAAAACTTTAAAAGACAAGATACTCGTAGCAGTTGATCTGCCAATATGGACCTACGGTGGATCCCGATTGCCCGTTCATTATTTGTGTCATTTTTGTAAATTTGTGCGTCGTGATACGTGATTTCAGCCAAAAAAAATCGAAATGACACGTTTGCACATTTTAATTGCCAAAATGGCACGATTCATAACTTAATTCCCAAAATGGCATTTTCGGAAGCAATGCGTCATCTTTGGGGACACATTGCTCCTGGTGGGGCCTATTGCTACTTTAAAAAAGTAATGCGTCCCCAATGGGGACGTATTGGCCCCACCAAGAACAATGCATCCCCAAAGAGGACGTATTGTCTTTTTTATTTTATTTTTTTATTTTTGAATTATGATACCATGTACGTTATATATATATATATATATATATATATATATATATATATATATATATATATATATAGAGAGAGAGAGAGAGAGATAAATTCATAATATTTTATAGAATTCTTTTTATTATGTTTAAAAAATAATATATTAACATAAATTGAAATTACATAATAACTTTTTTTTACTTTTTATCCAATTTAGAGACAAATATAATATGACAAAATTAAATATATTATGATTTTTATATATTACATTTAAAATCATACGCACCATAAATTTTATTTTGATTATTCATTCTTATTGTTCTAGTATGTTAAATCTTAAATAATTGACATGTTTATATTTTTTTTTGAAATTATATGTCGTGACTTTATAACACACACACACACACACACACACACACACATATATATATATATATATATATATATATATATATATATATATATATATATATATATATATATATATATATATAGGTTAGGAAGTGTGTACCGGCCGATACATGTAATTTACATGTACCGACCATTAAAATAGCACATGTCGAGTATGTTGATAAAATCCAACCATATGGATTGATTCAACACTACATGGATTAGATGTTTTTAAAAAATCATAACCATATCTCATATAGATCATGAGATATAGCAATAAATCATTCAATGGTTTATGCAATTTTTACAACTTACCGTTGATCAGAAAATACACATTTTCTTTCTTTTGATGATTTATACATATCATATTGTGTTGATTTTTTGTATAAATCTTATCGAAGAGGTATAATTTACATCCATAAGGTTGGATTATTCATTATAATTTTACAATCACCATAAATGAAGGTGGGTACATATAAGCTACATGTACTCGGGTACACAATTCTTATAGCCATATATATAGCCATATATATATATATATATATATATATATATATATATATATATATATATATATATATATATATAGTGCACATCAATGTGTGGTATATGTTGTTATATTAGTTTTCTTTTTCTTTTTTCTATGTTTACAAATATATATATATATATACTTTCTCTCTCTCTCTCTCTCTCTCTCTCTCTCTCTCTCTCTCTATATATATATATATATATATATATATATATATATATATATATATATAATTTCTTTAATTTTAAACTTTGTTATATAATTTTATTATTGTATTCATTAATTTTAAATACTTCTATCTACATTTTATAAATATTCTGTTTAATGAAATAGAATATTTTAATATTATTTTATTATATTCAAGTATTATTTTTAATATAATTAATTTTATAATTTAATATAGATTATGCATTTATCAATTTAACATATTATATATATTATTATATATTATATATATTATATATATATATATATATATATGTAGATATATGCGTTTAAAATTAAGAGATGCAATATTAAAATTATGTAACAAAGTTTATAATTATAAAATAAAGCATATATATGTATTTATGTAAAACTTAGAAAAAAATAAGAAAACTAATATAAAGTTATATATATATATATATAATTTCTTTGATTTTAAACTTTGTTATCTGAGTTTGTTATTGTATTCATTAATTTTAAATACTTCTATCTACATTTATAAATATTATGTTTAACAAAATATAATATTTTATTATTATTTTATTATATTCAGGTATGATTTTAAATATACTTAATTATATAATTCAATGTAGATTATGTTCATATATATATATATTATCATAATAAAAAAATAAAAAAAACAATATGTCCTCTTTGGGGAGGCATTGCTCCTGGTGGGGCCAATACGTCCCCATCGGGGACACATTGCTTTTTTAAAGTAGCATTACGTGTCCCGAGAGACATATTGGTCCCACGAGGAGCAATGCGTCCTCAAAGATGACATATTGTTTCCGAAACTTGCCATTTTGGGAATTAAGTTCTCAATCGTGCCATTTTGCAAATGTGCTTTTGTTGCCCGACATTGAAGGAAGGGAATTGTATCTATATTGCTACTGCTTTTGTTGCCCGACATTGAAGGAAGGGAATTGTATCTATATTGCTACTGAATTTTTGCTAGATTGTTTGGTTCAAAGAACACGTGTTTCGACTTCATTATTTGTTATGATCCAAGTGAACCATTAGTTCCGTGTTCACCTTCTATATGAAGTTGCTTCTCACGGGAGGAGAAGAAAAAACAGAGTGAATTTGTACAAAACGATCGAGAATATGGGTTGAACCCAATTTTGATACAAATAACCCAAACACTGCAGTGCTAGTGAAGTCACATTGCAGTTCTAAACAGCAACGGCGATAAAGACAGCTCTCACCTTGGAATGTCTCCCAAGGGTAGATGATCCCATCCTTGTTCCTGTCAAAGAAGGAAGCGTGCTGCTGCAGCACGGACATGCCTTTGGGATCCCTCCCTTCCGTTCCACGCGGGTGATCTGGATCTGGTGCCACCAGTGCCCGCGCCAGATCTGATCCAGAGACACCGATGGCGTCATTCGTTAGCTACAGATCAGTGAAAAGAAGCAGGAGGAGAACAGGCGATCTAAAACGCGAGACTCAAGGAAATGAAACAGAAAACGGTTTCGAAACAGAGGATATAGCATGTGGGTCGAGAGCGTACATGGTTGTGGCATCTGATCCTGTAGGCGCGGGTTCACTTTACGTTCGCCGGTGACCACGGCGGCAGGGGCGTAGGTCGCCAGCGAGGGATCGTCGGCGGCGCTGGGAGTGTTGGAGCTTGCCATGGTCGTTCCTTCGTCCGGGGAAGCGCACAGGCTTAGTTCGTCCTTGTATGTGGTGAGTGGAGGGGGTGGCAAGAGCGGGCGCTTTCTAGGGTGTTCTGTTTGGACTCAGTTTCACTTTCGCATAACGTTATATAACACTGATCCACAGCACCAGAGGAATGGGAACGCGGTGTGCTCGTGCCTACCCGAAGCTGCTGGAAGACACCGTTGCGTGGATGCACGTGTTCTCCGAAAGAGGAAGGAACTTCTTTGCATTATTGGTATTGTTGTGTATAAGAAACATGTGGGGGGTAATCATGGCCTCCCTTGAATCGACGGCGGACGTGGGCGCATGCGTAATGTCCACAGGCCGAAGTCAGAGGGACCATGATGAGAGACTATGACCGCTTCCCGCTACACCGTTGCGTGGCTGCACGTGTTCTCCGAAAGAGGACAAGCAAGATTCGGCTACTCTTTTTTTTCTGAAGTCGGCTGAACTACCCCACTGCGGAGACTTTCTTTTTTGGGTAAAGTTAAAGGTCAAAAAATATAAATAACACATTTGTCATATTTTATTCTTTAAATAACACGTTCTTGAACTTATTGTCCAAAATATCACATTTGGAGAACAATGCGTCCCTTTCTGGGATGCATTACTGTCTCGCGAGCTAATGCGTCCCAGCAGCAGACACATTGGTCTCACAAGAGGGCAATACGTCTCGGTTTGGGGTGCATTGTCCTTTTGTGAGATCAATGTGTCTGCTGCTGAGACGCATTGGCCCCACAGGAAGGAATAGGCCCCACAGGAGGACAATATGTCCCGAACCATGAAGCATTGCCCTCTTGGGGACGGAAACACATTGCTCCCACCCAGCACATGGACCGACGCAACCCATCAGTTATTTTGCCGTTGGGCCGCGATGCGGTGCCACGTGGGAGCAATGTGTCCCCAACTGGGATGCATTGCTCTCCTATAAATATTGGGCGAAATGAGCGGCCAAACTCACAACGTTCTTCATTTCCTTACTCTTGCTCTCTACTCCCATTGATCAGGAGTTCTTGCTCGGATTTCTACTGCTTGGAGACGATTTCTAACTTATTTCATGCGATCTTGGAGCTGCTATCTTCTTCGTTTCTTGTACTGCTTGGAGGCGATTCTACTGCTGGTCTTTTTTCTCTTCTCGTATTCTTTGATTGACAAGGGAAAGCTCTCCATTTGAGGTATTTTTTTCTTCCAAAATTTTAATGTCTAAAACTTGAACTTAACATTAGTATGCAATATTACAACTGAAATAATTGTATTGCTACTCCTTAATTCTACATTAGTGAAATAATGATGTCGAAAATAACAATTGAAGGTTAATTAATACATGAAAATTTATTGTTCGGAATTGCAAAATTATTGTTCTGAAATGTTCAAAATTGTTGTTGAATAGAAATGTTAATGTTACTAAAAAAAATAGTAGAATTGTTGTTATAAAAAGTTAATGTTATAGAAAAAATAGTAAAATAAATTTAATTCCAAATTCAAAATTATTGTTCTAAAATCTTAACTACTCTTTTAAAAATGATGTCAATGTTCTAAAATATCAATTCATGTTAATATAATGTTCTAAAATATGAATTATTGTTTTAGAATGATAGGAACATGACATCTAGTTCAAATTCACAAATTGTCAAGATGCGATATGATGGTCAATTTCTCTCTGATGGGTCTTATTCTAGTCGATCTGTTAGACCCATAAACATTTCACTTATTAATACCCTATCTGAACTAAAATCATATATCTATACAACACTTGACATCAATCCCAACCACTTCTCTATCAAAATATCCTATCTTTTCCCTGGAGAAAATCATATGCTCGTACAAGTTGATGATGATGATGCATACAAAACCTTGTTATCACTTCCAGCTGATGCCTATATTGATGTGTTTCTTAAAAAAACATCTATCCACCAACAGCCTTGTTTCATGGGTCTATTGAATCAATTTTAATCTCAATTCCTTCACAATCATTTATGGAGTCAACCACATCAATTCTCTCAAAGTCATTTAACTGCTGAATGGAGTCAACCACCTCAATTCTCTCAAAGTTATTTAACTGCTGAATGGAGTCAACCACCTCAATTCTCTTAAAATCCTACTACTGAGAATGTTGGTGTTGAGGTTGACGAGGGAGATAATGATAGTGATCATGATAATGATAGTGATCACGAAGGTGATAACA
Organism: Alisma plantago-aquatica; assembly: GCA_963693085.1. Classification (NCBI taxonomy): domain Eukaryota; kingdom Viridiplantae; phylum Streptophyta; class Magnoliopsida; order Alismatales; family Alismataceae; genus Alisma; species Alisma plantago-aquatica. The sequence continues at coordinate 183,179,763 of OY856411.1, forward strand.
ATAGTGATATTGAAGGTGGTAATAATAGTGAACCACCTGAGGAGGAGTCATTGACTGAAACCGATGATGAGCACACACATCCATTCCCTGACTCTATTGCAACATTGAGTTCTATTCCATCCATATTTGACAACTAATGGCCCCAACATGAATACATTGATTCCAACTATGAAGCTTTTCAAGATGATGACTGGGTGGAAGATTTTCGTCATGAATTCCATCTCAATTACAATCCTTCTAGTATTGTTATATATGAGGGTGCTTTATTTACATCCAAAGTTGTACTGGTTGAGACGCTCCAAAAATGGTCAATACAAAAGAATGTCTAGTACCATACATTATGCTCAAATAATCGTCATCTTAAACTTGTTTGTATCCATGATCAACGATGTCCTTGGAGATTGACTGCTTGCCAGTCCAAAAGAGCAGGTGGCATGTGGAAGATAAAACGTTGTAAAGAAGGTCATAATTGTGAATTAACTATTATGAATCATGATCATCACCAAGTCACATCATATTATATTGCTCGAATGATAATGCCAATCCTAGTATCACGATTGGATATGTCGACACGAGAAATTCGTGACAAGGTGAATGCTGAACTAAGGCTCCAAATATCTTACAAGAAGGCATATCTAGCGAGGAGGAAGGTTGTCTGTAAAATATTTGGAGACTGGGAATCATCATATCATAGTTTGTTGTCGTTCTTGATATCTCTGACACAATATATTCCAAGAACTATATATGCCCACCTTATTGATGATTATACCCTTCAAACTGAAGGCACTCGTAGATTCAAGCGGGTGTTTTGGGCATTTGGTCCAGCTGTGAGGGGTTGGGCCTATTGTAGGCATGTTCTTACTGTTGATGGCACATTTTTAACAGGAAAATATACTTGCATACTTCTCATTGCATGTGGCATAGATGCTGATAATGGTCTATTTCCACTTGCTTTTGTTGTTGTTGAGAAAGAAAATAAGGACTCCTAGGAGTGGTTCTTTGGTTGTCTACAAACTTGTATTCCAATCATTCCATGACATACAGACTTGTGTATTATTTCTGAACAAATGAGTGGGATTTTTCCAGCACTTGAATCAAAATTTGATTAGGCTCAACATCGTTATTGTCTTCGACATCTTCGGGAGAACATCCATAAGCAGTTCAAGTCCCACGAGTTGAGGGAGCTTTTGTGGAAGGTGGGATCAACAACTGATACACATGAATTTGATCGTCATATGACTGTTATAGAAACCATAGAACCAGCAGCGAAGGCATATTTATTAGGCCAAAATCCAATACTTTGGTCTCTTGCATATGACAGAGGTTGCAGGTATGGGTCATTGACTAGCAATCATGTTGAAGGGTGTAATGGAGTCTTAAAAGATGTTAGAGGTTTGCCAATACAGGCGTTAATTGTTGCCACATACTATCTGTAACATCCCTGACCTGGGTTATGAGTCAACCCTAGGTGTTTTGCCTAAATATGTAATTAAATCTTTGTGATTAACTCTGAGCATGTAATTAAGTTTCTCAAAAACGTATATTTCAGTATTTGCTCCTTTTTATTTAAAGTTGTAGCATTGTTTTGATATACAGGGACCTATGTGCAATTTACCCAGTTAAAAAGGGTTAGTTTGCAATTTTGCACATGTTGAGATGTTCCTCTGATGTTGAGACATCATGAGAATCTCTTTGGCAAAGTTTGAGGGATTTCCTAAGCTAGAGCACCAAGGTGCAGCTGTGGAAGCAATCCCAGGGCTTGAAACCCTAATTTGGGGTAAAATGCAATTTACCCAAATGATGGGATGCAATTTGTAAAGAATGTCATCTAAAGTATCTTTTTAGACTCTTACCATCATTTAGAGAATAAATGATGAGGAATTCACCTCAATTGAGTTATCAAGTTTAGAAATAGGCTTTGTGATTGAATAATCAGGGTATATGTGCAATATCCCTTTAAGTATGAACTTTATTATTAGATTGTTCTTCCTTGCCTTCTTTTCTATAACTTAAGATAAGGTTTGTCCTTAGAATAAAGAGGAAGGGACGAGCAAGTAATAAAGGAAGGACTTAGTTGGAATTAAGGAAAACTTATGAACTAATGTTGAAGATCCTACCCCATGTATATAAGCTCTCCTTCCCTTAGTTGCAAGGGAACTCACCCTTCGTTCCCTTACTGTTTCATTTCACCAAAGACGACCAAGGACTGTCTTGGAACTAAGGAGGACGACCAAGGGGTGCAAGGTAGGTCTAAACCCCTCTTCTTGCCTAATTCCATGGTTAGAATTCGAATTCAAGGTCATCTTCATGGTTAACTCTTGAAACCCTACCTTTCTAGCCGTCTCTTTTCATCCTTCCTTGGAGTTTTCACCTTGGCCAACCTGTGGGAACTCAAGGACGCCATTAGAGCTTGGATCTTGAAAGCTTGGAGCTCAATAAGCAAGCTTTAGGCGGGTTTTATAACTCTAAACCCATGCTTTACTATGTGCATCTTTATATGCGTTTTAATGATAGCTCTTAGTATTTCCCTACTTTTCCCTACTATTTTGCAAGCAAACCCGTGGGATATCTGTACTGTTCTTGATCTAGAAGATGAAGGCGTGATTTCCAAGGAAAACCCACCGCTTTTCTTTTCCTTAAACGGTCCTAACAGTTTTCTCTCTCGGACTCAAGACCGCGAGGTGAGCAAACGGTCTCGAGACCGCGACAGGGCAAACGGTCTCAAGACCGTTTGGCCCCGTTGACCGAGCGTGGACCGTATAAGCAATCTGTTCCTAATTATATAGGCTAATTACCCTCAAAATTTGGGAGACTAACTCCAAAGGAATCGGGAGATATGACTTTTTTAAGTCACACCTTCAAATGAATTAATTGCTGATTTTCAAACGGTCTGAAATTGCCTTTTTGGGCAAACGGTCTCAAGACCGTGTAAGGTCGTTGACTAAGCGTTGACCGTATGAGATTATTGTTCAAAATTATGTTAATTAAAAATTCACCAAGTTTTATGGTCTAATTCCAAACGGGCTAAGAGTTGAAGGGTGAATACTAGGGCTAACCCTAGATAAAATCAGTACTGAAATTATGGTGACCTAATTAGGGTTTTTAGGGTTGATTGACCTAAACGGCCTCAAGACCGTTTGGGGGTCACCAAACGGTCTCAAGACCGCGAGGGCAATCAACCAAGACCGTTTGGAGGTCTGGGGTCAAGATTTGTTGACCAATTGAAGGTACAATTACATCAAATTACATTGCAATTAAATATTGACATGATCATCAACTCAATGGGTCAGACCTTGATGAATTTGCACTAGAATCCAAAAAAATTGGATGGGCAAACGGTCTCAAGACCGTTTGGAACTCATCCAAATGGTATCAAGACCGTGAGAGGGCTCGCGGTCTCAAGATCGTGAGGGGTCTCACGGTCTCAAGACCGAGAGGAGGCTCGTGGTCTCAAGACCGCGAAGGGCCTCGCGGTCCTAAGGTCAAAGAAGGGCAAACGGTCTTCATGACCCTCGCGATCTCAACTCAAATTGGTCTTCGCGGTCTCAATATTAACTTGAACCAATGGAAGGCTTCGCGGTCTTGAAGCCTAAGGGGGCTCGCGGTCTTGGAGTTAGAAAGAGGCTCGCGGTCTTGAAGGGTCAAAGTGGGCAAACGGTCAACACTTTCAACCGATCTCAATTCAATTAATGATTAATGATTGAAATTAATCAATGTGATTCAAGGTTGACCACATTCAATCATTTGATGATGTAAATGGTTCAATGTTACTCAAATAAAACCCTAATGACAACCTAGGATATTAAGGGGTTATTTGACTAAGGTTTTGACCATAATGATGATCAATGGGGTGAATTACCAATATACCCCTGAAGGGTCAATTAAGTTATACCTTGCTCAATTCAAACCCTAATTACATGAGAATGATGCTTTTAGTCATAATGACTCTATCTAACTTGATCTAGTCTAATGTTATCATCAACCATTAGTATGATGAAAGAGAGAGTACCCTAGAGAGAGAAAGTAACTCTAATCACATAATGGTGATGCTTTTGGCTATGTTAGCCTATGATGACTCAATCCAACCTGTTTTAGAGTGATGTTGATATCACCTAACATTATGATGAGAGAGAAAGTACTTCTAGAGAGAGAAAGTACCTCTAGAAAGAGAAAGTACTTCTAGAGAGAGAAAGTACCTTTTTTTAAAGTGCAAACTCAACTAAAGCATCTCCAATGCACATGAGTGAGTATAATTAGGGTATGATCCACCTGTGTGAGGTCATAGAAACCCTAATTATGATAAATGATGAACCTTTAACCAATCTAAGAGCATCAATGAAGATGTTACTCATACATGATGATGTTATGAGTTTAATTCATCTCGATGTGAATAGTAAACCCTAATTCAAGGGTGATGACATGTAATGTGAATAGTAAACCCTAATTCAAGGGTAATGGCATGCTTTTGAGTATTAAACTCTATTTAATTTGAATTAGAGATTTAACTCTTATGACAAGAGTAGGAAGTACATTCCTTATTGTTGCATTACCTTTATCAGATGTATTAACCATGTAGGTTCTGATATGAAGGTAATCATATCCAGGTATGGATATTGATGTTATATTCATTAAAGGCATGTTGTTAGCCTTATGAATAAATAAAGTAATCTGATGCCTTGCCAGTGGCATCCTATGCTGATACTGGGCTATGAGAGCCATAAATACCATTAAGGTCATGCCTTAGAGATGACTTGTGATGAGGATAATGAGAAATGATGATTGATATGAGTTAGGCTTGTTACATTTAGTATTCTTCTTTTATAGCTGCTATGCTATTGTTATTGTTTGCAGAACAATGTATGCTGTTAAAGAATACTGAATGTACCTAACTAATCAAGTATAATGTAGAGCCCTGATCATAGATCCATCATTGTCAGAAATTAAATGATGGTGAAACAGGTTTTCCTCAGGGAACTCCTGGAGCACATACTTTTGAGTATGTGGGGTACATGGATGTGTAGAACCTTACATCCTAGTGTAGGAAAGTGATGTAGATGTGTAATCCATCCATCCTTCACTATAGTTCCATACCGTATCAGTGGTAGGTAAACATGAAACCTCCTGATGACGAAGACAGCACAGATATCTGTATCAGTGGTAGGTAAATATGAAACCTCCTGATGACGAAGAGAGTACAGAACGCCACTGTGACTCTAGAATAGCGAAGGACCACTTTACCCTGGTGAGCTATAGTAGTAGAGACACGAGATGTCCTACAAGTGATCCTCTTACTGACTGAGGAAGGTGAAGGTCATGAGAATCCGGCTCTCTTAATGACCTATGTATGATACTGATGCGGCTTCTCAGCGATCAGTTGGAGTATGAGTGGTAAGCCTCATCTCCACAGGGCATAATGTTGTTTGTAAAACATAATCAACCATGTAGTATAACTTGTTAGAGATGACTCCAAGTTAGTTGATTGATGTTACATTGCAATAATGTTGATATTCTCCATATCTCCTAAATTGTAGAGATCTTGTTATACCTGCAACTGTTATAGAATGTTTTGAAGGATTTACTGTTTAAGATATTCTTTGATGTTATAATAAAGCTTCTGGCGAAGAGTTATAACTCTCGCTGGGACAATTATGTATAATTGTCTCACCCCGTAGGCTTCAACTTTTTAGGTGGACGTCGGAGACGAAGGAACCAGCCTACAGGTGATCAGTCTCAGCAGCAGCACCAGGGGCAGCAGTAATCTCAGGTGGAGATTTGTCCTGCCATGTGGTGTAGTTAGAGTCAGTCCTATGTGTCCTCTGTACTCTCAGGTCTTGGAGTCTTGTGTTATGTGATCTTGAGATTTTGTATCTTGATGTATATAATTACTCAAGAAGTAATTATCCTGAGATGTAAACAGTTACCTCTCTTTATGAAAGGAGTTTTTATGGATACAAGTTCTTATCTCAAAAAGTTTTAACTTCCCGTGATTTTTGTCTTCCGCTGATTACCGATTCGCTTCCGCTAAGTTTTAATCGTGTTTATGTCATGGTTTGGAGATCAGAGCCCACAAGTAGTGGTATCAGAGCTCCAGGTTCACTTGAGTCTACAGAGGCATAGGATTTAGGATGTCGAGTCTACCTTTAGTACTCCTTCCTCATCTAATAGAATCTTCTGCTCCTCAGGAGAAGAAGATACATAAGAATGTCAGAACATCGCGATGAGCACGTGGCAGAAAGTAGTGCTAGTACACCTCGAGGCGGTGCAAGAGTTCTGAGAATAGAACAACCTGCACCTGAGTCGCCAAGAGAGCCACCCCAGTTCGACCCAGCTGACATGAGTGATCCAGCTGTACAGACGATGTTCGGGCAGTTCATGACTGCCATGACACATATAACCGATAGGATGCCCATTCCTGCACCTAGGGCACCTGTCCAGCCTGAAGTACAAGGTATTGGTAAGACATTCGAACGACTTCGTCGTGTCGGAGCTACCGAGTACTTCGGAACTGCCGACCCTGTAGATGCTGACTTATGGTTGACAGAGTTGGAGAAGGCTTTCAGGATTCTTATGATTCCGGAAGCTGAGAAGGTTAGACATGTTGTCTATCTTCTCAAAGGCAGTGCTGGTCACTGGTGGAACATGGAAGAGCAGAAGAGACCTGGAGTAGAGTTCTCATGGGAAGAGTTTCGTCGGGAATTTATCAATAGATATTTTCCAAAGACCTTCCTAGATGAGAAGATCTCTCAGTTTGAGAAACTAAGGCAGGGTATGATGAACATTAGTGAGTATGAAGCTAAGTTCATGGAGTTGCTGCGGTTCTGTCCACACATGGCTGCTACGGATGAGGAAAGAATCAGAAGATTCGAGAAGGGTTTGAATTCTGATATGTCAACCCCTGTGTCTGCCTTAGAAAACAGAGAGAGATTCTCTACCTTCGTTGAGTCAGTCCGAAGGATAGAGAGATCTTTGGTTGAGAAAAGACAAACCCATAAAAGATATCCACAGTTCCAGGGTTCTTCATCTAGGGATTCCAAGAAACCTAGATTCTCTGCACCTAACCCTCCACCACCCAGATCAAGTTTTCAAACTCAATGGACACCAAGCAGAGGTAGAGGGCGGAGTCAACCGCTTCAAGGGACGCACAGTTCTGCATCAGTGTCAGTTACTGGACCACCCAGACCACAGCAACAGGAGAAGAGTTGCTACAACTGTGGTAAGGTGGGACACTTGATGAAGGATTGCCGTTCTAGGCCTGTCAGTGTGACACAACAACCCCCGAGACAGAATCAACAGGGATCTCAGAATAGACAACATCAAGGAGCAGCTCGAGGACGTGGACAAGCGTCTCAAGCTGGATCATCAGCACCACCTCAACACCAGGCGACTGCGAGGTTCTATGCTATGAACCCACCTGAGGCAGTGGTCAATCCACGGGTAGTGGCAGGTCAGATGAAACTTTTATATTCTGATATGTCTATATCCTGTGTTGTATCCGTTCTGATTGATCCGGGTGCTACGCACTCTTTCATCACTCGTGAAGTGATTCGTAACTGTAATGTGACTGTTAGTCATAGAGCAGATAGTTTGTTGTTAGAGACTCCGTTGAGTGGGTCTGCCGTTTTGTAGGAGGTATGTTCTCCCTGCATCCTTTTCTTTTCTGACCATCGCATTCAAGTGGATCTTATACCACTTGATATGCAGGGATTTGATATAATCCTCGGGATGGATACCTTAGAAAGGTATAGAGTTGTCTTGGATTGTGAGTCCAAGTTGGCTGTGTTTGCTGATGAAAGCAGCACATGGATCTTTCAAGGAGAAAGAAAGATTCTGCCCACCTGTCTTGTATCAGCTATGGTTGCTGATAAGCTGTTGAGGCAAGGATGTTATGCATTCTTAGCCCATGTGGTAGATGTTACCAAGGAAAGGACCAATCCTGCTGAAGTTCCCATAGTCAGGGAATTCGAGGATGTGTTTCCTGAAGAACTTCCTGGTATACCACCACCTCGGGAGATTGATTTTGAAATCAATCTGATCCCAGATACGAAACCCATAGCTCAAACCCCGTATAGGATGGCGCCTGCCGAGATGGCAGAACTCAAGAAACAGCTTCAAGAGTTACTTGAGAGAGGTTTTATCCGACCGAGTACTTCACCTTGGGGTGCTCCGGTCTTGTTTGTTAAAAAAAAAGATGGGTCAATGCGGTTATGCATCGACTACAGACAACTCAATAAAGTGACAATAAAGAATAAGTATCCTCTGCCGAGGATTGATGATCTCTTTGACCAGTTGCGTGGTGCAACAGTCTTTTCAAAAGATAGACTTGAGGTCTGGATATCATCAACTCCGTATTAAGGATAGTGACATATCCAAGTCTGCCTTTAGGACAAGATATGGTCACTATGAGTTCACGGTTATGTCGTTTGGACTAACCAATGCACCAGCTGCATTCATGGAACTCATGAATAGAGTTTTTCGACCTTTCCTGGATCAGTGTGTTGTCGTCTTCATAGATGACATACTGGTTTATAGTAAGGATGCTCAGCAGCATGAGCAGCATCTTCACCAAGCTTTGACCTTGCTAAGAGAACATAAGCTGTACGCTAAGTTTAGCAAGTGTGAGTTCTGGCTGCCGGAGGTATCTTTTCTTGGACATGTAATATCCGCCTCGGGAATTCGTGTTGACCCTACAAAGGTAGAATCTGTTCTACAATGGGAACAACCGAAAACACCGACGGAGATTCGAAGTTTCTTGGGGTTAGCTGGCTATTATCGAAGGTTCATAAAGAACTTTAGTTCTATAGCTTTACCTTTGACCAAGTTAACCCGGAAAGATGTTCCTTTTTCTTGGAGTGATAAGTGTCAACAATCTTTCCAGTTGCTGAAGGAGAGGTTGACAAGTGCACCTGTATTAGTGCTACCTGAACAAGGAAAAGGATATGTAGTTTTCTGTGATGCTTCCAAAAATGGACTAGGATGTGTGTTGATGCAGGATAAACAAGTGATTTCTTTTGCTTCCCGACAGCTTAAGAAGCACGAGGAGAATTATCCAACACACGATCTGGAGTTAGCTGCTGTGGTTCATGCTTTGAAGATCTGGAGACACTATCTCTACGGAGAAACATTCCAGATTTTCACAGACCACAAAAACCTTAAGTATATCTTCTCTCAGCATGAGCTCAACATGAGGCAACGTCGCTGGATGGAGTTAATCAAGGACTATGACTGTACAATTGATTACCATCCAGGCAAGGCCAATGTTGTTGCAGATGCCTTGAGTAGGAAATCAGCAACATCAACCATGAATAGAGCACAACTAAACTCTTTAGTATGCTCTAGAAGAGATATGCTTATCTCTTTAAGGCAAAACAATGTACAGTTGAAGGTGTCATTGTTAACCGGTTTGTTAGCTGAGATGCATATTAAACCTACTCTAAGGGAGTAGATTAAAGAAGCACAGCTAGGTGATGCTGCAGTTCAACATATAAGATCTGAGTATGGAAATGAGAAGCAAGATGGGTTTCATGACTCAAAAGATCAAGTAGCTTGTTATAATGGAAGAATGATAGTGCCGGATGTGGACAACTTAAGGAAGTTAGTCCTGGAAGAAGCCCATTCTTCCATGTATGCTATGCATCCAGGGAGCACCAAGATGTATCGGAATTTGAAGGATCTGTATTGGTGGCCTGGGATGAAGAAGGACGTTGCAGAGTTTGTTCTGAGGTGTCCTGTGTGTCAGCAAGTTAAAGCTGAACACCAGACGCCTGCAGGGACAATGCAACCTTTACCCATATCACAGTGGAAGTGGGACCATGTGACCATGGACTTTGTTGTTGGCCTACCCAGGACAAGCAAAGGACATGATTCCATTTGGGTAATTGTTAATAGGTTGACTAAGACAGCACATTTCTTACCTGTCAAAACAACCTATTCTACTGAAAGGTTATCAGAGTTGTATGTTCAAGAGATAGTGCGTTTGCACGGAGTTCCTGTCACAATAGTTTCAGACAGAGGTCCTCAGTTTACAAGTCGTTTTTGGGAACAGTTGCACAGTGCCTTAGGCACTAAGCTAAAGTTTAGTACGGCCTTTCATCCACAGACTGATGGACAGTCGGAAAGGACCATACAAACCTTAGAAGACCTGTTGCGAGCATGTGTTCTCCAGTTCACCGGAAGTTGGGATCTACACCTAAGCTTGATAGAGTTTGCCTATAACAATAGCTATCAGCATAGTATTGATATGGCACCTTATGAAGCCTTATATGGTAGACGTTGTAGATCACCCTTGTGTTGGTTTGAGACTGGTGAGCACCAGTTGTTAGGTCCTGACCTGGTGCAGCAAACCACGGAAAAGATTAAAGTTATACAACATAAGATTAAGACTGCTCAGGATAGGCAGAAATCTTATGCTGACAAACGTCGTAGACCCTTAGAGTTCCAGGTTGGAGACAGAGTGTATCTTAAGGTCTCACCTTGGAAAGGGGTCCTTCGTTTTGGAAGGAAGGGGAAGTTAGCTCCTAGATATATGGGGCCTTATCCAATCATTGAACGGATTGGAAAGGTAGCATATAAACTAGAGCTTCCCCCAGAATTACAGAGGTTACATCCTGTGTTTCACATTTCTATGTTGAAGAAATGTCACCCAGACACCGAGTCAGTTCTACAACCTATGGAGGTAGAATTGAATGATGACATATCCTATGAGGAGGGACCAGTGTCAATCCTTGATAAACGAATTAAAAAGTTAAAGAAGAAAGATATAAGTCTTGTGAAAGTCCTCTGGAACCATCGTGGCATTGAAGAAGCCACTTGGGAGTTAGAGGATGAGATGAGAAGGAAGTATCCTGCCCTTTTCTCTTAGTATGTTTTATCGATTTCGGGGACGAAATCCTTGTAAGGGGTGGATAATTTGTAACATCCCTGACCTGGGTTATGAGTCAACCCTAGGTGTTTTGCCTAAATATGTAATTAAATCTTTGTGATTAACTCTGAGCATGTAATTAAGTTTCTCATAAACGTATATTTCAGTATTTGCTCCTTTTTATTTAAAGTTGTAGCATTGTTTTGATATACAGGGACCTATGTGCAATTTACCCAGTTAAAAAGGGTTAGTTTGCAATTTTGCACATGTTGAGATGTTCCTCTGATGTTTAGACATCATGAGAATCTCTTTGGCAAAGTTTGAGGGATTTCCCAAGCTAGAGCACCAAGGTGCAGCTGTGGAAGCAATCCCAGGGCTTGAAACCCTAATTTGGGGTAAAATGCAATTTACCCAAATGATGGGATGCAATTTGTAAAGAATGTCATCTAAAGTATCTTTTTAGACTCTTACCATCATTTAGAGAATAAATGATGAGGAATTCACCTCAATTGAGTTATCAAGTTAAGAAATAGGCTTTGTGATTGAATAATCAGGGTATATGTGCAATATCCCTTTAAGTATGAACTTTATTATTAGATTGTTCTTCCTTGCCTTCTTTTCTATAACTTAAGATAAGGTTTGTCCTTAGAATAAAGAGGAAGGGACGAGCAAGTAATAAAGGAAGGACTTAGTTGGAATTAAGGGAAACTTATGAACTAATGTTGAAGATCCTACCCCATGTATATAAGCTCTCCTTCCCTTAGTTGCAAGGGAACTCACCCTTCGTTCCCTTACTGTTTCATTTCACCAAAGACGACCAAGGACTGCCTTGGAGCTAAGGAGGACGACCAAGGGGTGCAAGGTAGGTCTAAACCCCTCTTCTTGCCTAATTCCATGGTTAGAATTCGAATTCAAGGTCATCTTCATGGTTAACTCTTGAAACCCTACCTTTCTAGCCGTCTCTTTTCATCCTTCCTTGGAGTTTTCACCTTGGCCAAACTGTGGGAACTCAAGGACGCCATTAGAGCTTGGAGCTTGAAAGCTTGGAGCTCAATAAGCAAGCTTTAGGCGGGTTTTATAACTCTAAACCCATGCTTTACTATGTGCATCTTTATATGCGTTTTAATGATAGCTCTTAGTATTTCCCTACTTTTCCCTGCTATTTTGCAAGCAAACCCGTGGGATATCTGTACTGTTCTTGAGCTAGAAGATGAAGGCGTGATTTCCAAGGAAAACCCACCGCTTTTCTTTTCCTTAAACGGTCCTAACAGTTTGCTCTCTCGGACTCAAGACCGCGAGGTGAGCAAACGGTCTCGAGACCGCGACAGGGCAAACGGTCTCAAGACCGTTTGGCCCCGTTGACCGAGCGTGGACCGTATAAGAAATCTGTTCCTAATTATATAGGATAAGTACCCTCAAAATTTGGGAGACTAACTCCAACGGAATCGGGAGATATGACTTTTTTAAGTCACAACTTTAAATGAATTAATTGCTGATTTTCAAACGGTCTGAAATTGCCTTTTTGGGCAAACGGTCTCAAGACCGTGTAAGGTCGTTGACTAAGCATTGACCGTATGAGATTACTGTTCAAAATTATGTTAATTAACAATTCACCAAGTTTGATGGTCTAATTCCAAACGGGCTAAGAGTTGAAGGGTGAATACTAGGGCTAACCCTAGATAAAATCAGTACTGAAATTATGGTGACCTAATTAGGGTTTTTAGGGTTGATTGACCTAAACGGTCTCAAGACCGTTTGGGGGTCACCAAACGGTCTCAAGACCGCGAGGGCAATCAACCAAGACCGTTTGGAGGTCTGGGGTCAAGATTTGTTGACCAATTGAAGGTACAATTACATCAAATTACATTGCAATTAAATATTGACATGATCATCAACTCAATGGGTCAGACCTTGATGAATTTGCACTAGAATCCAAAAAATTTGGATGGGCAAACGGTCTCAAGACTGTTTGGAACTCATCCAAACGGTCTCAAGACCGTGAGAGGGCTCGCGGTCTCAAGATCGTGAGGGGGCTCACGGTCTCAAGACCGAGAGGAGGCTCGCGGTCTCAAGACCGCGAAGGGCCTCGCGGTCCTGAGGTCAAAGAAGGGCAAACGGTCTTCATGACCCTCGCGGTCTCAACTCAAATTGGTCTTCGCGGTCTCAATATTAACTTGAACCAATGGAAGGCTTTGCGGTCTTGAAGCCTAAGGGGGCTCGCGGTCTTGGAGTTAGAAAGAGGCTCGCGGTCTTGAAGGGTCAAAGTGGGCAAACGGTCAACACTTTCAACCGATCTCAATTCAATTAATGATTAATGATTGAAATTAATCAATGTGATTCAAGGTTGACCACATTCAATCATTTGATGATGTAAATGGTTCAATGTTACTCAAATAAAACCCTAATGACAACCTAGGATATTAAGGGGTTATTTGACTAAGGTTTTGACCATAATGATGATCAATGGGGTGAATTACCAATATACCCCTGAAGGGTCAATTAAGTTATACCTTGCTCAATTCAAACCCTAATTACATGAGAATGATGCTTTTAGTCATAATGACTCTATCTAACTTGATCTAGTCTAATGTTATCATCAACCATTAGTATGATGAAAGAGAGAGTACCCTAGAGAGAGAAAGTAACTCTAATCACATAATGGTGATGCTTTTGGCTATGTTAGCCTATGATGACTCAATCCAACCTGTTTTAGAGTGATGTTGATATCACCTAACATTATGATGAGAGAGAAAGTACTTCTAGAGAGAGAAAGTACTTCTAGAAAGAGAAAGTACTTCTAGAGAGAGAAAGTACCTTTTTTTAAAGTGCAAACTCAACTAAAGCATCTCCAATGCACATGAGTGAGTATAATTAGGGTATGATCCACCTGTGTGAGGTCATAGAAACCCTAATTATGATAAATGATGAACCTTTAACCAATCTAAGAGCATCAATGAAGATGTTACTCATACATGATGATGTTATGAGTTTAATTCATCTCGATGTGAATAGTAAACCCTAATTCAAGGGTGATGACATGTAATGTGAATAGTAAACCCTAATTCAAGGGTAATGGCATGCTTTTGAGTATTAAACTCTATTTAATTTGAATTAGAGATTTAACTCTTATGACAAGAGTAGGAAGTACATTCCTTATTGTTGCATTACCTTTATCATATGTATTAACCATGTAGGTTCTGATATGAAGGTAATCATATCCAGGTATGGATGTTGATGTTATATTCATTAAAGGCATGTTGTTAGCCTTATGAATAAATAAAGTAATCTGATGCCTTGCCAGTGGCATCCTATGCTGATACTGGGCTATGAGAGCCATAAATACCATCAAGATCATGCCTTAGAGATGACTTGTGATGAGGATAATGAGAAATGATGATTGATATGAGTTAGGCTTGTTACATTTAGTATTCTTCTTTTATAGCTGCTATGCTATTGTTATTGTTTGCAGAACAATGTATGCTGTTAAAGAATACTGAATGTACCTAACTAATCAAGTATAATGTAGAGCCCTGATCATAGATCCATCATTGTCAGAAATTAAATGATGGTGAAACAGGTTTTCCTCAGGGAACTCCTGGAGCACATACTTTTGAGTATGTGGGGTACATGGATGTGTAGAACCTTACATCCTAGTGTAGGAAAGTGATGTAGATGTGTAATCCATCCATCCTTCACTATAGTTCCATACCGTATCAGTGGTAGGTAAACATGAAACCTCCTGATGACGAAGACAACACAGATATCCGTATCAGTGGTAGGTAAATATGAAACCTCCTGATGACGAAGAGAGTACAGAACGCCACTGTGACTCTAGAATAGCGAAGGACCAGTTTACCCTGGTGAGCTATAGTAGTAGAGACACGAGATGTCCTACAAGTGATCCTATTACTGACTGAGGAAGGTGAAGGTCATGAGAATCCGACTCTCTTAATGACCTATGTATGATACTGATGCGGCTTCTCAGCGATCAGTTGGAGTATGAGTGGTAAGCCTCATCTCCACAGGGCATAATGTTGTTTGTAAAACATAATCAACCATGTAGTATAACTTGTTAGAGATGACTCCAAGTTAGTTGATTGATGTTACATTGCAATAATGTTGATATTCTCCATATCTCCTAAATTGTAGAGATCTTGTTATACCTGCAACTGTTATAGAATGTTTTGAAGGATTTACTGTTTAAGATATTCTTTGATGTTATAATAAAGCTTCTGGCGAAGAGTTATAACTCTCTCTGGGACAATTATGTATAATTGTCTCACCCCGTAGGCTTCAACTTTTTAGGTGGACGTCGGAGACGAAGGAACCAGCCTACAGGTGATCAGTCTCAGCAGCAGCACCAGGGGCAGCAGTAATCTCAGGTGGAGATTTGTCCTGCCATGTGGTGTAGTTAGAGTCAGTCCTATGTGTCCTCTGTACTCTCAGGTCTTGGAGTCTTGTGTTATGTGATCTTGAGATTTTGTATCTTGATGTATATAATTACTCAAGAAGTAATTATCCTGAGATGTAAACGGTTACCTCTCTTTATGAAAGGAGTTTTTATGGATACAAGTTCTTATCTCGAAAAGTTTTAACTTCCCGTGATTTTTGTCTTCCGCTGATTACCGATTCGCTTCCGCTAAGTTTTAATCGTGTTTATGTCATGGTTTGGAGATCAGAGCCCACACTATCACTCCGTGGCAATGTGGCTGGAGATGTGTAATCTCACAAATAAATGTGCACAAGATGGACTGAAATGGCCCTTGAGGGTTCATGATAAGCTTTATAATGTTTGAGAGGATGCAAAAAAACTGACAATACACATCCATGTGAACAATGATGAATGGCTTGTTGGTGACATGGATGGACATAGATTTCAAGTAATAGTACGTCCAAATGGTGACAGTCAATGCAGTTGTGGTTTTCCACAACAATGTCATTATCCACGTTCTCATGTTTGGGTAGCTGCAGACTCTGTCAATTGGGATCTTGATGCACTTGTGAGTGCATATTATACAAATGAGGCTTATCTAAACACATACAGAACTCAATTTACTCATGGCATGTAATGTTTGCAATTTTAGTTTGTTCAAGACATGTAACGTTTACAATTTCAATTTAAACACGTAATGTGTTTGCAATTTCAATTTACTCAAGTCATGTAATGTTTACAATTTAATCACGTCATGTAATGTTTGCAATTTCACTAAAAGAATGAATTTATAATGGTTTTTTTATAGATGGCTCATCGAAGGACATAGACATTTCACATGTCGGTAGAGTTATTCCAAATAATAGTTACAAAGTGCCTACAGGGAAAAATGGCTCATCAAACTCTATTGGATGATGACTGGAATGACATACCCGATTTGTTGTACAACAAGTTAGGATTTATAGTGACAAAAGAACAATAAAAATTTCATTGGCAATTTTTAAAGCAAATGTCTTACATGTATGAAGAACTTCTTGAGCTACTTGGTTGGTATTGGGATCACACTAAACAGAAAGCAATGTCAATCAATGAACAAGTTAAAAACCAGTTAGTTGTATCACATCCAGAGATACATCGAGTTGTACATCAAATGTGGCCATTTTATGAACCTCTAGATGAGATATTGAATCAAATGTAGTAACTAATTATTGTAATATTTCTCTTTTAGTAGTTCATGTTGTATTTTAATATTGTTTGGTAGTTCATGTATTTGAATTAATTTCATCTTATGTAATGAAGAATCTTGACAAACTTATATGTTGTACAATATTTGCACTTTTCATTTAATGTAATATTTGTACTTTTCATAGATATGGCTCCTAGACAAGCAACCTTCCGACTCTCCCAACACCACATAATGTTGGCACAATGTCCTATTACTGACCTAGATGTTTTAGAAAATATTTCCATTGCTAGTTTTGGACTTGTTCATAGGCTACCCTCTATCCACCTTGACCCCACTTTAATCACTGCATTAATTAACCGGTGGGACAATACTAGCAATACTTTTAGATTTCCCCCGTTTGATATGACTTTAACACTTCAGGATGTTGCAGTGCTTCTAGGTCTTAGGATTGATGGCCCACCTGCTATGGCTTCTTATCCTATAGGTGTAAATGAGGAGCAATTTTCTTCTTGGTCTCACCTTTGTGAGAATTTCTTAGGAGATGCACCAGATGGGATGTCTAAGGGGCATATCTCCTTGATTTGGTTGCGTGAGAACTTCATGGATATAGATCTGACCGTGGATGATGAAGAGAAACAACTAGAACTGAGGACAAGGTACACCAGGGCATATCTCATATACTTCTTAGGTAGTTACCTTATCCCAGATAGTACCAGGGATAGAGTGCATGTTAGGTACCTCCCTCTTGTGTCTGATTTTGCACATTGTGGCACTCTATTTTGGGGTGTTGCAACTCTAGCTTACTTATATAGGGATTTGTATAAGGCTACCACTCGGTCCAGAAGAACTGCCCATCTGTCAGGTTGTGTCTGTCTATTGCAGCTGTGGTGTTGGGAGAGGTTGGGAATTGGACGCCCAGGTTCAATTGTTATGCAATGGGGGAGTGGCCAGAAGATGTTCCCTTGGGTTACAGGTAAAGATCTACACAATTAATTTTTATATTTGTCCAAACATTATGCAGTATTTATCTAAATATAGTTTGTCAATTTAATAGGTGGCCTACCTTTGTCCAAAGGAGTGACACTATCAGGGGAACAATCCAGTTTTACGATTCATCATTTGACCAGATTTTGCCCTCGCAGGTATAACTTACTTACCTCTACTTACATGTTGTATGGTATATGTTTTATTTATTTACAATTTACTCCGTTTTATATGATACATGTTGTCTATATGAATAACAGATAAATTTTACTCCTTACACTGCTGATGTTCTAGAGAGATTGTCTGTCATTTGTAGAGAGGGTAGTGATGTTTGGTTGGCACGAGTGCCTTTGTTGTGCTACACAATAGTGGAGTGGTACTTCCCCAACCGAGTACTTGGACAGTTCGGCTTTGTTCAAGTACAACCTACTCTTGAGCTGTCGTGGCTTAGCCGGATTGATGGGAGGGGTCATGCGGCTGAGGATTGGCTGCTTCATTATAGACGGGAGGTGCAGCTATGGAACAATAGACGTGAGAGCTTAGTTTCCACTCCACCAACTGATACAGTCTTCAGTCCTCAGGTTCACTACACATGATATCATCCCCAGTACATCGTGCCCCCTCCATCTATGCCTCCGGCTACATACTACCCACAAAGTTATCGCCAACAAGATTTTATGAGTATCATTATTATTTCTTTTATAAACTGTTATTTTTATCATTGTTATTTGTAATATATGTAATTGGTCTTTATTATGTGTACATACTTTATTTTACAGGTGCAAACACAGGTGGCGATCCGAGCGGCTATAGAGTACACCCCTACACAGATCAGAGACGACATCTATAGCATCCATGGGGCTTACTTTGACAGTCTTCCCGACTATGCTCAGTCGTGGGATCCCATACTCACTCATACCACAACCCCTGATCGCACTCCTACTCCTACTCCTACTCCTAATCCTACTCCTACTCCTACTCCTGTACTTACTGCTCCCGAGCTCACTCCCACTTCTCAGTTCATGGTATGGGGACATACAAGCTCATACTTTGGAGGAGCTGGTTCTTATTCTTCATTCATCACCCCACCTCAACCAACATCCTACCATGGAGCAAGTTCTTCTTCTGTTCCATACACTCCATTCCCACCACCAGTTATTCATGAGAGCCGACCACCACCTTATGCTACATATTCACCTACTCTATTTGATTTCTTAGGATGCACCCCACCTGATGCATCATATCCTGGTTTTCAGAGACCCCTCACCCCACCTCCACATTTTCATTTCTACCCTGATACTCGCCAGCATCCTCCTACGCAGTTGTCCCCAGTTCAGACGTCTCCAAATGACATCGGTACAGAGGAGCCAGATGTAGAGGGAGGTGGGCGAGGACGTCGTGGGCGAGGAGGACATACTTAGTTTTTTATATATTGTATTGTGTTGTATGTATGCCTTTGTGAAGACATCTATTGTATGTGGATCTATCATATTATGATATCACATTGGTTTATTTTGGATCTATCATATTGTTCTGTTGTGTGTTGTGTATTATTTTCTCGTCATGTTGGTTCATGTTTTAACCTTGTTTTTAATTGCTATCTCAATTTTTTTGGATTAAGTTCTTATTATATAATCAATTAGGAACTAACTGATGTTGGTTGCAATACCACTTATATATTCCATATGCATGTTACCAGCTATTGAAATTAACAAATTTATAATAATTGGGTATATTATAGACATCCAAATACAAGTGAACTATTTGTAAATGTACAAATATAATCAATATTGTTAATATACATATCAATAACCATGAAAGAATATCAGTGACTGTAAAAATATTTGAAAAAAAACAATGTCTCCTACATGGGGACGTATTGGTGCAATGCGTCTTGCATGGGGACGCATTGGTACAATGCGTCCTGCATGAGGACGTATTGCTGCAATGTGTCCCCGACTGGGACTCATTGGTGCAATGCGTCCCAGCAGTAGACACATTGGTCCCACAAGAAGACAATACGTCCCAAACCGGGACGCATTGCTCTCTTGTGGGACCAATACGTCTGCTGTTGGGTCACATTGGCTCGCGAGACAACAATGTGTTCCAAAAAGGGACGCATTGCTCCGCAAATGTGCCATTTTGGACAATAAGTTCAAGAACGTGCCATTTAGGGAATAAAATATGGCAAATGTGCCATTTAGGTTTTTTTTACCAAAGTTAAACCCGGGGCTTTTCGACTATCAATAGTTTGTTTGCCAAGGACAACACTCTTTATGAGGAGGAAGCTGAAAAGGTTAGGTTTATACATGGTGAGCTACACTCTTTCATTAACGTTGTACATGATGGAGAAAGATAACATATCATTATAACTCTTCCTTGTATCGATGCCTTCGATCGGATTGTATGTTGTTACAACTCTTCTTTTCCGTGGTGTGGACATAAAAGTAATGTGTTTGAGTGACACGGATCGCTCTGTGACCGTACCCTTTGCAAGGCTGCCTTCACTGATTTTATGGAGTGCATCTATTCGGTGTTGCATATCTAGTAGTTCACAACATGTGAATTGGGTAGAATAGACACAGATTGATCTATAACAGGAGCACTGTATAATTCTACCGCAATAGGGTCATGTGAAACAGGCTCATCTTCCATAGAGTCATCTGGAATAGGCGCAATAGAAGAATTATCAGACTTTATACGACTATTAGCAACAACATCACATATAGCTAGGGTTGGCGGTCTCACAACCAGTAACAAAATCTGTCATTATAATCGGCACATGTTGTAGCTGTGTTACACTAGTAGTGACACCCGATACATCGTAGTTAATCGTGTGAATCTGAGTAGGTATTGCTGTTGCAGATGTGGCTCCCTCAGAAACAGGTTCGACAAAATCGGTATAGGTAAGAGTGCGACAAGAATTCGTCCTGGAATGTCATATTCAGTTTCTTACTCTGTAGGCGAATACACTCTCATTAAAGACAACATGTCTAGATATGTAAAAGACATTTTGATATATGTAAACACTTGCATCCTGTAACATTGAGGTTTGGATTTCTCTCGACTAGAGTCCACGTCTTACTTTTGTGGGAACCTTAATGGAAGATGGACAAACCTTGATTGTTCCACGACGGACAGCCATTCCTGCTTTTAGCATCTACAAAGTATCCCAGCGTGGATGCTGATAATCATACTGGGTCGTTCGCTTGTTTCATCCTAATCACCTGCAAATGATGTTTGTCAGAGAAAAAGAAGACATCAGCTTGTGGTTGAAGATTTGGCATGCACTAGCCAACCGGGGATCCAAAGGTAGGGCAACTGAGACGGACATAATGGTTAGGATTTTGAACGATAGAATATGACTGAGTTCTTGCGGAATAACAAGGCAAGAAGAAAGAGAACGATCACGCAACTCAAGGACACATGATTTACTTGGTTCGTTCGGGATGACATACTCCATGAGAGGGGACGAGATTTTCACTATATCAGATAAAAGATTACAAGGAGGAACACTTTCGAAAGAGGCAGAGTACACCCTGAGTACGACAGTTTTCGTCTACGTAAACAAAATGCATGATGACGCTAGAACCCGAACCAGGACGCATATACTTATACATGTAGAATCGTAATCGGATTCTTATTCGGATCCGGAGTTTAGATCATACCATATCGTAGGGGGTGCCCGTTAATCGACTTGACGAAGATCCATTTAATTTTGGACTGGATCTATAGTCGGATCAACATAATTTTTCAAGGCACATAAAAATCTCCACCTTGACTTGAAGTTTGTAGCTCTCTGATAAAAAGAATAATAGTAGATCTCTCCTCCTCCAGCCCCTAAGGGTATCATTGCAGCCTGTGTAGAATAACCAAGTCCAAATAATGTCTGAAATTGGAAACGGTCAACGGCTTTCTCATCATATCAGCATGATTTTCTTTACTTGCAATCTTCTTCACCACAATCTTCCCTTGCGTTATCACCTCTTTGATAAAGTAATACTTGACGTCAATGTGTGCTTTATTCTTTCATAAAATATCTGATCTTTTGTAAGGTAAAGTGTACTTTGACTATCATAGCAGATCACCATTGTCGTTTCAAGATTACAAAATTCAGCACACAATCCTCTAAGCCAAGTAGCTTCTTTGATGACCTCTGTGAACGCCATATCCTCAGCCTAGTAGTAGACAATGCAACATTGGGCTGTAATATGTCTTTTTAACTTACGACACAACCTCCAAAAGTAAACAAATAGTCAGTAAGAGAACACATTTTATCACGCTCATTTGCAAAGTCAGAATCAACATAACCAACAAGCGTCTCTGTGCTCTCGATGAATTTAAGACATATAGAAGATATACCCTTAAGGTACCTAAGAATGTACTTGACTGCTTGCCAATGTAGATCTCCCGAATTGGACATGTATCAACTCACCATGCTAACTGGTTGAGCAATGTCTAGATGTGTGCAAATCATAGCATACATGATGCTACCAACTAAACTGGAATAGGGAACACAAGACATGTTGCTTTCATCCTCTTCATATTGCAACGACTCAACAGATGAGAGCTTCTTGAACTGGTCATCTAAAGGAATAGATATAGGAGATGCATCAGACATAGAAAATCATTGAAGAACTTTCTTCACATACTTCTCTTGACTGAGAAATAACCTTCCAGCTTTACGACTTCTAATATTTTCCATCCCCAAAATTTTCTTTGTTGCTCCCAACTCTTTCATTTTAAATTCACCACTAAGTAACTACTTCAGACTGCGGATTTCAGAAATATCTCCTGCTGCAATCAACATGTCATCAACATAGAGCAGTTGAAAAACTGACCTTTTTCTGCTTTCCCATTATACAATGCTCATAGAAATCTAACTTTTTAGTATTGATATCACCTAGAAGTCCTCTTCTTCTTAATAATTTGAGACCTTTCTGACTCATATGTCCCATTCTCGTATGCCAAAATTTTGTGGTATTTGGATTTGAAGTGGTTGAGGAAGACGTTGTTGGGTTTTAGGGGAGGCGGAGAAGGCAGCGGAAACAAAAATTTTCTCCCCTAAACCCAGCACGAGGAAACGCGTCAACGTCTATATAATAGGAAAGGATGGTTTGTGGAATCATACCTTGTCCCGAGGCTTGCTCGGCGACAATACCTCACACCTTGCACGGTCTTCAACTCCGGTCTTGGACGGTGTCTGTGCAGCTCCTGGTCGCACCGGGACTGACTCCTCCTCCTCTCACTGGGATTGTCGGGATTGACAGTTGTCCTCCTGAGCGGCAGAAACCTCCCGCCTCTAAAGTAGTCCACACGCACCACCTGGAACTCCACACTCCTTGTCCCACAAGGAAGTGGAAGGAGTCGCACCCTCCTGTTGACATACTAGTCGCCAACACACTCTCCTGCCTCCAGTTCCAACTGCAGTTGTCCTTCCCTTGCTGCACCTCTCTTTGCGGGAAGCACTTGCTCGGGCTCTCTCTCAGTTACCAAAACCAGAGAGAACGACAACTTTGCAGAGCAACTGGTTGCACTGAGTTGTACTTTGAGAAGCGCCCAATACCCCTATATATAGGTGGGTCATGGGACAGGGTTCTCTGTCCCCGACAATATGGGACTAAAGCAGGAGTAGAAGGGTTTGAGATTTTCCACAAAACAACCAACTCGCAACCTGAACCGATCAGTTCACAAGTGAACCGGCCGGTTGGGGACCTGAACCGGTCGGTTGGAACACCAACCGATCGGTTGGGACCCATGAGCCGATTGGTTCACTTCTGAACAGGTCTGTTCGTGGTCCTGATCAGTTCCCGATTGACTTTCCTTTTTTTGTTTCTAATTGGTATCGAATACCAATCCTTGTTCCAATCAAATTGGGCAAGTGAAACGCAAGGAAAATTCTCACCGAGCTGACTTTCCCAACTTGCTCGGTTGCACCAGTTGAACCGATCGTTTCAACACTCGAACCGATCGTTTCACTCTGACCATGAGTCGATCGACTCAACACTTGAGCCGACCGGTTCAGCAACCTCAGCCGACTGGTTCAACACTTGAACCGATCGGTTGCGAGTACAGGTTGTGCAGAATCAGTCAAATGCAATTTCAATCAATCTGATACTCCAATCAACATGTCCAACACCTTGAACAGTATGATATTGAGCTATCAATCAATTGAGTGTTTAATTGAACTACTAAACTCCTTTAGTAATCAATCTAAACGTTGCTTGTGGACAAAGCTCCTTTTCCAGGTTAAATCCTATGTGTGTGACACTGCAGGTCCATTTCACGTTGGCAGTGAAAGTCCATAACACTTATGACTTCACAAGCAAAGAGTGGTGCCTAGTCGCACATCAGTTCTACCCAAGTGAAATAGAAAGTTGGAGAACAACTTTCAATCCTAAAATCAGTGAATGGTGTTACAGTGAATGTATAATTCCTTTGTCTCTGATATCCCGAATGAACTCGAGGCATGGAACAGTCATCTTGTCAACGTTCATTCACTTTCTTCATCTCAGAGTAGATTGGAGGAGATATGTATGACATCAATATCACATACTGATTCACACATGTGTGTGCATGCCTATCTCAATCCTACTCATCAAGTGGCTGTGGATATCAAACTCCCTCAGGAGGGACAAATCCCATATCTATCACTCACCCCTCAAAATCCCCATGTGTCAAAGCCACCCAATCATCACCTTTATAACAACCCATGTTTTAGGACTGCGTTTGATGATGTCAAAGTGTACCCAATGACATGTGTTAAGTGTAGTGATTTTAGGTCAAAGAATCACACTCACCACCATCACTGTGAGTACTGACTGTGACTATCATGTCATGGTTCCATGTATCAAACTCACGGTGGGTATGTCCGGTACACTTGTTCTCTAACAAGTACCTATGTGTTTGGTTTGATATCTCCATATCTTTATTAATGAGATTATGTCATCAACCAACACCACAATCTAGTCTTGTGTGTCATTGTTGTCTATCTACCTTCCACAATGACATCTGACTAGGGACATAATAAGAATGTACAAACTCTTAGCATCTGTATGATCTCATCGTTCAGGTCCTTAACCTGAAAGCATACGTCATTGAGTACTGTCATTCTCTAGACATTCAATCTGTTCTTATCATTGTCTCATATGACTGAACCATAAAGAATTGAAAGCTTGCCTTTGATGTTTATCAAATCAATCTTAATGTATCCCACCAATCATCCCATGATTGGCTCTCAGGGCATACATACCAACGGCTTTATCCTCCTATTGTCCAAACTAGTGTAATGACACTTGATTGTATATTATGTCTAGAAATGCTTGGATATATGTACTTGTTAGATATGCATGTTCCTCATGACTATTATTTTTTGTTTTGATTATACAAAAATGACAAATATGCAACATAGATGAACTTTTCGATGATAAAAACCTTGTGGATTTTCATGTATTCTTGGGGTAAGGACATGAGGCCGGGTGTCCTACTTGATGTGTCAAGAAAGGGAATATAATGTTGAGAAAATAGTTAGCTCTTGACTTTGGACTTTAGGTCCCTTACTAATAGGGTTAAGTCTTCACTTTTCGAATTGTAATTCCTCATGTTAAAATGGGGTACATACTTAGTGATGGCTCAAATGTCCCTCACGGTCCCCTTCCTTTGGGAATGAAAATTCACTTAAAGTAAGCTTGCTTGACAAAAACAAATCCCTTAATGTTGTTGCTTTGTTTCTATTATTATGTTAAGTTTTATCTAAGAAAATTTGTTGCTTAAACCTGCAATTTTATATGTTTGTGTAGCGTACTTGGCATAGTTTTGTTGATATGTATTCATTTTATGATTTTTGGTATCAAGGATACAATGCTTGTTGTGTACACAATAATACGATAAACATTGATATATCTCTGATCATGCAATACAAATGGAATATATATATGGTTTGAATGTAAGGCATTGTGTACTTGATATGCATGTACTAGTTAGTTCCTTATACGCATATACCCTTGTTATTTATAGCTTATGGCCTATGTTGTTGTTGTTTTATTAATGCATATATGTTATGTAAATATTCTCCATTTTAAGGACGAACACTTGGATCCTTTTCCCATTGACTTTCTTGTGATTTGGAGTTGGGAGTTGAATAACAAATGGTTTTGTGAAATATGGTATTAGAGCCAATTACATATCCTCTATGTATTATTACAACTCAATTACTAATATGTACTTATGGAGATCCTAAGTCCATAATGGTGAAGCTGAGTTGT
Source organism: Alisma plantago-aquatica (assembly GCA_963693085.1). Classification (NCBI taxonomy): domain Eukaryota; kingdom Viridiplantae; phylum Streptophyta; class Magnoliopsida; order Alismatales; family Alismataceae; genus Alisma; species Alisma plantago-aquatica. The sequence continues at coordinate 183,205,487 of OY856411.1, forward strand.
CTAGGGTTGGTCAATGTAGGGGGGTGATACACCCCCTATTTAGTTTTGTTGTGATTTAGAATTTTTTCAACAAACCTTAGATAGTCTTTTATAATCTCATTTCTTCTTCAAGGAATTCCCTAGACCACCTAATTAGATGATGGTTAGTTAATTTTTCATGTCCTCATGTGATTTCTCTCATGATAATTAATCAAATGATATCTCGATTATTGTTAACTTATGTATGGGAAAACAAAAATTGAATGAATTAGTAGAAGCCAATTAAGAAAATAATGATCACATGATCTGTACTTAATTTTAAACCCTACCATCATAAAAGAAAGCACTCTTGAAGTTAAGTACTCATGTATAGCCCTTCAGATCACACAAACTCAACTTTACCTAATCTAGCTTGTGTGTTTCCCACGTTTGAGGTAAACGATAATGAAATTATGATGAAATAAGGAGAATGCATGTTTTATACCTCATTGTTGATAAGGACCCTATTGATTAAGTTTATGTTGTTCCTATATTTTATCAAACCTCAAACATGATGAAGAAATATTTTCCCATGTTTGTCAGGTATCATGCTTCGTGCTTTGGAATGATTATGTCTTTGTTTTTTTGGATAGTGGGGAATTTCACCCCTGTACAAGGTATTAGGAGAGAGATAATAGCCAATAGCTAACACCAAAGGCTTTTAGTCCATTCCTGTAGTGCCCCAACGAGACGTGCTGAGATTTGATCCTGCAACTTGCACTTCACAAGCAGTAGGCTTTACCAACTGAGCTAGCTGGCAAGTGCGGAATGACTATGTCTTTGTACACTCAAATTATGTTGGAATCGTCCTTTTAAGACTTGATTTTGAATATATATGACAAATATGATATCCCAATCATACCCTATTATGATCTAATCATTGTAATAATCTATGTTGACTTCTCTATTCCCAAGTATACCCCTTATGTTTATCGATGAAAGCAACAAAATGGAATCATGTCCTCAAATATTCTAGTTCTTGAACCATGGTAATTGTATGATGATATTTTATCCTTGTTCATAACTTTATGAAGTATAAAACCATAATTTTTTGCTCTTGTTATTTATTATGATCCATGTTTCCTGACTAATGAGGACAAATGTGCTAGATTAGGGTGGTATTTTGTTGCATAACTTCCTTAACCTAGGTAACACAACTATTATGATTTCCTCTAAATACTAATCGTGTGGATTACTGGGAGCTTCGAAAAGGTGACCCCTTTCTTACAATTTTGATCCCTTGATCTAAATCTCTAATAGGTCAGATATTACGATGATATTGTTAAAACTCGACCTTGAATCTTGGTTTGATGACAATGTTGAAAGATAATGATGTTGATTGTAGCTTGTGGTTATGTTTGTAGAAAGATGTATGTCTAGATCGTTCATCAATGTTGAATGCCATGATAATGAGTTTGATATCTATATCTCAAAATGTTACTTGATTGTTGCTAATGGATAGCTAGTCATACCTATGGTCTTGGTACGACAATATACCCTAGTTTAAAAAAGTTTGGAACTATGACTTTTGTTGTCAAAATGTTGACTCTCGATATTGATTTACAAAAACCTTGACTCAGATAATTGATGTTGATATTGATTTGATCCCTATGATCATCCTATTTATATATTTAGATCACCCTCAAATTTTATTGTTGACTTTCATGTTCACATATCTTGAGAACTCAAAATGATGATTATGTTGATCAACTGATTATGAGTTAGGGATAATCTCTCGAGTGGACTAGGGTGGGACCTTTACATTAAAGCTGATGATACCATGATGTCAAAATATGATTTTTATCTCATTTGTTGAAATATAAAATCTCAATCATAGAGGTATAACCCACCTAGGTGAATGTAGAAGAGAGAATCGCGAATGTTGGGATCGAAAGGCATGATTTACTCTTGAATTAAAAAGCTTGATTCATTCAACATAAAGGGTGATCTCTCCAAATTTGTGATCTCTTAATGGTCTATGTGACTATGTTTTGAATTTATGTTTGGGTTTCTTGATATTGGAATCATGTCAATGATGATACTATGTGTGGAGTATTGTGATGCTTATTATATGGAATATGAACTCCCAATCTCTTTTAAGGATTTTCTTTAATTTTTGGGACAAATATCTTTTAAGGTGGGTATGATGTGATAAAGTGAGCTTTGTCTCTCCTTCTATTATGTGCATATTTCTTAAGAAGAGGATCAGTTTCATTTCATATCCTCACTCTACATCAATTTTATGATTTGAGTCACATGATACTCAATGATAAGTTGTTATTAAACAAACGTCACATTGAGCTTGCTTCCATTAATTTGAGTGTGTCTTTACACTTTTAACTATGCAATTCCATTATTGAGATGCTTCAACATCATCGTATTTGATTCAATATTTTTCTATAAGAAGAAAAAGAAAATTTTGAATCAATAATGTAAATTTCACATTGATCAGAGCTATTGTTTATTAGATAAGAATTTTGCAAGTTTATCAAAGAAACACAAATTCGAAATTCCTTTTAAAACTAACTAATTTGAGTCAGTAGTCCACCCCCCGGGCATTCTCTCAACCAATGCAAGAGATTGGATCACACAATCGCATATCCTTCCTCAAACTAATGGCATTCGCTTCACCTTCCACCCCTAGAACTAGGGGCATGGAGGACGCCCTGGTCATGTCTATCTTGAGCCTTGACTTGTAAATTTGATACACACATCTTCTTCCTTTCTTGTTACTCATTAATTTTCTCCCTTTACCATTCAAAACCATGCTCCACAGAACCTCCTTCCTCTTCTTATTATTCTACCTTTGACCAACAACACCACAACAGCCATAGTTTTGGGATTTTCCTCCATTCTCTAGCTTAAACTTTCTTTCCACTACCATAAAGCTCATGTGGCTTGGGTGAGTCAAATTGGCATCCTCCTGAGATGTACTCCCTTCTCACCCTTAATTATCCTTCAGCTTCTATGAGGACAAGAGATCACAATAATGAGTTCTTTCATGCATAGGAGCTTTGGGGAAGACAAATCCCCTAGTCGTGGATCTGGGCTGACACCACGATGTGCCAACAATCAATGGCCTTGTACACTCATGTGATCCACTCATCCTCTATCCCCTCTCTCTCATGGTAGTGGATGCAAGAGGTTGTTGGATCATGTCCCAGACCTTGATGGTCCCTCATTGTGCAACCTAGAAAACTTTCAATTTTGGTAAGTACTCTCTCCCCCTCTCTAATTTCCAAGGAAAAATGCTCAACTTCAAAAATGAATTTTCTAAAAAAAAAATGAGATCCATCCAATAAAATTGGTTTCATTACCTGATTATACTTGTATATCTTTTAATATGATTACATCTTTTAATATGATTACATCTTTTGATCTCTTTTACAATTTTAATGATTCTAACTGCTCAAACCATGATCTTTTATGCCTCAAATAGTCTTCACTATAGACCAGCAATACTTGATGAATAATAAATCTAGTTTTGTCACTATCCTTGTATATGTAACATAATCTGATTATAAGACACGAAATGTGTATTCTAGTGGGGTTTTAATGTGATCAGAGCTACTTTCTCTTGAGGACCTAACTTTTTAAAATCTTCTTTGGAGGATCATGCTGAGAAGAATAGGATCCTAGAGAGGACGTCTATCTACTTGATCCGTCAACTGGTGGACAAATATGGTCATCATCGCTCTCGCATATGCTTGTAATTGGAAATTTCATTAGATCTTAGGATGCTACAGGGAGACCACTTACACTTTTCCAAACCTGACACTCACATAGTTACAGATCACGTGGATCTTAGTGTGGGGATAGCACAAGGTGGTGGTCTAGAAGTAGATATACATCATGGGTGTATGAATGGATTTAGATGATGAATGATGTAACACATATTGGCAATGAAGGTGAATGTGATGATTTCTACGATGGTGCTCGGAGTGTTGGAAGTGGTCCCAAGATATAAAAAAATTATTTTGGAGTTTTCAACATAGTGGGTGGTTGGCTATGAATCCTAATAGTTTATTTCCTTCTGGGTTAGTTTTATGGATCTTCTTCTTTTTTATTGAGATGAATGTCCTGAAGTTTTAGTTTTTTTAGAATGATGCTTAGTTTATGAATGCATATTCATCACTTTTTATTATGATTTCTTGAATAGTATTGCTTATTTTTGTTTTCATTTGCATCATGTTTTCTTAGTTTTGTCATGTTTTGTCCTTATTCTTTTATATTTGGATTTTGATTATATTTCTTTCTCTTGTGAATAAGAAAGAACACATGAACTCAAGATCAAGATGGATATCCTTACCCAAACTCATTTTCAAGATTTGAGAAGGATCTGACAACAAATTGAAGATATATAACACAAGTTTGGCATGTTGATTAGGCGATCAGATCCCCTGATCGGAAAATGAACCCAAGTGTAAGGACCCTGGCTTGGGTTTTGGGATAACCCTATATGTTTTGCCTAAGTAAGATGATTATAACCTTTTCTTAATCTTTTTAAAAGTAATTAAGACTTAAGGAGAGCTCAAGATTCAAGTTTGGTAATGTTTGAATGTTGTTTGAGTAATGTTTGCTTATTTTGGACCAAAGTGTAATTTACCCAATATGGGGGGTTATCTTGCAATATGTCACATCATGGGTGTTCCATTATTACTTTAGCATCATAAGAGAGGGCATGATTCTAAGGGGCACCTTGTGGAAAACCTAAATTCCAAGTTGAGCTTGTATGGTTGATGCTTTTGCTTTATGTGCTAGTTTTGGTGCAACTTGCAACTTACCCAATATATGGGGTTTATGTGCAATTTACCACATGTATAGTGTTCCTACTCTATATTAGTGTCATATATAGTATAGAGAGAGAATTGGGCGCCTTGTTTGAGTCTTGGTTGAGTGATAAAACCCTTGGTGGTGTTAGAACGATAGAATGTTGAGTACCTTGAACCATAGATGAGGTTGTGTAGAGTTGTAAAGGGAACATGGGGGTGTCTATTGGTTTATAAATCATATAGGAAGTTCCCTATCAGTTTGGAAACTTTTGTAAGCATTCATGTTGGGCTAAGCACCTCAACTTGGTGAATCCTATTGGTTTGAGACTTCCTTGCAAAAGTGGTATCAGTTTGTACACAAACTGATGACGAGTTGTGATATCTTGTCAAGGAAGCTACCCAATGTATTATACCTCACCCTTGGGTTATCCACAAGAGACTTGCATGTCGAGATACACATGTATGCAAATTTTCACCATGCATGGACATGTGTCACCCATGTACATATGGTGATGACACCTTGCATATACTCTTTTTAATGAGCCTCAACTATATATACTCCCCTTTTCACCTCCTAGTAAACCTTTCCACCCCTTTACCATCTCTTGCTTGGTGGAAGACCCTAGGAGCTCAAGGACCAAGTAGGAGGTCGAGAAACTTTCCCAAGGTAAAGCCATGGTTATCTCCTACCTTGGATGGGCTATGCTTCTTGAACCATGATTCTTTCTTCCTTTCCTTCTTCACCTAGTTCCTTACGATGGTGTCTTCTTTTCATATAGAGGTGTTATGATCAAGTCTTGGACTCTTGATAAGTCATCTTCAACCTTGGGAACGTGGATCTTGGAATCTTCAAGATTTAGTGGTGATTTTAAGGCGTGTTATATAACTTGAACTCAATTTTTTTATTATTCACCTTCTACTATGTAATTCTTGGCGGTTCCTTCTCTACATCGACTTTACTTGTTTGCATCATGGTTTTATGAGCTCTAAAGAATATATGGGGCTGATGTCCATGAACTAGAGTGGTTATGAACGAAAAGTGGGAGCTTGAAGATGATGAAACTGATATGAACAAATCAATATCGGTTTGTGGGAAACCCTATCTCGATATATAAGTAAATGAATGTAAACTGATACACATGAATACCTAACCCCCTAACGATTTGTTACATGAGTAGGACTATTTTCCTTGCATTTGTTGAACCTATCACCTAAGGCTAAGAATAGGGCAGTCTGATATCTAGATGATAGTCGAGTCGATACACAAAATTGCACCATAATATGGATGGTCGATATGACTTGTGTTTCTCTAGAATGACATGTTGTTAATCCGATATACTCACAAATCCAACACTCCTCTAGGCCGACACATCATGTGAAGATGAGGGCAATACACTCTTTGAAGCTTTGGATGATACACCAAGTAGGGGTGAGGCAAATGAGTGAGAGAACTAAGGTGTTGAATAAGGGATCACCTGATACAACTCAAAACCCTAGAGGTTGATACCCCATAGTGAGTAATGGCCGATTTGTGAAGGGATAAGTTAGGCCAATACTCTAGTTGATTGAGCAGCCGATACACTAGTTGATGGTGTGGCGGATACCCTAGGTGATAGGGTGGTCGATACCCTAAAATACACCATAACTGATATACCTTCTCAAGCACATCTAAACCGATACCATTTGATATGCCTTGGCTGATACAAGTAATGGTACCTTGGCCGACACAAACTCATGTGTCTAGGCCGACACAAGGTGTAACATGCAGGCTGATACTCCTAGACCAACACACCTTGATGAGTGTAGACTGATACACCTTGAATATAATCAATGGATACACTATAAAGTAATGATATGGACACACTTTGAAAAGTGTAGGTTAGCATACCCTAAAGAGGGTCAAGTCAATATAACAAGTTAAAGTTGAATCAACATCCTAGTAAGGATGAAAGGAAAACTTGTACTACTCATATGAGAAAGGTAATACCTTATGTTGATAATCAATTCATGATAATTGATGAGAGTAATAAAGTATGATTGAATACTTATGATAATGAAATAAGCTCCTAGAAATAAGAAGTTATGATCTAGGGTTGGTGATTGAATATAACCCTGGAAACCCTAATCAGTTGAAAAGAGAAACCCTAACCCTAATCACAAGAGGGAATGTTACTTGAAAATGGCATGATGATAATATTCGGTGGTTACAATAATGAAATCTTAATCATGAATGCTTTATGGATATATCCAGGTAAAGGGTATAGTGGTTTTAATCTATTATAGCTTGATTATGCCTTATGAGGCCTATGGAATAGTAGTTTAACAGAAAGAATATTTATATGTCTGATGACCTGGAAAAAAACATAATTTCCTAGAAGGTGATGTGGCACTCAATGGTGAGTTTAAGGGATTGATATCCCATGATGAAAATGATAGAGTAACACAGAGGTGTTCTAAATGTTAAGGAATCTCAGACAATATGATATACCTTTCATTTTATTATATATCAAAATTGATTAAGGGGGTATTCTTTTACAACATGGTGTTGACGTTTAAATTGATATCTCTTTTATCATGAGACCCTAACCATGCAAGTGTTTTGAAATAAAAAGAATAGCCAACTAATGGCTATGGTGATGTGACATTATATGGATTGAATGGGCCTTGTGAGCCATGTGAAATACTTGAACAACATGTATGATGTTTATATGGGTCCTATGATCTAGAGTTGGTTGTTGCTTAATGAGAGGTGACATAGTTCAATGATGAACTAAGAAGATTGAATCCCCATAGCATGTGATAATCAAGCATATGGGTCTGATGACCTAGAGATGATTATTGCCTGGTAAGAGGTGACACTATTCAAATATGAATTGAGGATTGATACCCAAAACATGTTATCATGATGATGAAAATATTAAAGGGATGAGATTCCCAGTAATATAATCACAAGATCGATGAATGTCAATACTTGGTTGTATAATCATAGGATTGATGAATGTTAATACCTTGCTATATAATCACATGATTGATGAGTGTCCATACTTGGTTGTGTAATCACAGGATTGATGAGTGTTAATACCTAGTTGTATAATCACATGATTGGTGAATGTCAATACTTGGTTGTATAATCACATGATTGATGAGTGTCAATACTTGGATGTATAATCACATGATTGATGGGTGTCAATACTTGGTTGTATAATCATAGGATTGATGAATGTCAATACCTGGCTGTATAATCACAGGATTGATGAGTGTCAATACCTGATTGTACAATCACAGGAGTGATGAGTGTTAATACATGGTTGTATAATCATGGGATTGATGAGAGTCAACACCTGGCTGTATAATCACAGGATTGATGAGTGTCAATACCTGGTTGTATAATCACATGATTCACTAACATCATACCCTGATGATATGATCACATGATAAGCTTGAGATTTTGGTATAGCATGATAAATAACTGATATACAAGTTCTTTATATTCCTTCTAAAAGATTGAATAACCTATAGGTCTGTCTTAGACATATGATCTACTCATTTATGGGGATATATTGTTATTGTTCTCATTATAATTGGAACTACTTAGTATAACGGTTATTTTATCATTATCTTTATCTTTAAATAACAACATATTTGTGGTAATAATATTGTTGGCAAAGAGCTATATCTCTCACTAGGACTTGTTGTCTCACCCTGTGGGTTCCACAACTTTTTAGGTGGACATGCACAAGAAGTTAGTGATCGTATAGCCGAGAGCAGGCAGCAACAGTAGGAACAACAATAACAACTCAAGTTGAGTGTGTTGTTATGAATCTAATAGAATAGAGTCATATGTATCATACATGTCCTCTTAGATCCTTGGAAGATAGTTTTATTTTTGGTTTTATGATCAATATGAGATTTTGTTTAGAAATGCCCGGATGTATGATGTTCCTTTTGTGTACATTTTGGTAAAGAAATTGTTGTTTCATATCCTTGCTATATGAAGGAATGATGTATGTATAAGCTGACAATGATGCATATGTAAATATGGCCTTGGGCCTTTTTGTGAAAATTTCCTGGAAGTGGATCTTTGTGGAAAATGGTTTTAATTTTTAGTGCTTTCTAGTAATTTGATGTTAATGGTTGTTTTCGCGAGGTTTTGTGTGATGATTGTTATCATTGGATAGTGGTTGTCACAAGTTTGGTATCATAATTATAGGTTCATTGAGTCTATAGGGACATAGGATTAAGTTTGTTGAATTTGTTCTAAGTGTCCTCCAGTTTGTCTAATAGTGGTTTATGTGTATGCAGAAGAAAGTATAAAGCCTAAGGATGTCTGGAGAACATGGGGAACATGCTGCTGAAAGCGGTACCACTGCACCAGGAGAAGGTGCAAAGGATTAGGCAAGAGAAGAATGAGTGCCTGGGAATCCCCAGTTAGATCAGTCTATTCTAGAAAATCTTACTTTTCAAACTCTCGTTGGGTAGATTATGAAGACAGTTCTACATATAGTGGATAGGACACTAGCAATACAACCTAGGGCACCAGTCCCCAATGCAGAATTTTTGGGTTCTGGTAAGACTTTTGAATGGCTACGCCGAGTAGGAGCTTTAGAATATGCCCGAATAGCTAACACAACAAATGTTGATATGTGGCTCACTGAGTTAGAAAAATCTTTTAAGATCCTTAGTATCCCAGATGATGACAAAGTCAAGCATGTTGTGTACCTTTTGAAGGGTAGTGTTGTCCATTGGTGGGCCATAGAAGAGGTAAAAAGGAATGATGAAGAGGTTGGTTGGGAGGAATTTTGTCAAGAATTCATCAATAAGTACTTTCCGCGGACATACTTAGATGAAAAGATCTCAAAATTTGAGGGGATTTGGCAAGGAACCCAAACAATTAACAAGTATGAGGCTAGGTTTATGGAACTTTTGCAATTTTGTCCTCATATGGCTACTACTGAGTAGGAGAGAATCCGGCATTTTGAGAAAGGATTGAATGCTGAGATGTCTACCGCGGCAACTGCTTTGGAAAATAGAGAGAGATTTGCTACATTTATGGAATATGTACGAAGAATAGAAAGGAATGTGATATAGAAACATGAGGCAAACCTCAAAAAGAGATCTACACAGTCACTAGAACAGTTGTTTGGTGGTTCTAAACAATCAAAGTTCTCGGTTCCACCAGAGCAACAAGCATTTCGAGCACCAATGCAATGTTCACCAAGTAGGAGCAAAAATCAAAGTTCACTTCCACCAGGAGTTCCAAGTGCACCTTTAGTATCTATGAGGAGCTTGCCTAGGTTACAACATGGGGCCCAAGCCTGCCACAAGTGTGGACAGATAGGACATCTGAGGTGGCAGTGTCTAAGAAGAAATAATAAAGTACCCCAACCATCAAGGCAGAATCTGCAAGACTCACAAGGACCACTGTTTAGTGGAGTAGAAGGATGAGGACGAGGACAATCGTTGTAGTATAGTCCATCTACTTTGGGTAGTAGAGGATGAGGGCGACAATAGGTGACGAATAGACTTTATAAGTCAAGTCAGTCTGAGACACTAGATGACTAGTAAGGGGTAACAGGTCAAATATAAATTTTTCATTCTGAATTGTTTTCTCCTTACTTTACTTATTAATCATAAGAGGAATAGTTGTTGTTTGCATTTATTTTGTTTAATCCATGAAGACATGAGAAAAGATGAAGAGGATTAGATATTTATATTCTTTCCATTATTCTCTAAATTGTTTTATAGTATCTTCTGCTCATATAAAGAGTAAGAGGTAGACAGTGATATCTGGAAAGAACCAGAGATACTAAGTTTTAAAATTCAAAAGAGATGTTTACAGTAAGAGACATGATATAAAATGAATTTCATGTTACCTAATCTCAGTATTTGATACCCTGGCCAGGTATACAATTACTAAAGGCAAGGTAAGTATGGAACTCTTAGATTTCTATCTTTTTTATTATCCTGATCAAGTAGTCATCTTGATGTAATCTAAAGAGCAATTTGATATCAAAAATATGGCAAAGATATTCTTATCACATTCTAAATAATAATAAAGTGAAACATGAGTAACCTCAGACTAACACATGAATATAAGAAAGTATAAAATGCAATCATCATGAGATATGAAAAGGAAACAAAGAAGATAATCCCTGCTCAATAAGGAAAATGAAGAGAATGATGATCTTTGTGATAAGATAAGGAAATGTTCCAAGAAGGAGTAATGATATGTAATCATACTTATAGTTATCATGCCAATGGAATGGAAACCAAGATGAGACCGAATTGAATAACACATGAGCAGTGATAACTCATATAATAACCAAGGTAGATGAGTAATCTCCTTCTCCCTATTAAGAATTCTTGGATGATGTTGTGGTAATAAGAGAGAGCATGTTTCCTTTATACTTCCTTTCTAGGATATGATGTTCGAGTGAAGTCTCATATTATTTGATACACATGGTTTTGAAGTAACCTTGAGATGGATACTTGAAAAGTATCAGCTAGGGCTTGGACTTTAGCTCCAAGATGATGACATTTGAGAATAGTGATGTTTTATAAAAGATGTTGGAAAGGTTCTTCTGATATGTTTAGGTCTAATAAAGATGTGACGTATCTTTGGCACATGTGATAGATACCAAGGTGAGGAATCCTAGTATCCAAGAAATGTCAGTTGTGTATGAGCTCGAGAATATGTCTCTTGATAAGATGAATAAGTGTTTGACTACCTAAGAAGGATTGACTTTGAGATCAATCTAGCAATAGGTACTCCACCTATTGTATGGATATCACTTGTTAGGGGTTTATGCACCACATAAAATGATGACTATAAGGATTCACAAGTTGAAGAAATAGTTGCAAGATCTTCTTGGGTAAAGTTCATTAGGTTGAGTGCAAACCCTTGGAGTACAGATGGAAGTGTACATAATAGCAGGCTAGTTGGTACGAGTCATATATGAGCTTTGCATTGAATTAGTAGATCAGAGTAGTGCAGTGGAAGTATGGTAGGTATTGTAATCTTAAGTAAGTGATGTATGTATCTCTAGTCTTTCTTTGAAAAAAAAGACATTCTGAGGTTTAAAAAAGGGTATGGCGAACCTGCAAGTCTGAAAATCTTATCATATGATACGAAAAGTTGAGAAGGTGATACATAAGCAGGAGTTGACCCATGGGATAAATAGGGATAAGTATGTATAGTGCTTTTACAGCTAAGAAAATATCATTTAGGCATAAGGTTGACTTTGCAGCCAGTAATGGAGAGGATAAGTTGAGCATGTGCCTTGTACAACAAATTCTATGTTGACCTTGGATGGAGGAACAAATATTCTGGTCCAGTCTCGTGATTTTTCCCTGACATCAAGGAACTATGTGAAAGTTGAAGCTGCAATGCATAAGTAATATCTATCTCCTTTTGCCTAGGATTTCGGGGGAAAAATCCTTGTTAGGGGTTTATAACTTGTAAGGACCCTGACTTGGGTTTTGGGATAACCCTATATGTTTTGCCTAAGTAAGATGATCAGAACCTTGTCTTAATATTTTGAAAAGTAATTAAGACTTAAGGAGAGCTCAAGTTTCAAGGTTGGTCATGTTTGAATGATGTTTGAGTAATGTTTGCTTGTTTTGGACCAAAGTGTAATTTACCCAAGATGAGGGGTTATCTTGCAATATGTCACATCATGGGTGTTCCCTTAGTACTTTAGCATCATAAGAGATGGAATTATGCTAATGGGTGCCTTGTGGAAAACATAAATTCTAAGTTGGGCTTGTATGGTTGATGCTTGTACTTTATGTGCTACTTTTGGTGCAACTTGCAACTTACCCAATATATGGAGTTGATGTGAAATTTACCAGCTCTAGAGTGTTCCTACTCTCTCTTAGTATCATCTAGAGTATAGATAGAGAATGGGGTTCCTTATTTGAGTCTTGGCTGAGTGATAACGCCCTTGGTGATGTTAGAACCATAGATGAGGTTTGTCGAGTTGTGAAGAGCATATGGGGGTGCCTATCAGTTTATAAACCATTGGAAGTTCCCTATCGGTTTGGCATCTTTTGTAAGGATTCATGTCGGGCTAAACACCTCAACTAGGTGTGCCTATCGTTATGAGACTTCCTTACAAAAGTGGTATCAGTTTGTACACAAAGTGATGACGAGTTGTGATATCTTGTCAAGGAAGCTACCCAATGGTCAATATCTCACCCTTGGGTTATCCACAAGATCCTTGCATGTTGATATACACATGTATGAAAAGTTTCACCATGCATGGACATGTGTCACCCATGTACATATGGTGATGACACCTTGCATATACTCTATTTCATGAGCCTCAACTATATATATTGCCCTTTTCACCTCCTAGTAAACCTTTCCATTCCTTTACCATTTCTTGATTGGTTGACGACCCTAGGAGGTCAAGGAGTAAGGAGGAGGTCGAGCAACTTGCATAAGGTAAATCCATGGTTATCCCCTACCTTGGATGGGCTATGCTTCTCGAACCATGATTCTTTCTTCCTTTCCTTCTTCACCTAGTTCCTTACTATGGTGTCTTCTTTTCATATAGAGGTGTTATGATCAAGTCTTAGACTCTTGATAAGTCATCTTCAACCTTGGGAATGTGGATCTTGGAAGCTTGAAGATTTAGTGGTGATTTTAAGGTGGGTTATATAACTTGAACTCAACTTTATTATTATTCACCTTCTACTATGTAATTCTTGGTGGTTCCTTCTATACTTTGACTTTTCTTATTTGCATCATGGTTTTATGAGCTCTAAAGAATATATGGGGTTGTTGTCCATGAACTAGAGTGGTTATGAACAAAAAGTGGAGCTTGAAGATGATGAAACTGATATCAATTTATTGGAAACCCTATCCCGATACATAAGTAAATGAATGTAAACTGATACATGTGAATACATAACCCCCTAATAGTTTGTTACATGAGTAGGACTACTATCCTTGCAGTTGGTGAACCAAACACCTAAGGATAAGAATAGGGCATGCCGATATCTAGATGATAGCTGAGTCGATACACATACTTGCACCATTATATGGATGGCTGATATGACTTGTGTTTCTCAAGAATGACATGTCGTTAATCTGATATACTCACAAATCTGACACCCCTCTAGACCGACACATCATGTGAAGATGGGGGCAATACACTCTTTGAAGCTTTAGGTGATACACCAAGTAGGGGTGAGGCCAATGAGTGAGAGAACTAAGTTGTTGAATAAGGGATCACCCAATACAACTCAAAACCCTAGAGGTTGATACCCATAGTGAGTAATGGACGATTTGTAAAGGGATAAGTTAGGTCAATACTCTAGTTGAATGAGTGTCTGATACACTAGTTGATGGTGTGGTCGATACCCTAGGTGATAGGGTGGTCGATACCCTATAATACACCATAACTGATATACCTTCTCAAGCACCTCTAAACCGATACCATTTGATATGCCTTGGACGATACAAGTAATGGTACCTTGGCCGACACAAACTCATGTGTCTAGGATGACACAAGGAGTAACATGTAGGTCGATACACCTAGGCCGACACACCTTGATGAGTGTAGGCCAATACACCTTGAATATAATCAATGGATGCACTATAAAATAATGAGATGGACATACTTTTAATAGTGTATGTTAGTATACCCTAAAGAGGGTCAAGTCAATATAACAAGTTAAAGTTGAATCAAGATCCTAGTAAGGATGAAAAGGAAACTTGTACTACTCATATGAGAAAGGTAATACCTTATGCTGATAATCAATTAATGATAATTGAAGAGAGTAATCAAGTATGATTGAATACTTATGATAAGGAAATAAGCTCCTAGAAATAAGAAGTTATGATCTAGGGTTGGTGATTGAATATAACCCTAAAAACCCTAATCAGTTGAAAAGAGAAACCCTAACCCTAATCACAAGAGGGAATGTGGCTTGAAAATGGCATGATGATAATATTCAATGGTTACTATAATGAAATCTTAACCATGAATGCTTTATGGATATATCCAGGTAAAGTCTATAGTGGTTATAATCTATTATATCTTTATTATGCCTTATGAGGCCTATGGAATAGTAGTTCCACAGAAAGAATATATATATAGGTCTAATGACCTGGAAAAAGCATAATTGCCTAGAAGGTGATGTGGCACTCAATGGTGAGTTTAAGGGATTGATATCTCCTAATGAAAATGGTAGAGTAACACAAAAGTGTTCTAACTATTAAGGAATCTTAGACAATATGATATACATTTCCTTTTATTATATTTTAAAATTGATTAAGAGGTTATTCATTTACAACATGGTGCTGACATTTAAATTGATATCTTGTTTATCATGGGACCCTAACCATGCAAGTGTTTTAAAATAATAAGTATAGCTAACTAATGGCTATGGTGATGTGAAATTATATGGTTTGAATGGGCCTTGTGATCCATGTGAAATACTTGAACATCATGTATGATGTTTATATGGCTCTTATGATCTAGAGTTGGTTGTTGCCTAATGAGAGGGGACATTGCTCAATGATGAACTAAGAATATTGAAGCCTTGTAGCATGTGATAATCAATCATATGGGTTTGATGACCTAGAGATGATTGTTGCCTGGTAAGAGGTGACACTATTCAAAGATGAAATGAGGATTGATATGCAAAACATGTGATCATGATGATGAAAATATTAAAGGGATGAGATTCCCAGTAATATAATCATAGGATTGATGAATGTCAATACCTGGTTGTATAATCACATGATTGATGAATGTCAATACATGGATGTATAATCATAGAATTGATGAGTGTCAATACTTGACTATATAATCACAAGATTGATGAGTGTCAATACCTAGCTGTATAATCATAGGATTGATGAATTTCATTACCCGACTATATAATCACAGGATTGATGAATGTCAATACCTGGTTGTATAATCACAGGATTGATGAGTGTAAATACCTAGCTGTATAATTACAGGATCGATGAGTGTTAATACCTAGTTGTATAGTCATAGGATTGATGAATGTCAATACATGGTTGATAATCACAGGATTGATGTGTGTCAATACCTGGCTGTATAATCACAGGATGGATGAGTGTTAATACCTAGTTGTATAGTCATAGGATTGATGAATGTCAATACATGGTTGATAATCACAGGATTGATGTGTGTCAATACCTGGCTGTATAATCACAGGATTGATGAGTGTCAATACCTGGCTATATAATCACATGATTGATGAGTGTCAATATGTGACTGTGTAATCACATGATTGATGAGTGTCAATACTTGATGAAAGTCAATACCTAGCAGTATATTCACATGATTCACTGACATCATACCTGGTGATATGATCACAGGATAAGCTTTAGATGTTGGTATAGCATGATACATAAATGATATACAAGTTCTTTATATTCCTTCTAAAAGATTAAATAACATATCGGTGTTTTGTAGACATATGGTCTACTTAGTTATGGGGATATCTTGTTATTGTTCTCATTATAATTGGAACTTCTTAATATAACTGTTATTTTATCATTATCTTTATCTTTAAATAACAATATATTTGTGGTAATAATATTGTTGGCAGAGAGTTATATCTCTCACTGGGACTTGTTGTCTCACCCTATGGGTTCCACAACTTTTTAGGTGGACGTGCAAAAGAAGGCAGTGATTGTATAGATGAGAGTGGGTAGCAGCAGCAGGAACAACGGTAATAGCTCTGGTTGAGTGTATTGTTATGAGTCTAATAGAATAGAGTCCTATGTGTAATCCCTCTACTCTCAAGTCCTTGGAAGATAGTTTTATTTCTGGTTTTATGATCGATGTGAGATTTTGGCTAGAAATTCCTGTATGTATGATGTTGGTTTTGTGTACGTAACTATTGTCTCATATCCTTGCTATATGAAGGAATGATGTATGTATAAGCTGACAATGATGCATATGTAAATATGGCCTTGGGCCTTTTGTGAAAAGTTCCTGGCAGTAGATCTTTGTGGGAAAATGGTTTTAATTTTTAGTGTCTTTTGGTAATTCGTTGTTAATGGTTGTTTTCATGAGGTTTTGTATGATGATTATTATCATTGGATTATTATCATTGGATGCTACATGATGCTTTGCTTACAAACGTCAAGAGGGCAAGAAGGGGCATGACCACTGCCACAAATTGCCCCAGATGTAGGACTGAGGATGAAACTTTAATTCATGCCATTCGAGATTGCCAGTATGCGAGAGAGGTATGGACAGAACTGTTTAAGAATAAAAATGTCACCAACTTTTTCAATGCAGGCAGTGCCAAGAACTGGATCGAAGAACAATTACAGTCAGACGAAGAGGAGAAAGTGAGATTCTTTACCGCTTCCTGGCATATATGGTATTGTAGGAACAAGCATACGTTCAATGGGGAGACAACGCACACTATGCAGCAAGTGCACTGGATCAACAGGGAAACTAGGGCCCATTTGGAGGCTTTCCAGAAGGGTCCGACCAATACAGTTGCTGATACTGAAGCCAGGTGGGAAGCACCACCGCAGGGGATGATCAAATTTAATTGTGATGCCGCGGTGAAAGGCAGAGAAGCGGCAGGGGCAATCGTGATCAGAGATGCAGCGGGCAAATGGATTAATGCTGTTTCAACTGACCTCAATATGCTGGATGTCGAGGAAGCTGAGCTCGCAGGTGTAGTGATGGCTATGGAGATTGCGGATAGAGCCGGGGTCGAGCTCGCGATCTTCGAAACAGACTCCAGGGGGGCGGTGAATGCTTTACAAACTGGATGGAAGGAGTTTCCCAAGTATGCCAAGTTACTGAAGAAAGCCCAACGCCTTCAAAGGCAAGGATGGCAGATAAAGTTTAGTAGGAGAGGGACAAATGCGGTCGCAGACAGACTCGCGAAATATCATAGAAACCAAAGAGCTGGGTACGTGGTGTATACCCGTCCACCAGATGAGATCTATGATCTCTTAGCTAGGGACTTATGTAAGGGTAGTAGTACTACCTTGTTTAATTTTTCTGATATAATTAGTGATTGTAATTTGTTTCACAATTGGATGCTCGCAAGAGGAGGGCGAGATGAATAAGATTGCCTCCTGACTTTACTTAAAAAAAAAATTATTATCATTGGATAGAGGTTGTCACACCAAGAAAACAACCAAGGCCATGATCTCCATGGTTCCAATATAATCAACAACAACTTCAGGATCAAATGTAATTACCCTAGAAATTTTTAGGACTATGGCTTCAATCAAGGGCAACATTTCCAAAATCTAAACCAAGTACCATAGATTCCACATCTTACTTCTTCTTTCTTGGATGACAAATTTTTAGGCATTGAGAAGATGCTTCAATCTCAGGAGTCCATGACTGCCAGCCAACAAACCATGCTATCCAACCAGCAACCCTACCAGAAATCCAGTGATTCTCAATTATTTCAGTTATCTGCCTCTCTATGCCCTCTTGTAGGTTCCTTGTTGGAAAAACTAAGAATAATGCAAAGCATCATGAGCATATAAAGTTTATTTCTACACATTCAGGAAACTTGTATGCTCCTCCTCCTCTACTGAAACCAGCCATTTTTTTATTAACTTTGATGATGATGACATTGTGATGGTTGGAAAGAGATAGTAAAAAGACATGGTTGCTAACTTTAATGTAGGTAAATCTACTTGTGTTGTGAAGCCACATGTTGGTTCTATTGAAATAAACATGCTGATTGACAAGACAAGGCATCCCTATGAAGAATGTCACAAGAAAACAAGGATGGAAACTATATTCATGAGATCCAAGGAATATATGAAGAAGCTTTATGTACACATCCCTTTAGATGCCCCCTCTAAAGTCCCATCTTCATCCAAATATGTGAAGACTTTGTTGACCGGGATGTACACTATTGAGGAGTATTAGATATAAAATTAGCAAGAACAACTTATGATATCATCCTCAGTAAAATTCCTAAGAAGAAAAAGGATCATGTTTCCTTTGGTATTGGTTGCTACCTTGGTGATAATGCTTGCAGAAAGGGACTCTCTGGTTTAGGTGCTAGCATTTCCAACATACCGTACAACCTATGTTATGGATTGGAATTCACAGAGATGCTCCCCACTGCCATGACCATTGAGCTAGTAGATTCCTCCATGACGAAGCCCATGGGTATCATAGAGGATGTTCCAATGAAAGTTGAAAAGGATGCTTATGTCCCTTGTCACTTTGTGGTTATGGACGTCAAGGAGGATCTCCATTATTTCTCATCTTTGGATTCATGTTCCTAACTACAGCCTGAGACATGATTGTTGTAGAGGTTGGAACCATTCTTTTGATGTTAAGAAGAAAAATGATCAAATATTGGGTGTTTGAAAGTAAGAAGGGTCCTAACATCCATGAAGAGGTCTTCTTGCTTGACTAAAATGACAAGCTAGCTAAACATAGGCATGGATTTAAAGTAGATGAAGAACCTTTTCAAACATCACTCACCATTCTAGATGGTTCTCACTTTGATGATGAGCAGGTTAGCCAATGTAGGTTCCACTTGGAATCCTATAAAGAAGGGTTCAACGTTGAATTTGAGGAGCTAAAAATGATATTTGTTGTTGAAGAGAAACCGGAACTAACTAAGGCACTAGATATGTAGTCTATACCTAAGGGGGTGAAGAGTTTTTTCCTTTATGAGTAGAATGCTTGTATGGTGATCATAAATTCAAATTTCAAACAAAATAAGAAATAGGTTGAAGACCAAGCTGAAAGAGAGAAAGGAAGCCTTGGGTTAAAAAATGAATAATTTGATAGGGGTCAATCAAGCTATCTATATGCACAAGATTCCCATGGTAGAGGAATACAAACCATATCTAGAGCCCCAGTGTAAACTAAATTCTAAAATGAAGGAGGTTGTATGCTTAGAGGTTATTAAATTTCTCATAGTAAGAATTATCTACCCCATTTTAGATTCTTGATGCTACTCTATTTTAGGGCTTCATAGTGTGTCTTATTGCACTTTAATCACATATATATCGGATAGATTACATGCTATTTCCCTCAATATGCATATTTATGTAAAATGCACTTATGGATGTTACTTGTATGTTTTTCAGGTATTTGGACCACACTTGGATGGAAGAGGGAGAGAAAGAATGATCCTAGGGTTTCTCTACCCTTAGAGAGGCCCAAAGCAAAGTCCAAGTCTCCATTAACCTACCCCTAGTAGCCAAAGCTCAATTGAAGAAAAGATGCCCAATGATGAACAAAGAATAAGGTCTAAATGTTGATGAAGAGGCTAACATGGTTGTGGTTCAGCAAAACGGCCATGATGGCCCAAGCAAAATCCCATAGAAAGCATTCAGATCAAGATTGAGATTGCCATCATGACCCAGAACGGTTGTTCCATGTAGCACGGATTTGTTGTAGAGAGATCAAAATGGCCATGGCACTAAGAACAGGCAGCCAACCCAAGATCTAGAATGGTCGTGTTGACCACCACAACTGTGCTACCCATGACCCACCATGGTCGTGGTAACCACTACGGCCGTTCCACCAGCCTTCCAATTTCCCAAAATTCTACTGTAACCTTTTCCCATTTCCACCTCAATCATTCCACTCCACCATGATCATTCTCACCCCTACCCACCATTGTCGTGTTGCCCAGCACGGGCAGTACGGTCGTGCTACATCTAACTCTAGCAGCAGATTTGCACCTCATTTCCTATTTTACCCCCACTTGACATAGGTCTTCCCCGCCACATATATACATAGGTGGCGGCTAGAGCTCAAGGTTAGCCACTAGTAGATCACTCTCATCTCACCCATTTCTCCCCCTATCCATTCCTACCCCATTCCACCTCCATTTCACCATTTCCACCACTAAAATCCTAGTTTTTTTACTGTTCTAGCCACTTTCCACCATACATCCATGCCATTCACCTACCTTGGAGGAAGGATCTCGACTAAAGCTACTAGGAGGTGGATAAGGACGAGTCTTCACTGAGCTCATCATGTCTTTTCACTCCTCTACTCATTCGTCTTCCTTTCTTATTGCATTTTCTTATTCTATGAGTAGCTAGGCCCCTTAGGTGGGTTGTTTGGTGCTTAAAATGTTACTTTGATATAATGTTAGGGGAAAATGATATGTAAATATTATGATTTTGTTTGCTAATGATTATTTTTATTTCTATCTCATTCCTCATGAATTTCTTTGTGGTTTGTGCTTGAAATCACCTAGATTCTAGGAAAATTGCTTGTATGTGGCTCTTTTTGTGAATTGCTCCTAAGTCCAACTAATGGATCCCTAGTTAGCTATTCACCTTCCTACATGCTAATCAATTCTCCCAAACCTAGGTGAGATATATAAGTATCTAACATAGGAACATTTAGTGTAATTAGTTTGGAGCCTTATCAAGGCTAGAATATGGGTGATGTGAGGTCTAAAACCTCATTTCCACCTTACATTCCAACCCTCCTCCCCTAATTACCCTAAAAACTCCCATTCTAGAAACCTAGGATTTACCTGACCCTAATTTAATTCCACTTAAACCCTAACCCAATAGAGCCTCGTAAGGGTGGTAGGGGGTGTTAGGGACAAGTTCCCCTATACACACCCTATCTTATCCATGCCAGTTAGTAGTTTAGGTCAATTCATTAGCCTCTAGTTTGTTATTTGGTTGGGAAATCTAAATGAAAGAATAATGTTTAAAAGTTATCACCCCCAACACAATTGACAAGTGCATCCCGCAAAAAGGCCACACTTCTCTTAATTACATTAAAATCCTAATTGCCTTCTTTCTTGGCTAGTATTAGCTTAATTAGCTCTTTACTTGCTTAGTTAGTTTCTTTCCTTGCCTTTGCATTATTCTTTCTAGTCTAGGTCTTTAACTGCTCTTTTTCCTAGTTTACTAGCTTAGCTTAGTGTAGACATCTTCTTGCTTTCTTTAGTATAGTTTACTTCCTTCCTTGCTTGCCTTGTCTTTTCTTGCTCATTAGAAACAACTATCTAGGGTTAGCTTAGGCTTTGATTCTTGTTTGTTCTCCTTTAATTTCTTTCTTATTCACCATTAGTGTAATCAACAAATAAACCAGCAAACCCTTAAACCCTAGACTCCACAGTAGGTACCTAGCCAAAACCAACCTAGCTCTAGTGCCCC
This sequence comes from Alisma plantago-aquatica, assembly GCA_963693085.1. Classification (NCBI taxonomy): domain Eukaryota; kingdom Viridiplantae; phylum Streptophyta; class Magnoliopsida; order Alismatales; family Alismataceae; genus Alisma; species Alisma plantago-aquatica. The sequence goes on from OY856411.1 coordinate 183,227,405, forward strand.
CTTTTCTCTCTTGGGTCAAACCCCTAACTTGCTGCCCTCCTATACTATGACACAACCCCGTGAGCTTGCGGGTAAGTGTGTTAGTATATGTGAGTGAATATGTGAGAGAACCTATTAGGGATTTATAAATTTGAAAGATCCCAAGTGTGTTGAAAACCCCTTTAGGGTTTCATCTAGTCACCATTCTATTGATTAGTGTGTGTCCCTAAGGGAAAAATGCACCAAGATTTCTAGCTCCAATATCAGGGACAGAAAGTGCCATGGCTACCTAGTAGTTGTGGTGTTGACTCTCCCCTTTAGTGTCGTCTTTTTCCAGCTTACTTTCCAGTGTTTGAGAAACACACCAAGCTTTATGGTGCCATTTCCGGGGACAGAAAGCATCATAGCTACCTAGTAGTTGTGGTGTTGACTGTCTCCTTTAGCACCGTCTTCTGCCATTTTGTTTTGTCAGTGTTTGAGAAACACACCAAGCTTTCTGGTATCGTTTCTAGGGAGAAAGGCACTCGGCCTAGCTAGTTAGTTTTTCTTTGATCTTTTCCTACTGCCCTCATTATTATTATTCTTTCTTCTTTATTCTTTGTATTCCTTGTGTGTAATGGTTTGTTAACTTGTTTGTTTTTGTTTGGTTGTGTCTTTTGTTTGTGACAAGCCACTATGGGAAGACAAGATGGAAGGCCAAAATGCACCTCACAATCCACTTCAAGAGTACTTCATGCCTAGCAACTACAAATCGCCAATTGCTTGTAGATTTGATCAAATGCCAAGGGAGCAATTCTCCATTCCTACAGGTCTTATTGGGCTCATGCCCACCTTCTACGGCTCAGAGATGAGAATCCCTACAAGAACTTGGACTCCTTTCATGAAGTGTGCTCCATCTTCAGGACACCGACAACTAGTGATGATACAATCAGGTTGACCTTGTTCTCATTCTCCCTCAAAGACAAAGACAAATGTCGGTATAATTCAAGAAGGGACATCATGAGTTGGGAGGAGATAAAGAATGCCTTCTTAAGGAAGTTATACTCCATTGCAAGGTCGACACATATGCGGCGTGCCATAGTGATTTTCAATCAAGTGGGTAATGAGTGGTTTCATGATGCTTGGAAAATATTTCAAAAGATGTTGACCAAGTGCCCACACCATGAGATACCATTGTGGCATATAGTTAAATCCTTTTACTCCGATCTCTCTCCAATGAGTCACGCTATAGTGGATTCTTCTTGTGGAGGAGCTTTCATGGCTAAAGACACCTGAGGAGACATGGTCCTTATTTGAGAAGTTAGTGGAAAGTTTAAGGATCTGAGGTTCTAGCATGATGAATGATGGTAACTGTCCCTTTAGTATGACATATCCATCTCATAGTGATTCAAACTCACAAATGGTGAATATTCTTAGAGAAATGGTGAGTTTCATTAAGAACCAAGTCAGAAGTGTTCCTTGTAACTAGGTCAACTTTTTTGAGTCCTTTGGTGAAGAAGAGAAGACACCTCATCCTTATATCTACTTGGAACAAAAAATAGCAAGATACATCTTGAGGTTTGAGGAAGAATTTCTATCTTGTTTTAAAGCTTTGATGATGTCCAAAAGAATATTACAAGGCTTGAGGAAAGGATAGAGCATCTATCTTCCATACTTGCTCTCGAAGAGGAAAATTTGTCTTCAAAATCCATAATGAGTTTCAATGAAGAAAGTGGACCTATGCATTCCTGTCAAGTTTTATATAGTCCACCTCCAATGCAAGTGCAACCCATTTACCATTTCCAAGGCCATCCCAATCCTTAAACACCTCCTCCCCATCCATCACCACAACTTTACCAGCAATTCACCTTCCAACCTCAATTTTCTACTCCACCTCAATTCCAATACCAAGTATCACCTCACCTCCTCCATAGACACAACAACCTCCCCCTCTCCACCATGACCAAGGAAGTGTTGTGACATCTCTAAGGAGCTAAAAATCTCTTAAGCAGCCCACAAGTTAAGGAAAAGCTGGTAAAATAAGGAAAAGGCAGCATAAGGGTGATATTGTGATTGAAATTGTTGAAGATGATACTGTGACATTGCATGCTGAGTTTGTAATATTGTGTGATCCACCCCACACTCCATTTATAGGTTCTACCATCCCTATTGTTCCACTTCATGGCATGCCACAAGAGAATCATGTTGAAGATGATACTGTGACATTGCATGTTGAGTTTGTAATATTGTGTGATCCACCCCACACTCCATTTATAGGTTCTACCATCCCTAGTGTTCCACTTCATGGCATGCCACAAGAGAATCATGTTGATTCATGTAAGTAAAAGCAAGTGAACCACCATTCCTCGATGCATTGGATGAGCCCCCTGAAGTAAAAAGGAGGCAAAGGTACCATGTTGACATTATACATGTGTTTGTCCAAGTGAAGGTAAATATTCCATTTTTGGATGCTATCAAGCATATCCCATCTTGTTACAAGTTTCTCAAGAACTTGTATACTATGAAGAGAAAGTCAATGGGGTGAAAACCAAAGAGAGTCAAGTTGATTGAACAAATGAGCTCTATCATCTAACATTCACTTATTATGAAGAGGAAAGACCCAGGAGCCCCTCTCATACCTAGATACATAGGGGGACATCGCATAGACAAATCCCTACTTGATTTGGGATCTAGTGTGAATCTAATGTCATATAGTGTCTATGTGGAGTTGGGAGTTAGACAAGTTGAAACAGGCACATTGCGCTCTCCAATTGGAAGACCCCCCCATCAAAGCACCTAGAGGAAGAGTGGATGATGTTTTGGTGATGATAGACAAAGAAAGGACAACAATGTTCCTGGTGGATTTTATTGTTCTTGATATGAACCCGGAGGATAGGAATATCTCCATCATCTTGGGGAGACCATTCTTATCTACAACTGATGTCAAGATACATGTGCACAGTGGGACAATGGAAGTCTCTTTCATGGACATGAAGATGAAAATCAACATGTATAAGACCCCAACCTGGTGAACCCGAGATGAGGATATTGAACATGGTCACTTGAGGAGTTCGACTGGTCATTAGAAAGAAGGAGATCCTGATGAAAAACTTGATGATAGTTTTTTTTATCAAAGAGATGGGGGAAATAGGTTGAATGTAAATGATAGATGCATTTATTGAAAGAATGGACACATTACGATGGCAAATGGTTGATCAGTTAGATAATCCACAAGAAGCCCAGCTGAAGGCATGAAACTTAGCGCTTGTGGGAGGCAACCCACATAAGTTAGGGGAATTTTTCAGCAAACCTTTCATTTTTTATACTTTTGGTTATTTTTACACTTTTCCAAGAAAACACACACACACTTGTTTTGAATATATTTTTTAAGTTCTTAAGATGTGCAGGTGAAATAGTGGTGAAATGAAGGAATTTGAATGAAATTTAGACAAAGATTCATAAAAAATCACTTTTAAGCAAAGATTTAGTGTTTTGATAAAGTTCAAGTTGAAATTACCTGCTATAGTGCTCACCATAGTTGTGGTATCATGGAACGGTTGTGGTGGTACACTCAAATTAATAAGACAATCAAAGAAAATGAAGGAAAAAAAAGTCATACTCAGAACATCGTACAGGGTAGCACGACCGTGTTACAATCAAGATAGAACGGTCATGTGGGCCACCCCAAATGTGCAGTTGGCGACCCAACATGGTCATGCCATGCTGAATGGACATGTTGCACCCCAAATTCAACACTTAAGTCAGCAAAATCAATAAAATTCAAGTCATTATTTCAATTCAGTCTTCAAACCATAATGGTCATTCTCCGTGACCTGAGGCCGTACAGCCTGTCGAAAGGCTTCTCGCACCTCTTATTCTCTACCAAATCACCTCCAATAAACCCCCAATCATCTCCCTACCATTTTACCTACCATTTCCACTCACTTTCCGCCATCAAATCCTCTCCATTCTCTCCATATCACTCAACAATCCAAAATTTAAAAAACCTAAATTTCCCACAATTCTCCACCCAAATTCATCCTAAACGAAGAAGGTTGCTAAGAAGGTTGTAGAGAAGACCAAGGGCATCCTATTTTACCAACTCCGGCCTAAGAAAAGATCATCGTCAACCCTGGCGATGTCTCAAGCTCCTTTATCACCACTGACAACCTCTGGTTCACATGGAGAATCACTTCATATGGCAATGTTAGTGGATCCCATGATGGAGGAATCCACTAGATTACCCAGTTGAGGTGGGGTAGCATCTCAATAATTCATTTCTACTAGAGAAGCACCATCATATTCACCTTCTTGGCCCTCTACTTCAGCGTCTCATCCATCAAGCTCAGCCCAGCCTTTGACCTCCACATCACCGCAACCACAACATCAACCACAAGCATGAAGGTTGATAATTCTAAATGATGAGGATTAGGTGATGCAGGATGCACAACATGAGGATGCACCCAATGAGCAGCATGAGGAAACACCTGAGGTGAGGAGCAGTAAGGAGAAGAAACTAAAGCACCTGGATTGCTTGACACGTAGGGTGATAGCCACCTACTATGTGTGTCAAGAGACACTGGAGGCTCTAGGTTTCTTAGAGTATTACTAGGGTGTGATAGAAGCCATGGGTTTGTTTGAGATATTCACTATAGTGTAGGAGACCTATGTTGAGTTGACACATCAGTTCTTTTCCACATTAGAGAAGGTCTCTGATGATGGCAAAGACGTCATTCGAGTTATGATTGGAGATAGACATTGGGTCATCACCTCATCCATGTTGAACATTTTTTTCTCCAAGTGAAGAAATGAAAGCTCTCCTAGATCAAGGAATGAAAGATAAAGACTCCAGTTCCAGTTAGACTACCATGTGGAAGGTATTCACTGACCATAATGATTTTTTAGCAGGAAAGTTGAAGACGGGTTTGCTTCATAATCCATTCCTTCGCTATGTTCAGAAAGTTCTCCAAAACACCATTTTTGGCAGATATGAAAATTAGGGGAGTTGTACAAAGAAGGATTTGTGTGTCTTGGGTTGGATGATAAAGGGTAAGCATGTGAACTTGGGAGCATTACTGATTGATCATCCAAGGACAGTCCCCTCCAAGAGAAAGAATCATTTTATTATGGGGGGAGGGGATTGTAACTTCCATTGTCATTGCCCTGGGTCATGATGTTTCTAGATACACCAAGGAAGAGGGGGGAAGTTAGTAGACCTACATTATCTTGTTCGTTCTTTAGTGGTAGCAATTGTTGATTAGAAAATCATATATCACGTCAGCCCCCATATGCAGGTGTCTCGCTGGAGTTACCGTACCATTTTGCACCTCTACTAGATGAGTATGGTCCCACTCCACAATTCTTGGATATAGTGAGGAGATGGGAAGAGGAGAATCCCTAGGACACGTTCTAGAATACATAGATATTGCCTGAGGGACTAGGAGAGTCATAGGCAGGTGTTGAGTGGAGGAGGACAACAGAGGAGAGAGAGGCATGCATGGTGAGGAGACGGGAGACAGAGGCAACACAGCAGCCCACAGTGAACACATATGATATGTCTAACATACATGCACAACTAGAGGGTATTTAGAGGACATAGGATGGCATATGGAGGGCACAGGATGGTTTTCAGCATACACATGATGAATTGTGGTTGGATCATCAACAAATGCACCATCAAATCAACCATATGTATCAGTTCTAGCATGCCCAAGTCTAGAGGAACCCCCAATGGGGAATGATTGGTGGCGTGCACTGTCTGGGTACCAGGATGCCTATCCACCTCCATAGGCATACTACTAGGAAAGTTACTACTAGTACCCCCACCACAGGGAGGAGCACCACCAGAGCCACCACAACACCCATGATCATCTACCTTATCACTCCTATACTTTAATGTCATCTTGAGGATATCATGATTCAAAATTTTGGGGTGGTAGGGCGGTATGCCCCCATTTCACGCACTTCACCTACCATTTACTATTGTTTTGTTTCTCCTTCTATCTAGATTATATTTTACTTGCTTTGCATGCTTTCATTCCATGTAGTTTACTTTCTTACAATTTTTGTGTAATTTTCAAATTATTTGCTCTTTCTGCCATGCATTGCATATCATGTAGTTTTTTTGTAATTTTTGCATGTTTGTAGCTTGGATTTTCTTGTTTCTTGCTTTTTGTTTCATAAGGAAGGATTATATGTGATTGAAGGCAATTTGGCACCATTTTGACCAATTTTACCCAAATTTAGAACTTCTTGCCTAAAAGTGTGTTTTGACATGATCTCTTCTTATTGTATTGAAAATGTTGACCTTTGATAAATGCATGCTACATTATCATCATCTATTGCTAAATGGCATCGGTCTTGACTTTATACATGTGAACCACCTCTCTCATTCTTATGAATTTTTTGGTTGAATTGTGATTTAAGCAAGTCTCAAAAGCTTAGGGTTTTGTAGAATCTCATGATAAAAGTGTGGTATTAATATTTCTCATACATGTGCTGTGTCACTACTTGATGAACTTTCATGCTGGAGATCTCATGTTGAAATCCATACTGGTAACCCCTCTTTGACTCTTCTATCATCTTCTTACCTCTCTACCTCATGAAAGGATGCCAAAGTGCACATATTCAACCTTGGCCACCTCTAAAAGTTTGGGGTGTCAATATCTATATTCCTTGCTTCATTCTCACCACCATGCACCCTATCTACATCAAGGGAAAAAAGAAAAATAAAAATGCAAAAATAAAATAAAAGATGCTCCTATGTAATAGCATCTAAATAAAGAAAAGATGAATGATCCTATGTAAGAGCACTACAAACTCTTACCACAACCCTTTCTTCCATTTACATGCCCATTAAGCTTGGAAACAAAAAACCTAGATCATTTTTTCCCTTTTTTGCAGCCACGGGAGTTAGTGTGGATTGACATATGACATCAAATGCATGAATGAAAGCAATATTGGTCTTTTTATCTTCTCCACCGTGAAACAATTTACCTGGAGTTATATGACAACCATGTGGGTTGATTGTGTATTCTATGCTCTATATATGAAGTTTGTGTGCTCAGTGCTTTAATCATGATTGATTTATGGAAGGGGAGAGGAGAGAGGTGGAATTCATGTACCTAGTCAGCATTGCACCCATTTAGTCCATATTCACCTGTTACATTGCATTTGTCATTTCTTGATTGTTGAAAATTTGAAGAGAGGTTGAGTTGAAGCATACTTCAGGATAGGTATATTTTAAGTTTAGGGTAGTTATTATGCCTTATTTTAGGGCAACATCATGTGTCTTATTGCACTTTAATCACATCTATATCTACTAGATTACATGATATTCCCCTCAATATGCATATTTCTATAAAATGCACTTATGGACGTTATTTGCATGTTTTTTAGGTATTTGGACCATGCTTGGATGGAAGTGAGTGAGAAGGAATGATCTTAGGGTTTCTCTACCCTTAGAGAGGCCCAAAGTGAAGTCCAAGGCTCCCTCAACCTACCCCTAGTGGTCAAAGCTCAATTGAAGCAAAGATGTCCAAGGATGGACAAAGAACAAGTTCTAAGTGTTGATGAAGAAGCTAACACATGTTGTACAGCAAAATGGCCTGCTGGCCTAAGAAAAATCACAAAGAAAGCATTTAGTTCAAGGTTGAGAATCAAGTTCAGCAGCACTGTCATGCAGCATAGCATGGTCGTGCCAACATGAACCAGAATGGTCGTGCCATGCAACACAATTGTGTTGTAGAGAGATTAGAATGGTAGCAGCACTAAAAACAGGCAGCCAACCTTAGAGCCAGAACAGTCATGGTGACCACCACATTTGTGCTACCCATGACCCACTATGACTTTGGAGACCACCACGGTTGTGCCACCAGCCTTCCAATTTCCCAAAATTCTATTGTAACCTTTTTCCATTTCCACCTTGGTCATTCCACTCCATCACAGTCATGCTCACCCCTACCCACCACAACCATGTTGGCTAGCACGGTCGTCCTATATACAACCCTAGCAGCAGATTTGCGCTTCATTTCCTATTTTACCTCCACTTTACCTAGTGATTCCCCACCACCTATATATACATAGGTGGTGGATGGAGCTTGAGGTAGCCAATAGTAAACCAATTCAGCTCCCCCATTTTGCACCCTATCTATTCCCACCTCATTCCACCTCTGTTTCACCATTTCTACCACTAAAACCCTAGTTTTCTAGTATTTTAGCCACTTTCCACCATACATCCATGTCGTTCACCTACCTTGGAGGAAGGAGCTCAAGCTACATTTTCTAGGAGGTGAACAAGGAGGAGTCTTCACCAATCTCCTAGATCAAGGAAAGATAGATAAAGACTCTAGTGCTAGTTACACTACCATGTAGAAGGCATTCACCAGCCATAATGATTTTGTAGCGGGGAAGTTGAAGATGAGTTTGCTTCATAATCCTTTCCTTCTTTGTGTTCAAAATGCTCTCCCAAACACCATTTTTGGCAGATATGAAAATTAGGGGAGTTGTACAAAGAAGGATTTGTGTGTCTTGGGTTGGATGACAAAAGGTAAGCATGTGAACTTGGGAGCAATATTGATTGATCATCCAAGGATAGTCCCCTCTGAGAGTTAGAATCCTTTTATTATGGGGGGGGATTGTAACTCCCATTACCATTACCCTAGGTCATGATGTTTTTGGATACACCAAGGTAGAGGGGGAAGCTGGTAGACCTATAGTATGTTGTTCATTTAGTTCTTATATGATAGCAATTATTGATCAAAAAATCATATATTAGGTCAACCCCCCATATGTAGACATCTCACTAGAGTTACCATACTATATTGTACCTCTCCTAGATGAGTATGGTCCTACTCCACAGTTATTGGATATAATGAGGAGAATGGAAGAGGAGAATCCCCAGGACATGTTCCAACAGCTGGAGATATTGCCTGAGGAACTAGGAGAGTCACAGACAGGTGTTGAGAGGAGGAGGACAGTGGAGGAGAGAGAGGTATGCATGGTGAGGAGACAGGAGGTAGAGGCAACACAACATCCCACACTGAACGCATATGATATGTCTACCATACATGCATATCTAGATGGTGTTCAGAGGACACAGGATGGCATCTTGAGGGTACAGGAGGGCTTTCAGCATGCACAAGATGCATTATGGATGGATCATCAACAAATGCACCATCAGATCAACCACATGTATTGGTTCCAGCATACCCATGTCCAAAGGAACCCCAATGGGGGAAGATTGGTGGGGTGCACTGTTCAGGTACCAGGATACCTACCTGCATCCACATGCAGACTAATGGGGAAGTTATTGCTAGAACCCCCACCATAGGGAGGAGAACCACCAGAGCCACCATAGCAGTAACGGTTATCTACCTTATCACTCATATACTTTACTGTCATGTTGAGAATATCATGATTCAAAATTTTGGGATGGTAGGGCGGTATGCCCTCATTTCACGCATTATGCACTTCACCTACAATTCACTCTTTTTTTGTTGCTCCTGCTATCTAGATTATATCTTACTTGTTTTGCATACTTGAATTCCATGTAGTTTACTTTCTTTCCATTTTTGTGTAATTTTCAAAAAAATTGTTCTTTCTGCCATGAATTGCATATCATGTAGTTTTTTGTGATTTTTGCATGTTTGTATCTAGGATTTTCTTATTTCTTGCTTTTTGTTTCATAAGATATGATTATATGTGATTGAAGGCAATTTGGTACCATTTTGACCAAATTTTCCCAAATTTAGAACTTCTTGCCTAAAAGCGTGTTTTGACCCGATCTCTTCAAATTGGATTGAAAATGTTGACCTTTTTGATAAATGCTTGCTACATTATCATGATCTATTTCTAAATGCCCTCAGTCTTGACTTTATACATGTGTACCTCCTCTCTCATGCTTGTGAATTGTTTGGTTGAATTGTGATTTAAGCAAGTCTACAAAAGCTTAGGGTTTTGTAGAATTTCATGATAAAAGTGTAGTTTTAATATTTCTCATTCATGTGGTGTGTCATTACCTGATGAAATCGTTGGAGTAACTTTCATGCAGGAGATCTCATGTTGAAATCCATACTAGTAACCCCTCTTTGACTCACTTTTCTTCTATCATCTTCTTACCTCTCTGCCTCATGAAAGGATGCCAAAGTGCACATATTCAGCCTTGGCAACCTCCAAAAGTTCAGGGTGTTAATATCTATATCCCCCTGCTTCACTCTCACTACCATGCGCCCCATCTACACCAAGGGCAAAAGAAAAAGAAAAAATTCAAAAAGAAAACCAAAAGATTCTCCGAATGTAATAGCATATAAATAAAGAAAAGATGAGTGCTCTTGCGTAATAGCACTCCAAACTCTTACCACAACCCTTTCTTCCATTTTCATGGCCATTGAGCTAGGAAACTTAAAACCCTTCTCAAATTGCCCTTTTTGCAGCCACGTGGGTTACTTAGTGTGGATTTACATATGACATTAAATGCATGAATGTAAATAGAAAGATTAGTCATTTTTATCTTTGCCACCATGAAACAGTTTATCTGGAGTTATATGACAACTATGTGGATTAATTGTGTATTCTATGCTCTATATATGAAGTTTGTGTGCTCAGTTCTTTAATCATGATTGGTTTGTGAAAGAGGAGATGAGAGAGGTGGAATGCATGTACCTAATTGTCATTGACCCCATTTAGTCAATATTCATATGTTGCATTGCATTTGTCATTTCTTGATTGTTGAAAAATTAAAGAAAGATTGAATTGGAGAATACTTGAGGACAAGTCTATTTTGAGTTTAAGGTAATGATGCAGCCCTATTTTAGGGAATGGTTGTGTGTCTTATTGCACTTTAATCACATCTATAACTACTAGATTACATTATATCCCCCTTAATATGCATATTTGTGTAAAATGCACTTATGGATGTAATTTGCATGTTTTTAGGTATTTGGACCATGCTTGGATGGAATAGAGAGAGAGAGAAATAATGATCTTTGGTTTCTCTACCCTTAGAGAGTCCCAAAGTGAAATCCAAGGCTCCCTCAACCTACCTCTAGTGGCCAAAGCTCAACTGAAGCAAAGATGTCCAATGATGAACAAAGAACAAGTTCTAAGTGATGATGAAGAGGCTAACACATCCGTGGTACGGTAAAACAGCCTGATGACCCAAGAAAAATCACATATAAAACATTCAATTCAAGGTTGAGATTCAAGTTCAGCAACATGGTCGTGCAGCACAGTATGGTCATGCTAACATGACCCAAAATGGCAGTGACATGCAGCATGATCATGTTGTAGAGAGATTAGAATGGTCACAACATTGAGAATAGGAAGCCAACCTCATGGCCATAACTATCTCAGTGACCACCACGGTTGTCCTACCCATGACCCACCACAATTGTGGAGACCACCACAGTTGTTCCACTAGCCTTCCAATTTCCCAAATTTTTGTAGTAACCTTTTCCCATTTCCACCTTGGTCATTCCACTCTACCACCGTCATGCTCACCCCAACCCATCGTGGTCGTGCTGGCTAGCACAACCGTGCTACATACAACCCTAGAAATAGACTTGCACTTCATTTCCTATTTTACCCCCAATTTACCTAGTGCTTCCCCACCACCTATATATACATAGGTGGTGGGTGGAGCTCGAGGTTAGCCACTATTAGACTAATTCAGCTCCCCAATTTCTCCCCCTATCCATTACCACCTCATTCCGCCTCCATTTCACCATTTCCATAACTAAATCCCTAGTTTTCTAATGTTTTAGCCACTTTCCACCATACATCCATGTCGTTCACCTACCTTGGAGGATGGAGCTCAAGTTACAACTACTAGGAGGTGGATAAGGAGGAGTCTTCACCAATCTCATCATATCTCTTCACTCCTCTCCTCATTCTTCTTCCTTTCTTTTTGTATTTTCTTGTTCTATGAGTAGCTAGGCCCTGGTGGGCTATTTGGCACTTAAATGTTACTTTGATACCAAGTTGGGGGGAAATGATATGTAAACATTATGATTTCATTTGCTGATGATTGTGTTCTATTTTTATCTCATTCCTCATGAATCACTTTGTGGTTTGTTCTTGAAATCACCAAGATTCTAGGAAAATGGTTTATATGTGGCTCTTTTTATGAATTGCTCCTAAGTCCAATTAATGGATCCCTAGTTAGCTATTCACCTTCCTACATGCTAATAAATTCTCCTACACCTAGGTGAGAGATATAAGTAGCTAGCATAGAGCATTTTGTGTAATTAAGTTTGGAGCCTTCTCAAGGCTAGAGTGCGGGTGATGTGAGGTCTAAAACCTCATTTCCACCTTGCATTCCTACCCTCGGACCCTAATTACCTTAAAAGTCCCCATTCTAGAAACCTAGGATTGCTAGACCCTAATTGAATTCCACCTAAACTCTAACCCAATTGAGCCTCGTAAGGGTGGTAGGGGGTGTTAGGGACTAGTTCCCCTATACACACCCTATCTTATCCATGGTCAGTTAGTATTTTAGGGAAATTCATTAGCCTCTAGTTTGTTGTTTGGTTTGGTAATATAAATGAAAAAATAATTTTTATATGTTATCATCCCCAGCACAATTGACAAGTGCATCCCCCAAACAACCCACACTTCTCTTGGTTGCATTAAAACCCTAAATGCCTTCTTGTTTAGCTAGTGTTATCTTAATTAGCTCTTGACTTGCTTAGTTAGATTCTTACCTTGCCCTTGCATTGTTCTTGCTAGTCTAGGTCTTCAATTTATCTTTTGACTAGTTTTCTAGCTTAGCATAGTGTAGACATCTTCTTGCTTTCTTTAATATACTTGGCTTCCTTCTTTGCTTGCCTTGTATTTTCTTTCTCATTAGAATTAACTGTCTAGGGTTAGCTTAGGTTTTAATTCCTTTTTTTTCTCCATTAATAGATTTCTTGTTCATCATTAGTGTAATCAACAAATCAATCATCAAATTCTTAAACTATACACTCCGCAGTGGGAACCTAGCCAAAAGTAACCTAGCTCTAGTGCCCCATTTTCTCTTGGGTTTGACCCCTAATTTGCCGCCCTCCTATACTACGACATGACCTCATGCACTTGCAAGTAAGTGTGCTAGTCTATGTGAGTGAGCCTATTAGGGATTTATAAATTTGAAAGATCCCAAGTGTGTTGAAAACCCCTTTAGGGTTGCATCTAGTCACCATTCAATTTATTAGTGTGTGGCCCTAAGGGAAAAATGCACCAAGCTCTGGCATCATTGTTGGGGATAGAAAGTGCCATAGCTACCTAGTAGTTGTGGTGTTGACGCTCCCCTTTGGGACTGTCTTTTTCTAGTTTATTTTTCTGTGTTAGAGAAACACACCAAGCTTTTTGGCACTATTTTTGGGGACAAGAAGTTCCATAGCTACCTAATAGTTGTGGTGTTGAATCTCTCCTTTGGCACCATCTTTTACCAGTTTGTTTTGTTTGTGTTTGTGAAACACACCAATTCCCCTTGGGTAAGCCTCATGTAGGCTGTTCCCAAGAAAGGTGGCACTATAATTGTGATGATTGACAAGTATAAAACTCGTTCCCAACTGCACTATCACATAGTGTAGGATGTACATTGAGTACAAGAATCTGAATAAAACTACGCATAAGGACCACTTCCCTCTTCCCTTCCTTGATCAATTCCTAGAGCATTTGGCACATCAAGAATTATTCTACTAATCTTGAGAGATACTCCCAATTCTATTGGATTACTATTCATCCCCATGACTAAGAGAAGACCACTTTCATTTGCCCTTTTGGAACTTATGCCGTTAGTAGGATGCCATTTGGGTTGTGCAATGCCCCCACTACCTTTTGGTTTTATGTAGTAGCTATCTTTGCAGGATTGAAAGAAACTGTGATGGAAGTGTTCATGGACAATTTTCCTATTTACTACAATTCATTTGACTCTTGTATACATCACCTATATCTTATACTAGAAAAATGTGAACCACATATCATGCTGATTTGGAAGAAGTGCCACTTCATGGTGAAAGAGGGAATTTTCCTTGGCCACAGGGTGAGTAATAAAGGTATTGAAGTTGATAAGGAAAAGATTGAAGTCATTGCAAAACCGACACATTGTCAAATGCCAAGGAAGTTTGTACCTTCTTGAGTCAAGCATGTTTCTACTGTTGGTTCATCAAGGACTTCTAAAAAATTGCAGAATCGACTACCAATCTTCTTATGAAATATGTTGTTTTTTTTTCCTTTGATGGTGCTTGCACATAAATCTTCACCAACTTCAAGGTTGTCCTCACTACCTCACTCATCATCTGAGAACTGGATTGGTTTCAACCTTTTAAGATCATGTGTGATGTTAGTTGTTATATTGTGGGAACAGTTGTAGGATAATGAATTGACAAAAGGCATCACATCATCTACTATGCCTCTAGGACACTTGATAAGGCACAGTAGAACTATACGAGAACTGAGAAGGAATTTCTTGCCACTGTGTATGCCTTTGAGAAATTTTGATCATACTTCATTGATTCAAAGGTGATTGTCTACACCAACCATGTACCATCCACTACTTGTTAAAAAATAAGGATGCCATGTCAAAATTGATTCAGTGGGTCCTCTTATTATAGAAACTTGATTTGGAAATATGTGAAAAAAAGGGAAGTGAGAACGTGGTGGTTGATCCTCTCATCCATATACATCTTCATGACAATGATAGAATACATATTGATGATTCTCTTCCCAATGACCAGATCATGAAGTCCTCTTCTGTTATTTTATGGTTTGTAGATCTTGTTAACTACCATGTTGCATATATTACACATGAGTACACAGGCCTCTCCAAGAACAAATTACTACATACATCGAGCACTACTACTGGGATTAACCATACATTTCTACCATTATGTTGATGGTCTATACAGATAATGTGTCACTAAATAAAAAGGGAACATAATTCTTGAACAGTGCCACTCAGGTCAAAAGGGTGTCCACATGAGTGCTAAGAAGATATCTTTGAAGATCCTCTAATGTGGATTCTATTGGTCCACTATTTTCAAAGATGATTACAAGTACATCTTTCCTTGCAACCAATGCCAAAGATCTGGTAACATTTCACAATGTGTTGATATTCTTGTAACATCTTGGGAGGAATTAGGGGTATTTGATGTTTGGGGAGTAGACTACATGGGTCTATTCCCCCCTTCTTATAGCTTCTCCTACATTCTTGTTGCAGTGGACTATGTCTCAAAATGGGTTGAGGCAATCTCCACCATCAAAAGTGACTCCAAGCCTATTATGAAACTCTTCAAGGTTATAATTTTTCCTAGGTTTAGAGTAACATGTATGGTCATTTCCAATAGAGGATTTAATTTTCTAGAAAAGAAGTTTTAGCTTTTGCTAGAAAAGTTTGGTGTTTATCATCAAGTATTTATTCCATATCATCCTCAAACTAGTGGCCAAGTCGAGGTGTCAAACTGAAAAATCAAGTCCATCCTTGAGAAAATTGTGGGAAGAATAAGAAATTATTGGGCACTGAAGGTTAGTGATGCCTTATGGGCATACCAAACTGGGTTCAAGACGCCCTTGGCCCCACTCTATTCTAGTTGATCTAAGGCAAGTCTTGCCATATCCCAATTGAAATGGAGCACAAGACCAGATGGGCAATTCGATTCATGAATTCCTATTAGTTTCTCATCGAATAGAATCACATCCTTCAATTGCAAGAGATGACTAATTGTGCATGTCCGCCTATGAGAATGTATGTATCCACAAGGAATGGACCAAGATGTATTATGACAACCATCGTAAGTGAAAGGACGTTCAAGTGGTAGACCAAATCTTACTCTATAACTCCTGCTTGAGATTGTTTTCTGAGAAACAATGATCTGGTGGCATGGGCCGCATCTTGTGAAGAATATCTATCATCATGGAAAACTTGTGTTATGGAAAAATATCAAAGGTGAATTTGTGGAAAAATTCCATCGACTGGAATGATACATTGTGACCTAAGACTTTGCAACAAGGGAAGTGACTCCACTTCCTCTTACTAATATGGTCACAATTTGAGAACCCAATTGTCGATCCATGACATTAAACAAGGCGCTTATTGGAGGGCTACTTGAGGGTTATCTAGTTAGATTTCTATTTTTTTTAGACTAGTTAGATTGCATTCCTATTTTGTGATTTTTAGCTCTTAGTAAAACACTAAATAATTAGTCTTTATTTAAACTTTTCTTATAGTCTATCTCTAATTGAAAGGAAATATGTTGACCCCTTGGTCGGACGACCGGACCAGTTTGTCAGCCGACCACAGGTGTCCATTTTTGCATAGGTATCAATCACAGGATGATTGAGAAACCATTCTCTCTAGTCAACCAACCTGCATGCAGAAGGTGTTTTCTCCAAACTCGTCATTGCCCAACCAGGCTTGCCGGTTGAGTGGCCAAAGAGGTCCTAAAATTGTCAATATTCATTGAAACCAAGGCACTAATCAAGATTGTTTTATCACACACACAAATTTTCGTCCAAGCTAAAGCCCAAAAATGTTAGTGACTTTTGTCTCATTGAATTCGAAGGATTGTATACTAACCAAGCTTATTGCATTGTTGATTGACTTGGAGAAATTCTAACTTGATCAGACAACTAAAGACCATGTGATTGACCGAACAATTCCTTTTGATCATCCAATCAATGCTAATGAGATTGCCTGACCAACACATGAGCTTCCTCACCACACAGGTTCCTTGTCAGCCAATCCGATCTCTCTAGATTTCTTGATCAATGGTTCAATACCTTTATAATCAGGTTGGAGCAAGGGAGTTTTCATAAAAGTCTTGATCACTCCCTTTTCCTTGCAGTTGATGTCCCCTTTATTCCTCTCGCTCACTTTCTCAGTTATGGTTTTGGGCCACTGCAACCATGGTTTTGCTATTTTCCTCTATGTGCTACAACGTAGCCTCTTTTTCCACTACAATCAAGCTCATGTGGCTTGGGTGATTTGAATTGGCATCCTCCCTTAGCTCTACTCGCTTTTTGCCCTTGCTCCTTCTTTAGCTCCTACGGGGACAAGAACCACAACAATTTGTTCTTTCATGCACATATTTGGGGAAGACAAATCTATTAATTGTTGATTTGGGACAAGACACCAGGGTGGGCCAATGATCAGTGGTCCAATGCACTTGTGGGACTTGTGCATCCTCTCCCCCCTCTCTTTCACATCAGTGAAACTAAGACGTCATTGAATCACAACCTAGACCATGATGGTCCCTCATTGTACAGCCCAGAAAATTTGTGATAACTACCATCTCCCCCTCTCTAATTTCAAAGGAAAATGTCCAACTTTTTATAAATGGTATAAAATCAAACTTTGTACATGTAATACATGATTTTTATTAGAATTATTATATCTATCCAATAAAATTGGTTTCATGCCCTAATTTGTAGCTCTTTTGATAAGATAATATACTTTATCTCTTGTATATGTTTAGTGATACTAAATACTCAACCATGATCTTTTATGCCTCAAACCATCTTTATGACTATAGACTAGAAAATTTTGATGAATAATAGACCCAACTTCAACATTGACCTTGTATATGTAACATAATGTTACCATAAGACACTAAATGTGTATCAATGTGGACTTTTATTCTAAGACCTATAATATTATGCTCAAATGTTACCAAATCTACTTTCTCTTAGGAGCCTAACATTTTGAAATATTTTTTGAATGGTAATGTTGATAAGAATAGTCCCCTAGAGAAGATGTCTACCTCCCTGATCCATCACGTGGTGGACAATGATGGTCACCATTGCTATCTCAATCACTTATAATTGGAAGATTTTGTTTGATCTAGGGATGCCACAAGGAGACTGCTTGCACTTTTATAGACTTGACACTTGCATAGGGATAGGTCAAAGGGAATTTGGCATAGGGATATATAAAGTGGTGGTGTAGAATTAGAGATACAGCAGGGATGTAGGCTGGGATTCATATGATGAATGATGCAACATGTATGATGTAATGTAGGTGAATGTGAGGATTTATATGATGGTACTTAGGGTTTGTAAGATGTCCCAAAATGAAGAGATTCAATTTTTGAGGTTTTCAACACATCAGGTGGTTGGTTATGAATCCTAATAGTTTCATTCCTTCTAGGTTAGTTTTAGGGATCTTCTGCTTTGTTACTAAGATGAGTGTTCAAAAGGTTTGGTTTTTCTTTAGAGATGGATACTTAGTTGATGAATGCATATTCATCACTTGTTCATTGTGATTTCTAAATTTGTTCTTCTCATTTTAGTTGTCATTTGCATCATGATTTACTTAGTTTCATCATTTTTTGTCCTTATTTTATATTATCAATTGATTACATTTCTTGCTCTTATGAAGAATAAAAGGACACATCTGTTGGATCCTAGGATGGGTGAATGGATGCTCTAGAGGGGGGTGAATAGAGATAAATGCACTTAAAAAATTCATTATACCTTCAAGATATATCATAAGATAAGGTTGCTATATAGGGAATTTGAGTGCAACTAAAACATACATAGCAAGGGAGGGAGAGACTCAACAAGCACCAAGTACCAAGTGACAATCTATGTAGAGTGGTTCCATACTCCAAATTAGGAGTATGTCAGTCCACTGCCTAGAGAGGTTAGCCTCTAGGATTTCTAAGTGTGTCTTCCTCTATATATTCACTCATAATAGTTACAACACATGACTCACCAAAGGACTTACCTATCCAATACAAAGAGTCTTCAACCTTAACAAGGACTTACCCACTTTGCAACGAGCCTTCAACCTTCTCCAAGGACTTACCCACTGTGCACAAGTCTTAAGCCTTCTAGGAATTACCAACTATTCTTGGATCTTTAGCCTTTGACTTCACCTTCACTCGGAGAAGCTTTCACCAAGGCCTTACCCACTTGAGCAAGGAGTCTTATGCCTTCACCAAGGGCTTACCCACACTTACTCCAAGTTTTTGGCCTTGATCTTCACCAAGGGACTCCTTTCCTTGTTCTTCTTCACCTCACTTACCCAAGAGAGATGACCTTCATCTTCATGGTTGAAATGAGAGATGGGGAGGTGGTAGAAGTGAGAGCCTCATAAGATATACATGTAGGATTAGATCCCTTACAAATTTCCTATGCACTCTAATGGATGTAGCAAGTGATTAATATTAGAGAGAGAGGAGGCTATAGGATGCACTCAACTATACACTAGGAGCCTCATATAGAGTTTTGCATTGAATGCTCAACCTTGGAATGAAGCCCAAGGGTTACTATTTATAGTTGGGGATGCCTCTTAGCCTTTAGGAACACTTAAGAATGAAAACTAGCCATTTTGTGTCTTACAATGGATATATTTTCAATTGTTGCAACTCCACGATGGCTAGAAACACTTTTCTGTACTTTTATGTATAGTGATATCAGTCGAGTTTCTATAAAGGTAACTCGATTGGATGCACTATGAGACAAAGCTAATTTGACCAATCGATCGAGTTTTTCCTAATAGGAACTCGATCGATGGATTAAAACAGTTTTGTTCCAGTGTAGTGGTCGATCGAGTTCTGAGTATACGAAACTCGAATGAACCATGGCATTCTCAAAATCCACCAAGGGTCGGTCAAGATTGTAACTCGACCAATAAAGTGCATGTAATGAATTTTGGGAAATGTCATTAAAGTGCTTAAATATTTGATTTAAGAGCACCTAATTTTTTCTAAGATTAATTATAAGTCATACAATCTTTGCAAGTGATTTACAACATACTTCGAATGGATTTACATCTTATTCCACAAAAGTAAACTTGCATTGATTTTGACTTGTCTTTTCTCCAAGTTGAGATGCACAAGATAGGGCATTTGGAGTGTGTCCATACCTAACCTGAAATCACTCAAGTAGAGACATTAGATACAAATAAGTGGAATGGTTTAGTCATCATTAAAATAAGGGTTTAGTCAATTTAGACCTTGAGTCAACATTGACCTAGAGTCAACATTATCCCCCTTTTTGAAGATGACAAACCATTTCATAAATGTATTGAAAGCATTTAAGTCAAATCATACCTTTAGATAAACCTAGGGATTTCAATAGAATTGAGTTCATATGCTCCCCCTCAATTGATGCTCATGGAGTTCTCATACTCCCCCTTAATGGATGTTATTTCTCCTACATGGTTAGCTTTCATAACACTTATAGAATACTATGTCTTCTACTCATATATGTTCTAGACATATATGTCTTCTTCCCTTTACATTGTCCTCTTTACATAGCATCATGCTTCTTCTCTTTATGTAAGACATGTCATCCCTGTCTTTCATTAAAGGAAGACATACCTTCTCCCCCTTTGTCATTTCAAAAAGGTGGGGGTATGAACAGATAAGAAACATCACTTATTAAAAGAAAGGAGATAAAAAAGTTATAAAAGGAGAGTAGAAGAGCACATCTAGGGGCTTGTCCAAGCATAGAAAGAAAATCAAATTAAAGCATGCACTTGAACAACCCATAATGTAAGATAAGATGATTTAGAAAACAATAAATCGCAATTTTGACCCTCAAGATGATGGAATTCACCCAAAAAATGTCAGGGTTCATTGCAAAGCAATGCGTCTTGCTCAGAAGGCCATTTCTGCATTAAAAAACACTAGTCCTACATCAAAATCTGACACTGGAGCAAAATCTGCATAAAATTCAAAGATGCTCCAATATCTACATACAATGTATGTCTATATGTTCTGCATCACAATGCTATGTAAGCAACTCAAGATAGTAGATACACAATTCAAGGAACAAGCTTGACTAAGTATGAAACAAGATACAAGTATAGCATATAGTAGAATACCACTTGATGAAAAGAACTAGAACTACATGTAAGTAGGCAACTAGTAGATGTTATTAAAAGTTAGGACTACTAGTAGGATATAGATCATAGTAACATACACAATATAAAGCAAGCATGAGTAGAAGTAGAGAAATATCCAAAAAAGGAGATAAATAATTTCAGAAGCATGAAAGATTATTACTCACTAGGAAATATGTATTATTACCAAAAGATGAATACTACTAGGAACCTCAAGGCTGTATCCAAACAAGATATACAACTATATAGATGTTACAACCCCACCTCCTGATAACCCCCAATTAAGGGAGACCGAGAGGTCGAAGCCGCACCCATGACTTCTGGATCAAAGGTTTGGCAATTAACCAAGAATAATTATCAAATTTTAACATACTATACTGAAAGCTGTAAGAAAATAAATTTTTGCATACCTTTTTGAAAACTTGGATCTCTAAACTTCTATCCACACAGATACTAATCTATCTAATCCTCCTCTGCACTTTAATTCTCATTTAGTACCACATGTGCCACTTTATTGTTTGTTCTTTTCATTATACCTAAAACGCCGACAAACAAAACGTCGGTAAGCCGAAGCTGGTATGTGGGGGAACAAGTAATGTTCAACTATGTTAACAATATAATCACTCAATTAATCATTTAACAATCAAGATTACGTTTTAAGCCAAACTACTCAATCCATACCTATCCACAACTCTGTGTTGTCCCTGTAAGGACTTATATGGTACCTCTGTAAAGGTAGACTTGATGGACTTACCCTCTAGGCAGCCCTATACTAAGTCATTCATGACCTTATGGACCTACCCTCTAGGTAGCCATATACCAGGTCAGCCATTATGACACAGAGGGGACCAGGATCTGAGCTAGAAGGCGTATACCTTATGTGATAGTCATAGTCACTTTATAATTGCAATATGAACATCCAAACAGTTTAGTTGCATTCAATGCGATTAAACATCTGGGAATCCATCGGAAAATCTAAAGCGGTTATTCATAATCGTAACCACATACCTGATTTGATGAATCATGCAGATTATTCAACATATACTTCATGTGTATACAATCAAGTCAATCAACAGATCCAAGCAAGTAATTCAATCATTACATAGTTCCTGAAATAAATATGTACTCTATTTATTACACACTTTATCAAGAAACTACTTTATTGACTTGGATTCACTTTCTAGTGTTTCTAATCCGCATTAGTATTCATTAGGGTTTCTTAGATCAATTTCTCAATTTTATCCCTTTTAGGTTAACAAACCCTAAGATATCCTTTTCCATATTTATGAACCTTAATTGTTCAACTATCCATTTAATAGTCTTTTATTGTCTTAGGATCATCACATCCCTATTTATTCATGGATTTGAACATTTAAATAATTAAAAGACATATTCTCCTAAGTTAGGGTTTTCAAGCTCATTAATGCATATTCATGCACGAAACCCTAAATTAAGCCAATTATATAAAAAGATCATCTTTTTAGATCCTATTTTTACTTTTATTAACCACATGTTAATATTGGCTTGAATTATCCAATTAATGTCATTAAGTCCATCTATCATCAAAACCAAAGGTTTTCCCTTAATTAAATCATTAAAGATGATAACTTTATGTACTTTTCACATTTCAAGCATATTTATCCATATAAACTCTAAATTAGATCAATCACGTGCAAAGTTCTTCCTTTTTTAACATAATGTACCGTTTTACATTTAACATGTTAATATCAACTCTAATGACCCATTAAACCCTATTAAACACTTTATTCATTTCAAAATAGGGTTTCTTAATCATCATTACACTAAAGTTAATAACCTCTATTACTTTTCGAATTGCAAACATAATCAGGTTCCAATTATATTTTTAATGGATTCCTCTCGTTTTTATGAGCAAAATTCATGTATTATATGTTCTCATCGGAGCTACCAATTAGGAGTTATGATTTTTGTAATAAATCACTTACCACAGACAATAGCAAGCCGACACGTGCCTCCTTCCATGCAACTTATGCGCCCAAATTGGAAACATAACTAAAAGACACAAACGCCCCTCCTTGAGTGGTCAGCTCCTCAATGCCCGGAGGGGCATAACTGTCCAACTCGCCTTGGTCACCCCCAACCTCAGGAACCCTATTCTACGGCCGACTATAGCAGCGCGCAAGGTTTCTTCCTCGCCTGCCCCGCACCCCTAGAGCGCCTACTTCGACCCCCTTGACTTCCTCCGCCCTCTTTCGCCTTCCTCTGCACCTACGGGGGTCCGTAGTTGCGGCTGAGGTGGTCAAAACTGGGCCGATGGCCGCGCCCTTCGCTGCACTATCCTGCAGGTCCGCTGGGAGATATGAGCAAAGATGGAAGCCAGGTAAATGTGGCTGACCACCCCGGATCTTTGTGGTGGCTTCATGCTTCCACCAAGATCACGCCATAACTGTTAATGCCCCCAAAACCGCTCTATACATTCTCGGTTAGGGTTAGCATGGGGAGAAGAAGGAGGAAGGGTTGTATCGCGTGGGATCTCTCTGGGTCTCGACCAGGGTTTTACCCCCTTCTTATAGGGTGAGTGTATCCACGTTCATAGGCGTGGATCCAAGAGAAACTGAGTTTTCTCTCATAAGGAATCCTATCACTTCCATGAGAAGTAATTCTCTCTCTCCTACTTATTTCCTTGTTTATCCTCATGCTTTGTTTATTAGGAAATTCGAGAATTATCATTTTTAATATCCTTACTCTTGGCTTTTAATTCATTGGCCATGTATTTCTATTTTCTTTTAATAGAAAATACTCCATTTTTATTAATACTACATATTTCCTTAATAATGCAACACATTATCCTCTTATTCTGCCTTTTTAGTATTTTCTCTTTCTTTCCTCTTTATTGGGACTCCTTGGATCCAATAAACTCTATGATTTCGAAATTCACTTTCAAGGATACTTATTATCCTTCTAGATGCATCTAAATGCATTATTCCACATTATCTTCTCATTAAAATATTTCCTTTTTGAGGATTTCTTAATTTCTCTTTTATTTTCCTCATGGGTATCCCTTTTATCATTAGAAATCCTTGGGATACGAAATTCCACAAAGGATAACTCAATTATCCCTCTTTTCACTTGTTTTCCACATTTTATCATTATTCTCAATTTCTCTCTTAATAAATAAATACTTATTTGATCTTTTCTTTTCTTTTTGCCTTTTCTTCGCAATCTTGGACTCCTTGGCACCCAAAGATCCCAGAGGCACGAAATCCTCTTGGGATGTACCTTCTAGAGGTTTCTACATATCCATTTACTAATTGAATTTCATTATTATTTGGGCCCAATAGCCAATAAAGCCCACAACACAAACATCAAGGCTATTGTAAACGAAATCCATTTATTTGAAGCAAATTATCTCATTATTTGTTAAAATATCTTTAATATGAGAAATTACATTTCTCGTCAAATGAACCCAAAATTAGGGGTTGTAACATCCTTCCCCTCAAGCAAACAAACAATTCAGGATAAGACTTTTCCATGTCCATCATTGGCCCCTATGTGGCTTTACCATACTCATGGCGCATCCAAAGAACCTTTATCATCACATATTCTTTTCTCTGAGTTCTTTCATCCTGGTGTCTATAAACTACATAGGTGACTCAGGCCATTTCAGCCTCCCTTGGGGCTCACTAGGTTCATTGCTCAGCACATGGTCGGGGTACCTCACATAGTGCTCTAAATTGGACACATGGAAAACATCTCACATAACTCTATCCTGAGGGGTAGGGTCCACCCATCCATCTCTAATGGACCCATGTATCGGGGACTCAGCTTTCTCAGCTGCAGCTCAGAGGGGTCGGACTCTCACATTATATTCTCCCACAATGCACTGTATGTTAGTCTACTTTGCATCTGCTCATGACTCTCATCGTCTCTAGGCTCCTTTTAGCCATTGCACGATTAAAGTGACTTTCGTCTTCATGCACTGTGGTCCTTTTCTAATCATCATGTGGTCCTTTCACCAACATCACCTTACTGAAGTGGTGACCGACACAACCTCCCCTACAGAGCTTCTTATATAGAATCCTGATACTGGCTATGGTGGTCATCATCACATCTTTCATAGGACAAGAACTGTCTCTAGCTATCACCCTGAACGAGCACATATGCTCTCATCAGACCCTTTAGTCTGGATCATACTAACCATTAGCTAAGGGTGATAAATTGTACTAACATCGAGTCCTTCATGCACCTACTTCCATCTTTTGGAAGGGAACCTTTAGGCCAAACTCAAGAACCTTTGAACTCACTTCATAGTTGGACTATCTCTCTCTCATGGGTAGTTCAACCAGATCTGTCCCTTGACAGAACTCTTTCCTTCTCATGTCATCTAGGTAAGGCGAACTACCATAACCCATATTGCATCTCGACCTTCCTTGATCCAGGGGAGACTTACAACACCCATTGTGATGAACTAGCTTTCTCTTTTGGGGACTTTTTATCCTTTATAATAATGCACTGGGGTACTGGTGTTCGTCCTTTACCCTTGGCTTGCATGGACATATACCACATGCAACTTTATCTTAGGTATTTAAAGTACCACTATCACTTATTATCTTGGTAGTACCACGGTATATGGTGACCATGATCTCTTGTATGTCATTATTCTTCAAGATCAATACCTCAAAAACCCTAAACCCTTTTATCGGGGTTTCATCACTTTCTTTTCCAAAGAAGTGCACTTGCGGTTCTACCACCATCCTTTCATCATATCAAGGACTAGACTAGCTAACCAAACAACCATTAACTTTTCAATGTACCTTGTTACATCGAAGTGTTATCCAAACATCTCTCCCTTTCGAACTTAGGGTTAGCCAAACAACCTCTTCTAGCTTCTAGTCAAACAAGTCAGATGTATCTCAACCAGAGCATCCATTACCACTTCACATCCTTAGGTAATAGGTAACGTTGAAGACATACACTTCCATGTATTTCATTTATCGTCTCACCTCCAACTCTCTGTCTATCTTCATTAAGAACACTCTATGATTTCATCATCATAGTGATCAAACTCAACCTGGTATCACTCGTAAGTTCCACATAGCTCATGATAAAAACATCCTCATAAGGTGACTACCTTATTCCTCTTAGTGTTTGCAAGCCATCCATGTATCATTCACTTTACCAGGGTAGGTTATCTTCTCTATCCCCATTTCTCGTGGCAACGTTCCAACCTACATCATCTCTTATCCTTGGTGTATGGCATGTGTAATGTCCTATCTCTCACTCCCATAACAAGAGGAAATAAGCATTTGGTTGCAGTCCAAATACAGAGTTCTTCCTGTTCCAAGAGTAGAGATGGTACATCCCACCTTGCCAATACACCTTTACATCTAAGTTGCAACGTGCTACATATGTCTATTCATCACAAACATCATGATATCAGACTAGTCTTGAACCTACTGAGGTTTATACACATCTCGTGGTCATCTCCTCTAGGTCTATAGGGTGACGGCACTTTTGGGGTCTTCCCTCTTCCCTCATGCATCAAGAGAGTGCCCTAATCATCTACCCTTTGGGTCCCATGAGTTCATGAAGGTGATCAATCTCCTAACCCATGGCCCTCAGACAATGATAGTTGTTACCTCCCGACCCTATGGTCATGTGCATTTGGGGAATTAGGCAAATCCTATTTTCATCGGTCTTATCCCTACCTGACCCTAGGATAGACTTAGGATTCTCCATTATAGTACATGTTCAGTTAGAACCTTACCCAAGTCTTCATCATCTCTCTTTCTGCATCCATGGGTTGGCTCACATCCTTTCATAGGGATCATGGCAACCTGCCTACCTTGGTCAAGCCTCATATCGGTTACCTCCATGGTAACACATCCATATGCACATAGAGATAGATATCTATGGGTCTGTAGGTTCATTCTCATACCAGGTACCTTTCACTTAGCTTCTCAAGATCCTATGAAACCTCCTTAGGTTACCTCAAAACCAGCCAAACTAATATACACCTTACCAAAGGGGTCCCTCTCCCAGGATGGAAGGAAAAATATCTCTTGACAACAAGGTCACAAAAGCTCTTAGGTCTAGGGTTTACATCCACATGAGCCTACTTAACCCTAGCAAGCTATTAAAGCACAGGCAGACCACCTACTGAACCATGCTAGGTCGTACTTGTCCTCTTTCCTTCAGGCTAGATCAAGATCATACCTTCCTTTATCATCGACCTAGCTGTGAGGGGTTCATCCAACATACCTTAAGATTAAGGGGCTTCCCTTTTCCTCTATACATGAGGAGTACCATGCTCGAAACTATAGCAACTTAATTCTCGTCATGAGCATTAGGTATACCACTTCCCCTCTTAGGCCTAGGAACCCTAGGTTCACTTGTAGGTGTACAACTGCATACTCTGTCTCTTAACTACGAACCAAGCATGCAAAAGGCATGACATGCATTCTTGTCATCCTTCAACTCGAGCAACACTTAGGGTTGGGTCCTCCTTCAGGACAACCAATAAGGTACAAGGTATCATAACCTGCTACTAAACCTTCCTAGGTCTAAGGAACTCTTCTTCCTACCTCAGAAGGTAAACACCTATATCATAGGCACATAGGCACCAGATGCTTCATCTTCTATCTTTAGGGTTTGGTCCCTCTAAAGGCAACCAAGATATCATCAACTATCAGGGATCGATCATGAGGCAACCACTGTCATCCATTTTTCAAGGTTTTAGGCTTCCAACCTTCTTGCTGGGTTTCTTGCTATCTCTAGAGATAACCCCACATCCAACCTCACCATTAGAGGTCCTTTCTTCATGAAGGATCAACCTCAAAAGCATGTTCTACATGGGTGAAGCCTAGGTATTAACTTATGTTTGCTCAAGATCATCCATAACCCTTTATGCTCCATCATAATTCTGTATCCAGGGTTTCATCTTACTGTCAGCACTAAGACGTGCCCTAGGTGCCAACTATACCCTACTTGCACAAGCCCATAGGGTTTCTAAGGTCCTTCACTAACATCATCATCTAAGGAGCTATCCTTTACCCTAACATGCACGACCCTTCCCAGGGTTGGGTTGCCAAAGGTGCTAGGTCACCCATGGATCCTATGGCATCCCAAAGACATGTCCTTTCAAACACCTGATCCAACTCATCTCTCTCTAACCTTCACTTAGGGTTAGGGTTAGCATCATCCTCAGAGGATGTGCCAGGTCTCTACTTGTAATGGAGATCTCGATCTCCAAGACTAACTTATCCTCCTGACAAGAAGGTCTAGCCTCAGGTCTCTTCTGAGGACATGACAACTTATGTCATACGACCTAAGCATGTATCTATTCTTTAGTTTGTGCTTAATCTATTAAGCTTATGTCCATGACATCTTATTTACATGCCTTTCATTAATTTGGTGGAGGATTCCTTAAACCTTATTAACCTTACCCATCCCTCAAGAAGGTGAGGAGAAGAAAGAAAATCCTAATCCTTTGGGTCCTTGTCAGAATTTCGTGGTGAGAAGGGATGAATAAGATGAGAAGTCCTAAAGGTATCTTATTTTGATTCATACCCTAAGACTTTGGCCAAGCAGTCACACGGATCCGGGAGTCCTCGTATTTTGACAAGCGGTGCGGAGGAAAATATTGCCAGCCCCCGGTCGTGATCCTTTTCTAGACACCTTCGTCTTTCGAATAATCTTCTAATAACTCCCTTGGGTTCTATGGAGTTTGTAAAATTTAATAATTATTAATGGTTAACTGAGGAACCCAAGCTCTGATACCAAATGTTACGACCCCACCTCCCGATAACCCCCAATTAAGGGAGACCGAGAGGTCAAAGCCGCACCCATGACTTCCGGATCAAAGGTTCGGCAATTAACCAAGAATAATTATCAAATTTTAACATACTATACTGAAAGTTGTAAGAAAATAATTTTTTGCATACCTTTTTGAAAACTTAGATCTCTAAAATTCTATCCACACATATACTAATCTATCTAATCCTCCTCTGCACTTTAATTCTCATTTAGTACCACATGTGCCACTTTACTGTTTGTTCTTTTCTTTGTACCTAAAACGCCGACAAACAAAACATCGGTCAGCCGAAGCTGGTATGTGGGGGAAACAAGTAATGTTCAACTATGTTAACAATATAATCACTCAATTAATCATTTAACAATCAAGATTACATTTTAAGCCAAACTACTCAATCCATACCTATCCACAACTCTGTGTTGTCCCTGTAAGGACTTATATGGTACCTCTGTAAAGGTAGACTTGATGGACTTACCCTCTAGGTAGCCCTATACTAAGTCATTCATGACCTGATGGACCTACCCTCTAGGTAGCCATATACCAGGTCAGCCATTAAGACACAGAGGGGACCAGGATCTGAGCTAGAAGGTGTATACCTTATGTGATAGTCATAGTCACTTTATAATTGCAATATGAACATCCAAATAGTTTAGTTGCATTCAATGCGATTAAACATCCGGGAATCCATCGGAAAATCTAAAGAGGTTATTCATAATCGTAACCACATACCTGATTTGATGAATCATGCATATTATTCAACATATAATTCATGTGTATACAATCAAGTCAATCAACAGATCCAAGCAAGTAATTCAATCATCACATAGTTCCTGAAATAAATATGTACTCTATTTATTACACACTTTATCAAGAAACTACTTTATTAACTTGGATTCACTTTCTAGTGTTTCTAATCCGCATTAGTATTCATTAGGGTTTCTTAGATCAATTTCTCAATTTTATCCCTTTTAGGTTAACAAACCCTAAGATATCCTTTTCCATATTTATGAACCTTAATTGTTCAACTATCCATTTAATAGTCTTTTATTGTCTTAGGATCATCACATCCCTATGTATTCATGGATTTGAACTTTTAAACAATTAAAAGACATATTCTCCTAAGTTAGGGTTTTCAAGCTCATTAATGCATATTCGTGCACAAAACCCTAAATTAAGCCAATTATATAAAAAGATCATCTTTTTAGATCATATTTTTACTTTTATTAACCACATGTTAATATTGGCTTGAATTATCCAATTAATGTCATTAAGTCCATCTATCATCAAAACCAAAGGTTTTCCCTTAATTAAATCATTAAAGATGATAACTTTGTGTACTTTTCACATTTCAAGAATATTTATCCATATAAACTCTAAATTAGATCAATCACGTGCAAAGTTCTTCCTTTTTGAACATAATGTACCGTTTTACATTTAACATGTTAATATCAACTCTAATGATCCATTAAACCCTATTAAACACTTTATTCATTTCAAAATAGGGTTTCTTAATCATCATTACACTAAAGTTAATAATCTCTATTACTTTTAGAATTGCAAACATAATCATGTTCCAATTATATTTTTAATGGATTCCTCTCGTTTTTCTGAGCAAAATTCATGTATTATATGTTCTCATCGGAGCTACCAATTAGGAGTTATGATTTTTGTAATAAATCACTTACCATAGCCAATAGCAAGCCACCACGTGCCTCCTTCCATGCAACTTATGCGCCCAAACTAGAAACATAACTAAAAGACACAAACGCCCCTCCTTGAGTGGCCGGCTCCTCAATGCCCGGAGGGGCATAACTGTCCATCTCGCCTTGGTCACCCCCAACCTCGGGAACCCTATTCTGCGGCCGACTGTAGCAGCGCGAGAGGTTTCTTCCTCGCCTCCCCCGCACCCCTAGAGCGTCTGCTTCGACCCCCTTGACTTCCTCCGCCCTCTTCCGCCTTTCTCCTCACCTGTGGGGGTCCGTAGTTGCGGCTGAGGTGGTCAGAACTGGGCCAACGGCCGCGCCCGTCGCTGCACTATCATGCAGGTCCGCTGGGCAATACGAGCAAAGATGGAAGCCAGGTAAAGGTGGTTGACCACCCCAGATCTTCGTGGTGGCTTCTTGCTTCCACCAAGATCACGCCATAACTGTTAATGCCCCCAAAACTGCTCTATACATTCTTGGTTAGGGTTAGCACGGGGAGAAGGAGGAGGAAGGGTTGTATCGCGTGGGATCTCTCTGGGTCTCGACCAGGGTTTTACCCCCTTCTTATAGGGTGAGTGTATCCACGTTCATAGGCGTGGATCCAAGAGAAACTGAGTTTTCTCTCATAAGGAATCCTATTACTTCCATGAGAAGTAATTCTCTCTCTCCTACTTATTTCCTTGTTTATCCTCATGCTTTGTTTATTAGGAAATTTGAGAATTATCATTTTTAATATCATTTCTCTTGGCTTTTAATTCATTGGCCATGTATTTCTATTTTCTTTTAATAGAAAATACTCCCTTTTTATTAATACTACATATTTCCTTAATAATGCAACACATTATCCTCTTATTCTGCCTTTTTAGTATTTTCTCTTTCTTTCCTCTTTATTGGGACTCCTTGGATCCAATAAACTCTATGATTTCGAAATTCATTTTCAAGGATACTTATTATCCTTCTAGATGCATCTAAATGCATTATTCCACATTATCTTCTCATTAAAATATTTCCTTTTTGAGGATTTCTTAATTTCTCTTTTATTTTCCTCATGGGTATCCCTTTTATCATTAGAAATCCTTGGGATATGAAATTCCACAAAGGATAACTCAATTATCCCTCTTTTCACTTGTTTTCCACATTTTATCATTATTCTCAATTTCTCTCTTAATAAATAAATACTTATTTGATCTTTTCTTTTCTTTTTGCCTTTTCTTCGCAATCTTGGTCTCCTTGGCACCCAAAGATCCCAGAGGCACAAAATCCTCTTGGGATGTGCCTTCTAGAGGTTTCTACATATCCATTTACTAATTGAATTTCATTATTATTTGGGCCCAATAGCCAATAAAGCCCACAACACAAACATCAAGGCTATTGTAAACGAATTCCATTTATTTCAAGCAAATTATCTCATTATTTGTTCAAATATCTTTAATATGAGAAATTACATTTCTCGTCAAATGAACCCAAAATTAGGGGTTGTAACAATAGATGTAGCAAGCTTGGGCACAGAGGAAGCAATTTAGACACAACCAAGAGATACAAAAAGATCATCATCAAAACCTACAAAGCAACTCAAAGAAAGTAATTGCAAGATATAAATATACCAATATAGAGAAATTAGAGAGATAGAGTTGTAAGCAAGAAAGAAAATTTAGAGCGTGGCAATATGCATATATGAAGATACCAAGAGGAGTGTCATTGAATAAGGCTAATGGTTGAGAATGTCTAGTTGAGAGGGAAATTCTCATCCAAAAAGCCAACTATATATTCTGTGTGCAGTGTTGTGGGTCAAATTTTGTGTATTGACAACTCGACCGATGATAGTTGTTGGTAACATCCATTGGTGTTGGTCGGTCGAGTTTCTATCACAAAAAACTCGACCCACTACTACATTTTTGGCATGTAACGTCGATGCCCATAGCGTTGTTTTTACTAAAATAACTGACCTAATAGACTATTGCATCGGCTTTATCAAAAAAACCGACCTTACATGTTTCCCGCGGCAAAAATTCATGCAAAATTGGTTTTGCGCCTCGATCTATAGTGACGGTTTTTTCAAATAACCGATGTTATAGGGTCAACAAAAAAATGTGGGCACCGCTTTGGAACTCTAGCGTCGGTTTTTTCAAATAACTGACCCTATAGACCCTGACCTCTAGGGTCAGTTTTTTCAAATAACTGACCTTAGAGATGGTCTCAAAAATTTTGGGCACCACTTAGTCTGTAGGGTCGGTTTTTTCAAATAATCGACTCTATAGACCCTGACCTCTAGGGTTGGTTTTTTCAAATAACCGACCTTAGAGATGGTCTCAAAAAATCCAGGCACCACTTAGTCTCTGTAGCATCGGTTTTTTGAGATAACCGACCCTAGAGGTCGGGCTGATATTAGACCAAAGCCGAGCCGTGTTTCATTTCATTTTATTCATCTCCTTATTCCTGCTCCCACTCCCAAAGAGAAGCAAATCGCCGCCGCTTCCAAGGTCACCTTCCCAACCATCTCCACACCCGAAGAGAGGCAAATCAGCACCCCTTCTTGAACGACGACGCCCAACCGCCGTTTTCTTCTTTGGATGGTGACGACGCCTCCAGATCAACCACCATCTCCGACACCATGCACTTTGGAGACAACACCCATTCGCTTTCTTCCTTGAATGGTGACGACGTCTATGGCGTTGCAAGGGTCGCACACCTTCTTTCTCCAGTTCTTCTCCCGCACAAGCTCCCCCACCGTCCAGTTCTTCTCAAGGTAGCACAGTTGTCTCTTCTGCCTCACTCCTCCATTTTCTTTTTACTATCATGAAACTGACCAGGTAGCACGGACGACGCCTACGGTGTTGCAAGGGTCGCACACCTTATTTCTCCAGTTCTTCTCCCGCACAAGCTCCCCCACCGTACGGTTCTTCTCAAGGTAGCACGGTTGTCTCTTCTGCCTCACTCCATTTTCTTTTTACTGTCATGCAACTGACCAGGTAGCACGGCCGTGCTGGCTGAGTTGTAGAAACTTCAAAATTTGTAAATTTTTCATTTGTGTTGTTGCAGGTGCTATTGACTTGTTGTTGACTTGCATATATTTCTTCTTCAGACTACAAGTGAGGTATAATATTCTCACTCTCCCAATGTGCCATTTTTTTTTAGTAAGGTAAATATATTGCCAAAAAAGGGGTATAGCTAAGCTATATTAACAGTGCAAGGCATCTCGAAAAGAGACCCTAAAACAACAAAAGGCAAGGCAAACTATACAGGGGTTGTATACAAAAATCCCCAGTATGTACTTGTCGTCAAACTCAGATTATCTAAGAGTTTCTGCCTATTCTTTACATGCCAGGTTAAGTTAGTGGAGAAGATTTTGATGAGTTTTAACTCATCCATCTCCCCCTTGTTGTGTATCCTCCTGTTTCTTTCACTCCATATCCCGTACATTAGCCCCGTTATGCAGAGGTTAGCAAAACTGCATAAGGATCTGTTGTTTCTATATATATCTTTGACCCAGCTCAAAAAGTCATGCGGTTTAGGAGGACCACTATAAGACCAACCATTCCTTAAGCAGATGATAGTAAGCATCTATTTGGAAAACTTACAATCAAAGAAAATGTGATCTATCGTCTCCTCCGCCTCCTTGCACAAGCAACAGGTAGGCTCCACTTGTAACCCCCACCTTAGTAACCTGTCAGCAGTAGGTAGTTTTTTAAGCAAAATACGGTAAGCAAGGGTACTCCATTTGGGACAATGGAAACGAATCCAAATCAGGTCGGTGTGCACCTCCCCAGTAGCCAATGATATATTGGTGTTGATTAATGGTGGAGGGGTTAATGCAACCCATCCACCAATTGCATCCACACTATATAGGTTGGGGTTTTCAGCAACAAAGGCACACATAGCTCTCCAATTCTTCGAAGGGTTGCTAGCGGCAACATGAGATCTCCAGTTGTTGTATCTAAGCTTTATCCACATCCCCCAGTAGCTTTCAACAGTAGAAAGTAATCTGTCAACACACTTTTTTGTATATGTCTCCTTAATAGTCATCGGATCACCGATCTATAACCCCCCCTGTGAGAAAGGTTTAGCAATCTTTTCCCATGCAATACCATGAGCCTTTCCCGTCCAAAGAAAATTGGCAGTGAGAGATCGTATGTTGTACAAGATAGGATTAGGGATGTCCCCCATACGAGCCCAAAATCTTACAACCGCTTGGACAACAGTTCTGATCAGCACCAAACGTCCGGCCATTGATAAATTCAGCCCACTCCATTCTTCAATCCTTTGGTGAAGGCTATTCATGAGCATGTTGTAGTCACTGGTTTTTACTCTCCCCGAAGCCAAAGGGATGCCAAGATATCTAGTAGGTAGAGAACCAATCTCCATACCCGCAGCATTCTTTAATATACCTCTTCTGTTATCACAAGATTTAGAGAAGTAGACCCTTGATTTAATGGCACTAATGTACAATGAAGTCATCTTCCCGAAAGTGTGAAGGACTTTAGTCATTTCTTTAAGTCTCCTAGAATGTCTCACCGAGAAGAGGAGAACGTCATCTGCAAAAATGAGTGCAGGTTTGACTTTTACACCTTTCACCTTAAAAGTCTTCACCAAATTGTTGTTTTCCGCATCTTTGATGAGGTGGCTGAGGCCCTCCATGATCAAGGTGAATAGCAGAGGGGATAAAAAGTCCCCCTATCGTAGCCCGTTAGAGGATCTAAATAACCTTTTAGGGGTGCCATTAATAAGTACTAAGAAGGAACAGGTCTCATAGCACTGTTGCATTAGGTGAATCCACTTTTGATTGAACCCCAAGGATTTCATCATGTTGTGAAGAAAGGACCAGCTGACATGGTCATAGGCTTTGCTAATATCGATCTTCATAACAGCTTTAGCATTACATTTACTTCTATTGAAATCAATAAGGAACTTAGACGCCAGGAGAGAGCAATCTTCCATCTTCCTATCTTTGATAAAAGCATTTTGGTCATCATATATAATGTGTGGCAAGACCTCTTTCAGTCTTTTTGCAAGTAACTTAGCAATCGTTTTGTAAAGAACGCTATAGCATGTAATTGGACGGTAGTCATTCATAGTTCTCACCTCTTTGTACTTGGGAAACAACTTGATGAAAGAATGGTTTACTGCGAGGACCATGTTACCCCCTTTAATGAACCATTTGATAGCCTCACAAAGGTCGTCTTTAATGATGTGCCAATTAGTCTTAAAGAAGTGGCTATTGAAACCGTCCGGTCCTGGTGCTTTGGAGGAATTAATGGAAAAGAGGGCAGCTTTAACTTCTTCTTCATCAATGTCCCGACAGAGATCTGCATTCATGTTATCATTGACTCTTTTACTCGGTAAGTTTAGTTCCCCTTCATAGTATTCATTGTTGTTTTTGTATAATTTGTTGAAGAAATCAATAGCTTGGGAATCTATTTCCTCATGGCTATCAGCAATCCTCCCATGCTCGTCAATCAGATTGTTTATGCTATCCCTCATGATCTTTTTCTTAGTAGCAGCGTGGTAGATCTTAGTGTTCCGATCACCGTCGTTTATCCACCGCATCCTACTGATCTGCCATTCATATTGTTCCTCAGCCTTCTTAAGATTCCTGACTCTGTCTTCACTAAGGTTTTGTTCTTTTATAAGCAAATCGTTGAGGGGATCATCTCTAAGCATTGTGGTGATTGGGTTGTATTTCTCTCTGGCTTCATTAAGAAGATTTGGTATATTGATCTTTTCTTTCGTCCACACTTTCAACTTGGCTTTGGTTCTTTGGAGTTTTTTGAAGAAGCAGAACAGGGGGTCCCATCCACCCTAGGCAACCAAGATTCTTCAATGATTTGTGTGAACCCCTGCCATTTTCTCCAGAAATTCAGGTACCTGAAAGGTTTAGCTTTTTGTGGTTTTTTGATGAGGCTCACCTCCAACCAAGCATGATCACTAAAGTGATGTGATCCGGTATTGGCAACCACTCTGGGGAAAACCTCTAGCCATGCATTATTGACCAGGCATCTGTGATGTGCCATTTTTTTTACTAGTAAATCAACCAATAATAAAAATATGTATTCTTTCATATCTATATTTTTTTATCAATCACATATGTAATCATTATATACATTCCAAAAATATGAGGGTAGACATTGTGTAGTCTCAGATTGACACTTTAGGGTTTATAGATGAGATCATCGATGCATGATGTTTAACTTAATATATGTATACTTGTAGGTTCTAAAATGGCAAGTGACAAATGTCAAGGTAACTACTTTGACAACTACTTAGTCTTATATGTATTAATTTTCAACTCTTATATGTCAACTGTTATATTTTTATCTCAACTCCTGTTTATAGTAGTTTACTAACATTCAGTATAATTCATTATTTGTAGTGTCCTATACAAAATAATGACTGGGCTTGTGGCTAATGAAATATATGCAAGCTATTGTCAAACAAAGCATCATATGACACTCAGACTATAGATCAGGTAATAAAGAATAACATCATAAATTTTCAAGTAATTTTAGTCATTTTATAAAATATTAGCATGTGCATTTTCTATTACAGATCTTTACAACTCATCCTTACACACTTGATGACTTAAATGAATTTTGAAAAGAGTGGTCAGATGTTTTTCTAAATGAAGTCAATAGAGCATTGGATTCAATATGTCAGTTCTATTTATGTATGTGATTTTAGTACTCCATTCATCTCAGACTTGCAATCTATCATTTTGTAGATTATGATGTGAATATGTGTAACTCAACTGAATATATGAATCATTTTTGTTATTAATGTGTGGTTTGGAATGGTGATGGTTGAGCATCAATGCTCCCCTCTCCCATATCCTGGTTCTTCTTGTTCTTCTATTATGTTTCTATTTCTGCCATGTAGCACGGTCGTGCCACGTAGCACGGTCGTGCCACGTAGCACGACTGTGTTGGCTTCTGGTAGCACGGCCGTGTTGCTTCTGGTAGAACGGTCGTGTTGTGTAGCACGGACATGTTGGGATATGGTAGCACGGTCGTGCCACGTAGCACGGCCGTGTGTGGTTACAATCTGTAGACCTGTAGCATCGGTTTTCTTAAAAAGTCGACCTTAGAGGTTCACTCTAAGGTCGGTTTTTTAAGAAAACTGATGCTACAGGTCTACAGATTGATCTTGATAACTGACCTTACAACCTTGGCCATAGTTTCTTCCTCACTTTTACAACCTATTGGGTTGGTTTTCTTTGGTTAAAAAAACCTACCCTATAGGTAAAATTCTATAGCGACGCCCACTTAGGAGTCGATTAAAAAGTGACACTACAGGCTTAAAAAAACCGACGCTACAGACCATTTATGTACTAGTGACCAATCAAGCTGCTATCAAAACACACACACACACACACACACAGATATATATATATATATGCATGTGTGTGTGAAAACATATCTAGAGGCAAGATAAAAATATATACCATATCCAAACATGTGTATGCAAGTTAGTAATGCACTATGAATGCATTAGAAATAGTTTTTGAACAGGAGTGTGAAGAGAAACACAAAATACCACTTTTGACACAAAAACCATATGTATAGTGCACACTAACTTGGAAAACACACAATGATTGGATATTAGCAAGCATAACATTAACTTTGTGCTTACCATTGCTTTTCCACTTGTTCCCATCCTCTACACATCTCACCTTTCTTCTTTCATATGGATTGAGAAGTCAGTTTGTAATTCAATAGCTCATGTCAATCCATTTGTAAGTAACTTGCAATAAGAAAGATGAAATGGTCCCCAATCATATTTTTGGGTCTGAAGGGATTAGCTTAGCAATCCAAGTCCTATTTCTCTTGGGTGCTTTCCTAAAAGGACAACAATTAGAATAATGACCAAAATCATTGTAATAGTTGCATGTGCCCATAGCCTTGGAACTAGAGGATTCTCCATGGAAGATTGGAGGTCCTTTATCTTTGTTGTTCCTTTGTCTACCATCATACCATAAACCATGTCTACCAATTTGTTTAGTAGTATGGTGTAGGATATCATTAAGATTCTTTTTATCAACTAAGAATCTTTGCAAAGAAGTTCTCAAACTATCATTATCATGCATAAGAGAATCAATGGAATAAGACAAATTATTTATATTATCTCTAGCATGCAAAAGATCATTTTCTAGGAAAAGAGCCTTGGTCAAATAAGAATATCTATTAATATGAAGAGAATCAACATTATTCTCTCTACTAGTAGAACTATAAAAAGATTCAAGAGCATTGATTTTAGCAAGGAAGGAAGCATTTTCATTTCCAAACATAGAAATCTTAGAATGATAGATTCTAAACCTTACAAAGCCAAAACTTTGTTCTTATTTTCATATTTAAGAACATTAATATCAAGCATGAGAGACTTCACAATGACATTATGTTGTACATTATCACTATTCATGAGAGGTTGAGCTTCTAAAATCTAATCTTATCAAGCAAATTAGCATTTTCAATTTAAGAGAATCTACTTGACTAAGATAAGTATTTTTATCATTAAGCAAACAAATTATATTAGCATGTTCAAAATCATCTAATTCTATATGAAAATTATCAAGAATTCTAACAAGCTTTTTCCTTTTCTTTTTAAAAGACTTAAGAGAGGCACGAGTAGCATTAATGATGAAATTAAGGGTTCTTTATCTAAAGAGTTTAGATTTAGCTCATTTGGGTCTTTACTTGTTGAAGACATAAAAGCAAAATGGCATTATCCTTCATCACTAGAGCTTGAGCTAGATCCTCCACTTGTTTCTTCACTTGAGCTTGAGTTGGAGGAGTCACTTGAGCTTTTGTGTCATTTCTCATTCTTCTTGTACTTCTCCTCTCTTCTCTTGTGATGATGGGTCTTTTTGCCTTTTTGACAATCTATCTTGAAGTGACCCTTCTTTCCATAGTTGAGACACCAGATGGAGGAGGAAGGCTTGCCTTTGTAGAGTCTACCATTGGAGTACATGGAATATTATTCAACTTGAGAGGATGGAGAAGCTTGATCCATAATAGCTTCAGTTTTAGCCTTGATTTCAGCCTTCTTCATTCTCTTTAGGTCTTTATCCTCTTGTCTTTCAACTTATTTTCTTTTGTCAATTGTAACTTCATGGGCTTGTAAATTTCTAGTGAGCTCATCAATGGGGATATCATCAAGAGACCTTACTTCTTCAATGGAAGTCACTTTGGGTTCCCATCTCTTGGATAGAGTTCTAAGGATCTTAAAGTTGATCTCTCCTCTACTCATAGGATGACCTAGGATAGAAATACCATTCATTATGGTGTTGAGCTTTGAGTAAGTGTTGGCTATATTCTCCTCCTTTCCCATCTTGAAGTTATCAAGCAGCCCATTGAGCATGTAAACTTTGTTTTCCTTCACTTGTTGAGTCCCCTCATAAGTGATGCATATCTTTCTCCATACCTCATAGGCCGTCTCACAAGATGAAATCCGGTTGAACTTGGTGGGGTTCATGGTGGCATAGAGGATGTTGATTGATCTTACATTCAAGGTAGCTTTCTTCATTGTATCTTATCCCATTCTTCTATCTTTGTCTCCAATAACTTGTATGGATGGTCCACCATTTGCGATAGCTCAAGACTTGATCCTTAGATGTAGAATTGTAGCCTTCTTTACCAATAGAGGAAATTGCTCCCATCAAAGATTGGAAGGTTGATCAAGTATCCCCCTCCTTGGTAGTCACCCATCTTCTCCTACTTATGGGAGTATGCTTGGATAAGAGCCACTCTGATACCAATTGTTGGATCCTAGGATGGGTGAATGGATGCTCTAAAGGGGTCTGAATAGAGATGAATGCACTTAAACAAAATTCATTATACCTTCAAGATATATCACAAGATTATGTTGCTAAATAGGTCATTTGAGTGCAACTAAAACATACATAGCAAGGGAGAGAGAGATTGAACAAGCACCAAGTGACAAGCTATGTAGAGTGGCTCCATACTCCAAACTAGGAGTATGTCAGCCCACTACCTAGAGAGGTCAATATCTAGGATTTCTAAGTGTGTCATCCTCTATATTCACTTATAAGAGTTACAACACATGACCCACCAAAGGAGTTACCTATCCAATACAAAGATTCTTCAACATTACCAAGGACTTACCCACTTTGCAATGAGTCTTCAACCTTCTCCAAGGACTTACCCACTCTTGTACAAGTCTTCAGCCTTCTAGGAATTACCAACTCTTCTAGAGATAACCTTCATGTTCATGGTTGAAATGAGAGATTGAGAGGTAGTGGAAGTGAGAGCCTCACGAGATATACATGTAGGACTAGTTCTCTTACAAATCTTCTACTCACTCTAATGGATGTAGCAAGTGATTAAGCTTAGAGAGAGAGAGAAGGAGGCTATAGGATGCACTCAACTATAGACTAGGAACCTCATATAGAGTTTTGCATTGAATGATCAACCTTGGGATGAAGCCCAAGGGGTCTTATT
Source organism: Alisma plantago-aquatica (assembly GCA_963693085.1). Lineage (NCBI taxonomy): Eukaryota > Viridiplantae > Streptophyta > Magnoliopsida > Alismatales > Alismataceae > Alisma > Alisma plantago-aquatica. The sequence goes on from OY856411.1 coordinate 183,268,133, forward strand.
TATAGTTGGAGATGCCTCTTAGCCTTTAGGAACACTTACGAATGAAAACTAGCCATTTTGTGGCTTGCAACAAATATATTTTCGAATTCTGCAACTCCAAAATGGCTAGAAACACTTTCTGCACTTTTCCGTACAGTGTTATCGGTTGAGTTTCTATAAAGGTAACTCGATCGAATGTACTATGCGACAAATATAATTTGACCAATCAGTCGAGTTTGTCCTGGTAGGAACTCAGTTGATAGATTAAATCAGTTTTGTTCCCGTGCAGTGGTTAGTCAAGTTGTGAGTATACGAAACTCGACCGAACCATGACATTCTCAAAATCCATCAAGGATCGTCGAGATTGTAACTTGACCGATAAAGTGCATGTAATGAATTTTAGGAAATGTCATTAAAGTGCTTAAATATTTGATTGAAGTGCTCCTAATTTTTTCTAAGCTCAAATACAAGTCATACAATCATTACAAGTGATTTACAACATGATTCTAATGGATTTACATCATATTCCACAAAAGTGCACTTGCATTGATTTTGACTTGTCTTTTCTCCAAGTTGAGATGCACAAGATAGGGCATTTGGAGTGTGTCTATACCTAATCTAAAATCACTCAAGTAGAGACATTAGACACAAATAAGTGGAATGGTTTAGTCATCATCAAAATAAGGGTTTAGTCAATTTAGACCTTGAGTCAACATTGACCTAGAGTCAACAACATCAACTCAAGATCAAGATGGGTCTCCTTACCCATACTCATTTTCAAGATTTGCAAAGGATTCCAAAGCAAATTGAAGCTAAATAGTGCAAGTCTAGCATGTTGATCAGGTAATCAGGTCCCATGATTGGACAGCCAAAAAACACCACCAAAGAATTTCCAAGATAAGAATCAAATACATTAATCTCAATTCTTGATCAAACAATCAAAAGGTTGTCCCAATTTAAAGTAACTCTGATAAATTTTCAAGATCAATGATTATTCAATCACCCTTTGTGATCGGTGATCCACCTAAGGGTGAGGCAGATTAGTCGATCTACCTTGTTGATCAACTAAATAGCAAATATGTCACCAACCCCTAGATTGACTGATCCACATTTTCTAAAGAAACTAGTTGCCATCTCAAGCATCCACTTGATCGTGCAATCCAACCCCTAGATTGACTGATCCACATTTTCTATAGAAATCTTATCAAAATAATGATCTCTCTATCAGTCTTACTGGTTGGCCAACTAAAAATTCATTAGAAATGTTTCCAAGTGGTTGATTAGTTGGCCAGACCACCTAGTTGCCCATACTAGGAAAATTTGCATAGCTTCCAATCAGAGGCTATTATCTAACAAAAAGGAAGTTACATTCTAATTATCATTCATTGCATTCACCTATAAGTATAGAGCATGTTTTAGATCAAGGATTCAGAGGAGAATAGAAGGGACAATACCATCCTCATAGAGTTCATTAGACTCATTGTTGTCTAGTACTTTGTGGAAGACACATACCTTTATCTAGTTTTTCCTTTCTATTAGTGACATGTTTTCTCCTATCCCTTCTTGCATTTCAGTTCTTTCCACGACGATGAGGGTGTATACCTTATCATTGGGGCATGGGGATAGTCCCACCACCCATACTCCATCTTAGTTGTTATCGAACTCATTTTTTTCTCAGTGTATTAAATGGTTCTCCATTTGATTTATGTTTCCTTATTGAATTGGTCTGTCAATTAGCATATTTGATATAATATTAAGCGTAAATGCAATTAAACATATAATTAGATTCCCAGTTATGTGTATGATTCAATATGAAATCATGGAAGGAATCTTATAGGATGACTTAATTGTGAACCGAGGGTAATCAAGCCCACGGGAATTCAGTCTTTCTTGTAATTTAAATTCAGAATGAGGAGAATTTATAGGTCCTAGTTTAGTTGTTGAGATAATTGACTTGTAACGACTTGGATAGGTATGTAGGTGATGGTGGTGAAATCCTAATGTCTTAGTGTTCTTTTCATATTTATTTAAGCCATCATTTAATCTGATTATTTGCATTACAATATTTCAATCCAATTATTAGTTTTCACTCATTGTCAACAAACAATTTTTAAAATTGTTCTTACCGAGTGGTTAAGAAGGTGAATTTTAAAAACATTGCATTTTGGGTTCGACCCTTTACTACACTAAATTGATCCATATGCTTGCGGGTGAGATAGTTATAATTGTAATTAAGGTTTTAAAACCTAGGATAATTCTTCTTACGGATTTTTGTGTGCAGCAAAAGTCACATCAAATTTTGTTGTCATTGATGGACAACAAAATAGTCTTTGAACTCCATTGTTACAAAAAATTAGGATTTCCTTTCCCAATGGATAATAATTCTTATCTTCTTAAATTTCTCCTTCCTCAATTTTGACATTATCAATTCTCTTTCATGTACCAAGGTGCATGCAACGCTCTCAAATTGTTGGCTCTACACCCTTTCTGTTTGGCCCAAAAATTAATAGAACCTTTCACTGCCTGAACTGAACATTCTGAGATAGGATGGATGAGGAAAAGATAAACCATGGGGTGAATCAGGATCCAGCCACCATAGAGAAGTCCTTATCTAAGAAACAAGATTAGGCATATCCATCGGCAATAGAGCTAGAGAGGCAGCAACAGTTGAAGAAGAATGGTAGAAGTAGCTAAAAGACTTCTTTGTCCCTAAGCCTACCGATGCACATCATCTCATGGTGCCTCCCTCTATCACTTCCCCTTGACTTGATATTTCACATAGTGGATCACCATGCTGCAAAGCAGCGTCTTTGCTAGCAATAGAGGCAATGATTGCCAAGACCACCTATAGTAGTTTCTTAATCTTTGTGCCTTGAATAAGCAATTTGGCATTTTAGAAGACGCTCTTAAAATATGGTTGTTCAATTATTTCCTAGTAGAAAAGGTGAGGAATTGGTACAATGCCATGGAGGGAGACAACATCATGAAATGACTAGGCCTCTGGTCCAATTTTTAGAGAAGTATTATCTGCCATCCCTCACTTACCAAATTAGGGGCCAGAATGTGTAGTTCAGCATTGTCTCTGATGAGTCCTTAGCAAAAGTTTGGAAAGATTCAAGAAGATTCTATGTTTTTATCCACACCATGAATTATCATAGGTTCAATTGATACATACTTTTATAGAATTGTTGATGATGACACCAAGGAGTTCCTAGATTCCTCATCTGGAAGAAACTTCATGTTTTAGAATCTGACAGTGCATGGGAGGTTGTCAAAAGAGGTTCTAAAATCAATCCTTGTCCTGTTCTAGATGAGAAAAAGGAGGTGTTCTCAAGGTATCCAAAGACAAAGATAGTTCAAAACTCAAATATATAGCTAAATCTCTCAAAACTCTAGTCGTGAAGCAAGATAGCCTCGTGTCCTTTATCAAATCTTATGAAAGAAGAGGATAGACAAAATATTTGTTGTAGAAAGTGAAGTGTACAAACATCTTTTGTGAGTCTTGCAAGGTCCATGATCACTCCACTCTCAGCTTCTAACTTTTGTACAACGTGATGGTAAATAATGTCAAGGTGATAGTAGGACGAAGGGTAGAAGGAGGACCTTAATTACATCCACATCAATCCTTGACCAGGCTACTACAACTAGGATAAAACTAGAAACCAACCCACTTTTCAATATGGCAATATAGTAGGAATAGATAATGCATCATAGAGTCGGCCAACCCAAGCAAAAAAATAAAGTCGTGGTCTTCCCAGATTCTAGTATAATCAACAACAAAACTTCAGGAACCAAGGCAATTACCTAGGGAAATTTCTAGGACCGTCACTACAATCAAGGGAAATAATTTCAAAAATCAAACCATATTCCATAGATTCCACAGGCTAGTTCTTCTTCTAGGTATTACAAACTTTCATCCAATGAGAAGATTCTTCAATCTCAAGACTCCATAATTTCCATCTAATAGACCATGCTTTCTTATCAGCAAGCCTACCAAAAATCCATCGAATCTCAGTTAGCTCGGTTATATGCCTCTATACGTCCCCCCTATAGGTTCCTTTATAGGGAAACCTAAGAATAATCCCAAGCATCATGAGAGTTTGAAGGTTTTTTATAAACATTCGGTCAATGTGTACGCCCCTCCTCCAGTGAAATAATTCATTGTTCCTATTGACTTTTATGATGATGATATTGTGATGGTTAAAAAGGGATAGGAATAAGATGTAGTTTCTAATATTAATGTAGGTAAATCTACTAGTTTGGTAAATCGACATGTTGATTCTATGGAGTGAAACATACCAATTTACAAGCCAAGGCCTCCCTTTCAAGCATGTCTCAAGAAAACTAGGATGGACGCTAGATTCATGAAATTCATGGAAGCTATGAATAATCTTCATATGGACATACATTTCTTGGATGCCCTTTCTGAAATCCCAGTGTGATCCAAATATATGAAGACTTTTTTGACCAGGCTGTAAACCACTAAGGAGTATAAGATGGTAAAATTAGAAAGAACAACTTTTAATGTCATCCTCAAAAAAATGTCTTATAAGAAAAAGGATCTTGGTTCCTTTGGGATTGGTTGCTAGCTTGGTGATAATACTTGATGAAATGGGCTCTCTTATTTATATTCTAGCATTTCCATAATGTCATACAAGCTATGCTAGAGTTTTGGATTCAGTGAGATGCTCCTCGTTGCCATTACCATTCAGCTATCAGATTACTCTAAGATGAAGCCCAATGGTATAACAAAGGATGTACCCATGAAAGTTGTCAAGGATTCCTATGACCCTTATGACTTTTTGATCATGGATATTAAGGAGGATCTACGGTATCCTCTCATATTTGGCCGCCCATTCCTATCTATAGATTGATCCTTAGTTGATGTAGAGGTTGGAACCATTCTCTTGAGGTTAGGAAGAAAAATAATCAAAGTTTTGGTGTTTGAAAGTATGAAGGGTCCTAGCATTCATGAGGAGGTCTTCTTGATTGACTAAAATGACAAGCTATCTCAAATTAGACATGACTTTTAAGTAGATGAAGACCCTTTGCAAACATCACTCACCATTCAAAATGGTTTAGACATTGATAATGAGAAGGTTAGCTAATGTAGGTTCCACTTGGAATCCTATGAATTAGTTCCCAATGCTAACTCTGAGGAGCTATCTATTTTTGGAGAGAAACTAGAACCACCTAAGGCACTAGAGATGAAGGTCCTACGTAAGCAGATGAAGTATTTTTTCCCTTTACGTGTAGAAAGTTTTCTCAATGATCATCATTTAGATTTCATGCAAGAACCAAAAGTCAAGTTGATGACCAAGATGAAGAAGAGAAATGAAACCTTGGATTAAAAAATGACTAATTTGATATTGGTTGTTCAAGCTATCTATATTCACAAGATTCCCACTGTAGAGGACTACAAGCATCTAGAGACCCACAGAGCAAACTAAATCCCAATGTGAAGGAGGTTGTCTGCTTAGAGGTTATTAAATTGCTCACAACATGAATTATCTACCCCATTTTAGTTTTCCCTTGGGTACGCCTCTTCCAGGTTATTCCTAAAAAAGGTGGCACTATATTTATGAAGAATGACAAGAACAAACTCATTCCTACCCATACAGTCATAGGGTGGATGATGGGAAGTGGCTACAAGAATTTGAATAAAGCTACCAGTAAGGGCCACTTCCCTCTTCCCTTCCTTGATTAAGTCTTAGAGCATTTGGCACATCAAGAATTCTTCTTCTATCTTGACGTCTACTCCAGTTTCTGTCATATTCTAATTCATATTGATCACCAAGAGAAGACAACTTTCATTTTCTCTTATGGCACTTATTCCTTTAGAAGCATGCCCTTCGGGTCGTGAAACACACCCTTTACCTTCTAGTGTTGTATGGCATATATCTTTGTAGGGTGGATAGGAATTGTGAGTTGTTCATGGACAATCTTTATGTATATGATGACTCATTTGACTCTTGTCTCTATCACCTCTCTCTTGTACTAACAAAATTTGAAGAAGCGCATTTGGTGTGGAATACAGAGAAGTGTCACTTCATAGTAAAAGAATGAATTCTCCTTGGCCATAGGGTGAGAGATGGGGTATTGAATTTGATAAATCAAACACCAAATTCATTGCAAAATGTGTACATTTATCAAATGCCAAAGAAGTTAATGCCTTCTTGAGTCATGTCGGTGTTTACCGGTGGTTCATCAAATACTTTTTAAAAATGCAAAATTGATGGCCGTTCTTCTTTTGAAAGACAATTTCTTTTCTTTTGATGTCAGTTTCATGCAAAACTTCACCAACTTAAAGGTATTCTATCACACCCATCATACGAACATTGGATTTCTCTCAACCTTTTAAGATCACATGCAATGCTAGGGACTACACCATGTAAATAGTTATAGGCTAGCTAATTAACAAAAGGCATCATGTCATATGTTATGCCTCTAAGACACTTAATAAAGCTTAGTGGAACTGCACCATAAATGAGAAAGAATTGCATTCCATTTTGTATATATTTAGAAATCCTAACCATAACTTGTTGACTAAAGGTTATTGTCTACACCAGACATGCTGACATCCGCTACTTGATGGGAAAAAAGGACGGCAGGCCCAGAATGATTTGATGGATCCTCTTGTTATAGTAATTTGATCTAGAAATCCATAATAGTAATGGAAGTGACAACATGGTGGTTGATCAACTTCGTTGTATTCGTCTCCTTAATAGTGATGGAAGTTTGATTGATGATTCTCTTCCTAACGACCATCCCATGAATGCCTTTTCTAACACTTTGTGGTTTTCAAATTTTGTGAACTACCTTGTTGCAGTTGTTACACCTGAGTACATAAGCCACTCTAAGAATAAATTATTCCATTATGTCAAGCAATACTACTAGGATGATTCATACCTTTTCTGCCTTTATGTTGATGGCCTATATTGATTGTGGGTTACTAAAGAAGAAGGGCACACAATTCTTGAGCAGTGTCACTTGGGTACAACAATTGTCCACATGAGTGCTAAGAAGACAGCTTTGAAGGTCCTCCAATGAGAATTATGTTGGCCCACTATTTTCAAATACATTTATGAGTACATCCTTTCTTGCAAAAAATGCCAAAGATTTGGTACCATTTCAAAATGTGATGAGATTCCTTTGACATCTTGGTAGGAAGTAGGGATATTTGATGTTTGGGGAGTGGACAACATAGGTCCATTCCTCCCTTCTTGCATCTACTCCTACATTTTCATTACAATGGACTATGTCTTGAACTAGGTTGAGTAAATCTTCATAAAAAAGAAGTGACTTCGAGTATGTTATGAAACTCTTTGACAAGATCATATTTCCTAGCTTAGGAGTACCACGTACGCTCATTTCTTATAAAGGATTCCATTTTTTGGAGGTTGATCTTTTGTTGAAAAAGCTTGGTGTTCATCACTGAGTAACTATGCATATCATCCTCAAACTAGTTCTTATAAAGGATTCCATTTTTTGGAGGTTGATCTTTTGTTGAAAAAGCTTGGTGTTCATCACTGAGTAACTATGCATATCATCCTCAAACTAGCGGCCAAGTTGAGGTGTCAAACCAAAAAATCAAGGACATCCTTGAATTAATAGTAAGAACAACAATAAAAGAGTGGGCACTTAAGCTTATTGATGTCTTATGGGTATATTGGACTACGTTCAAGATGCGCTTGGGAGCCACTCAATTCTAATTGATATATGGCAAGTGTTGACATCTACCAATTGTGATGGAGCACAAAGTCGGATGGGCAATTGTATTCATGAACTTCTATTTACCTCTCTCAGAGATGGGCGCATATTTCAATTGCAAGAGTTGGACTAATTGTGCTTATCCATCTATGAGAATGTATGTAACTAGCATACCAAGATTTGGCACAATGGCGACCTGAAGTGAGAGGACATTCAAGTGGGAGACCAAGTCTTGCTCTATAACTCCCACTTGAGATTGTTTCCCAAGAAACTATGATCCTTGTGGCATGGACGATATCTTGTTAAGAATATCTAGCTTCATGGTGCATTCACCTTATGGGACAAGATCAAAGGAATATTTGTTGCAAAGATCCACCAGTTGAATAGATACATTACTAATGAAGACTTTGCAGGAAGGGAACTGACTACACTCCCTCTTGACAATTTGGTTTCAATCTGAGAACCTAGAAATCTAAACAAGATATCAAATAAGTCTCTTGTCAAGAGGCAACCCGGTGTTATATAGTTAGATTTCATATTTTGTTAGACTATTCAGATTGCATTCCTATTTGGAGATTTTGATTTCCTAGTTGAACACTAAGGGATTAGTCTTTGTTTAAATTTTGTTTGGAGGCTACTTCTAACTAATAGGGATCCTGCTGACCGCTAGGTAGGCCAACTGGACCTATTTACTGGTCAACCAAAGGGGTCCATTTCTGCATGGGACTCAATTATAGGATGATCGGCCAACTAGCCTCTCTAGTCTGCCGACCTACATGTAGATGGTGTTTTCTTCAAATTCTTGATGTCCCAATTAGGATTATAGATCGTTCAACCAATGAGGTCCCACAATTATTTGTAAACACTGGAACCAAGCGATTAATCAAGATCGATTGATCGATCACGCACACCAATTTCTCACCAAGCTAAAGACTAAAAATGACAGGGACTTTTGGTCCATCAAATTCTAAGGTGGATATGCTTGTGGATCACATATCTCAATTAATCAACCAGGAGAAATTCCAGACATTCAAACACTTAATAAGTCGAGTGAAGAACATGTGGTCAATTGACTAAGTCCTTTTGATTATCTGACCAATGCTGATTGGATTGATTGACAACTGCTTGAGCTTTCTCACCACACAAATCTCTAGCTGGCTAACCTGATCGCTCCAGATTGCCCGATCAATGGCCCCACACCTTTATAACCATGGTTGGTGCAAGGGAGTCAACATAAACTTCTCAACCCCTACCTTTCCCTAACATACGGTTACCTCTTTCTTCCTCTAACTCGTTCACCCTATTGTGAGGCTCTTCTTCCCATGCAACCTAGATCAATCAATCATGCTTCCACTAACTGGAAAAAGATGTGACATTTCTTCATGATTGCCCGGTCACCTCCCTTGATTGCCTCATTAGATTATCAACATATTCATTATGACCCTTACTTGATGTGGCATGTCAGACCATATGTTGGAAGGATCTGATTCCTCACTTTTAAAAATCTCAACCCAATCAATTCTAGGAAGGGCAAGGACAAGGCAACAACATCATCTTCCACTCACACTCCACAAAACCCGTTGGTGGCATCCAAATCTGGGACCAAAGTGAGGCATACAATCAGCATGCCTTAGACAACATGGAGTATGATGAATCCTTCACCAAGAAGGTTGTGGAGGATGATACAGCTACAATAGAGTAGTTGATCTACAACATTGATGCTCAATGGGGACCCATTGTCTGCAACATGGGCATTTCTTCTACTCCTCCCCCAACATAACCTTCTTATGTCATAAACAAGTTGTAGGTATACCCTTCTACCTTCCTCACAAATATCATTCCTCTCCCTACCAAGTACAAGGTCCTTGTCATAGAAGATCATAGTAAGTGCCACAAAGTCATGGATGTCATTGGGGTGCACTAACCCATTGGTCATGCCCCAAAACACCCATAATTTTGGGCATACAAAAGCCCTTGATGCTCATTCTTTGCCACACATGCATATTCAGCTTCTCCTTTTATGTGAGGCATGTCTTCAAGGAGCTCAATTTGGAGTTCATTGCTTTCTTCATGAAGCGCTATAGCCGCTCTAATGAGCTCAGGAACTCCTTATGAATGTTTGGGGAGGAGCACTCCTTAGACAACATCAACCTCACCTCCATCATCCATGACATTGACAAGGAGTGGAGGAAGAGTGCATCTCCGACAATCCCAACCATTACAATGACAATTTCTCAGGAAAGAAGTTTTGGCTGAGATCATTGGGCAGCTACCCTCCTTCCCTCATGGTGCCAAAGTGTCATTCATTTATATCATGGTGATCCACTACCTACATCGCATACTTCCCTACACCATATTTTCTTGTACATGTTCTCTAGGCTTAGACACCACTGTTGATCTTTACTACCTATGGAGAATATTGAACGACAAGTTGCTCAATTGGGGGATTGCACTCATTGACCATTTGCACAACTAGCAATACCAAAACATGACTTCTAAGTTCTGCAAGGGAGAAGTCATCACTTCCATCTCCTGCTACATTGGCTACACCCACATTCCCTTCATGTAGATGACAATGCAAAATATCTACCACTTGATTGATGTCAAGTATTTGGTGTCTTCAATAGATCTCAGGATTGTCAAGGAGGATGGCATCTACCACTAATTGGTTTGTGCTATGTGGGACATTCTATCACTTTGCACTAATGCTTACTTTGTGGAAGAAAATCTCAATGTGGGTGCACACATCTATCCATATATGAGGTAGCATCCACTTCTTGAGGGTGAGGTTCATGAGCCAACATCTAGCAGATGTAGTGCCTCCATGTAGGTGAATGATGAATAGAGAGGCCCTTCCTCGCCCCCTTATACATGTTGTGTGAAGCAATTTGGCCTGGCATTGTTGGGTCATCTGGACCGTATGGCTTCACCGAGCTCCAGCAGCACCTAGACCATATCAAAGGAACCCAGACCCATATGGAGTGGGGGCAGTAGAGATAGGGCCACTATTCAACCACAAGTACCTCATGCATTAGGTGCATGAATAGTGGAACACGGGCCTAGGTGACTACCAACAAGCACACACTTACTACACCAAATTCGATGCAGGATAGACATACACCTCCTCTACCTCTCAGCATCGGGAAAGCCAGTACACCTAGTTTCCACAACTTGAGGAGTCACCCAGATCTACTCTGATCCAGGATTGGTGTGATAGGCCATCATGGGATTCATTTCACACCCCACCATACCAGCTAGAACCTCTACCCTCACAGTAGTCACTGTCGTCAAGTCGACATGGCAACTGGTGGCATTTTCAGTTATCTTCTCCAACTCTATTCTATATTTAGATTTTTCTTGAGGTTGAGAAAATTTCTAAGTTTGGGTTGGATGTGGGTGGTATGTCTCCATTTCCCCCCTCCCTCTATCTTCCCCTTCTTTTCATTTGATTTCTATATTAGATTGCATCTATTTCCTTTTGTCATTTTTTCAAATTGCCATGATTACTTGCATGTACTTACCATTACCTATTCATCCTATATTTTGTTTATTTTGCAGTTTGTTTTGCAAAAAGTGAGCAATATAGTCCTTATTTGAAGGACATGAATCCTTTTTGCAAGACAAATCACAATTGTCAATGCTAGAACCTATTGTGTCCCCAATTGTCCTAAATAACATCACTCCCTGGAAAAGACGGCAAGTTGTATGGGATTCAGAGGAATCAAGTTGTAGTGTGTCTCTATTTATTATTTAACATAAACTTCTTGTGGAATTATCATAACTCTAAAATGTACATGATATGATTGAATTGGTTGTTGAAGTTTGTTCATATGCTTTGAACTCCCAATTATGAGATGCACAAGTTGAGACTCTTCTACACTTCTCACACCACCTTTTCACCCATCATCTGCCAAAAATAAACCAAAAAGAAAAAATGCATGTGCCAAAATTCAAGTTCAAGATGCCATACACACACACACTCTCTCTCTCTCACCCCTCCTCTTCTTACATATTCCTCATATGTAATAGGCATGTACAGCAACAAAAAGATGCCAATGACATACAACAAAGAGAAAAATGCAATCAATGTAATTGTAGAAAAAATAAAGCAATCTCAAATCAATTTGAGGAAAGATTTGCAATTTTCCCTTCCATACATCCACTTACTCCATTTCCTTGCCAGAGGAAGCAATCACCCAAAAATAACCGTACTTATAATTGAACCAAGTACTTGTGCCAATATAATAGATAATTGTGGAACTCTTTTAGACACCAATGATATTGTTATTGTGATGCACATGTTTTGATATGGAAACTTGTTTGTGTATGTGAAGTTAAATAGGGAATTTGAAGCTCGCCTTATGAATCTAGGAGATTGGATTTCTTGGCCATATTTAGTTGTAGGATATCAAGTGATGTAATGAAAGAGAGGATGTTAGGAAAGTAGTATTATTTAGTAGATTGTTTTGATTTTGTGTTACTCGACGATGAGAAACATTCAAGTTTGTGATAAGTTTGATGAATACATATTCATCACCTTTTCATTGCAATTTCTAGATTAGTTTTTCTCATTATAGTTGGCATTTGCATCATGCTTTTCCTAGTTTCATCATTTTTGTACTTGTTCTTGAATATTAGGATTTTGATTAGATTCTTTTGCTCTCATGCAAAAGACTGCACACGTCGACTCAAGAGCATGATGTATTTCCTTACCCAGACTCATATTCAAGATCTGGAAAGGATTCCAAAGAAAAATGGAGATAAATTGCACAAGTCAGGCATGATCGGGCAAAGATCCCCTGATCGACTGACCAACCTGCCCATTCAAAGAATCTCCAACCCAAACATTGGATCGAATGATCTCCATCACTAATCTTCCTATTATAAGGTCATCCCAATTTATGGTAACTTTGATGATTTTTTAGATCAAATGATTAGTTGATCCCCCTTTGTGACTGGTCGACCCACCTATAGCAGTATGCCTCACACATGAGGTTTTTCAGTCGATCAACTTCGTTCATCGGCTAGCTAGAAAATATGTCCATAGATTCAGAAGCCCACTATCATCTCAAGCATGCAGTTGATTGGGTGATCCACCCCTTGGATCCACCAATCCAATTGTTCTTCACAAAGCTTATCAAAATATGATTGGTCGATGAGTAACCCTAGTTGGTCAACTAAAAGTTCATCAAGAGTGCCTCCAAGTGGGTGATCGGTTGATCAGGCCACCTTGGGTGCCCGATCAATGTGGCATACTAAGTTAATTTGCACATCTGCCAAACAGAGGCTATTTTCTAACAAAAAGGGAGGTTCTACCTAACTATTAGTCATTCCATTTACTCTCATTCGAGAGCACATTTTGGAGCAAGGAGACGGAGGAAAAAAGAAGGAAGAATACCATCTCACAGAGTTTGTCATATTCGTTGTTGTGGAGTAGTTTGTGGAAGACAAAGACCAATGTTTACATCTATCTTATCTATCGGTAATATGATTTCTCCTCTCTCTTCTTGCATTTGTATTCTTGTCAAAATGATGAGCGAGTAGATCTTCTCACTACGGCATGGGGAGTATCCCCGTGACACGCACTCTATCTTAGTTGTTACCATACTCAATTTTAATTGTGTATTAAATGGTTCTTCATTCAATTTATGTGTGTTTCTTGAATAGATCTCTCAATAAGCATGTTTGATTTAACCATGATCATAGATACCATGAAACATAGGATTAGATTCCCAAATGGATGTGTAGAATTTCAAATGCAATCATGAAAGGGGTCCTATATGACAAATGAATCATCAGTTGAGGTTTTTTTATCAAGGTGCCCACCTAGGCACCCTAGGCACAAGGCAAGGCACCTCAAAGTAGGTTCCTAGTCTATTACATGCATTAAGTGGATGTGTAAGGCATTTTAGGCCCAAATTAAGCTAGTTAAAGGATAAATTAGCATGAATAAGGTCTGGATTTGGTTAAATTAGATCACCTTGAGTCAATTTATGGTTGAAATAGGTCTAATTTAGGCTAAATCATGTCAAATTTTAGAAAATTAGGGGGAAATGGGTATGATTTGGGGAAATTAAGTCTGATTTGGGCCAAATTGGTAAATCATCATAGCATGTTTATTAAAAAAATCTACTTCATCATATTTCTATTATTCTTGCTCTTTTTCCTTTATTTATTTTTTAACTTTCTCCTGCATTTTATTCCTGAATCCTACTACTACTGCATTTTATATGAGTTATTCCTCCTATGTCCTCTTCTACTCCCAAATCATGATGCTTCTGAATTTTTTTTAAAAATTATGTTTTCTTCTAATCCTCTTTTACGTCACTTATGCTTCATAGTGTTGTTGATGTTGTACCTTTTGTTTCCTCTTTTACATCACTTGTTCCTTGTGATGTTGTTGTTGTTGTTACTATATATTTTTGTTTCTTTTCTTTTCTTTACCATCCTCAATTTTCTCTCTGGTGAGTTAGAACATCTCCCCACCCTTTTTTTCCTTATTTCTTTTCTACATCTCCCGCTCCAATTGTTATTGGAAGCTTGTTGATATTATTTTACTTTTTTCTTCCTCCTACTCCCATCTCCTGCTACTGTTGTCATAGCCTCATTTTTCCCTCTATTTTTATTTTTCCTGTGTGGTACTATGTGTAGTATATATTATAATAAAAAGCAAATTACCATACTAAAAAAGTACAAAAAAATGCCCAGAACAACCTAGTAACTAGGCGGGCTAGGTTCCCCTTGGGACATGCTAACTGCCTAGATGCCTAGAAAACTATGGTTGGGGTAACAAGACCTAGATCCCATGGGGAATTCAGTCCTGGTGTAATTTACATCCCTACATGAGTAAAATTTACTTGGTCCTAGTTTAATTGTTGAGATTATTGAGTTGTAATGACTTGGATAGGTGTGTAGGTGATGATGATGAAATCTAAATGTCGTTTTTAATATTGATTCCAACCCACCGTGGAATATATTTCTTTGCATTTAAATCTTTTAATCAAATCATAGCTTACAATCTTTCTCATCAAACAGCTTTCAATATTGTCCTTATTGACTAGTTTTGAAGGCAATTTTTTAATAACATTGTATTTTGAGTTCAACCCTTTACTATATTGTAGATGATATGGCTTCTTTTGGTTGAGTTACATGTTATTGTATAAAAGGTTTTCAAACCTAGGATAATTCTTCTTAGGGAATTTATGAGTGTAGAAAATTTTGCACCATCAGTTATGCGGATATTTTTCTTCTCACAATGGCTTTTATTGCCTTTTCCTTTTCCCCGCTTCTTTCTTTGATGAAATTTATACTATAGTATATGAGGTGTATGATGAGGGCGTCTAATGATGATTTCAATTGAGCTTCTCATTTTCCTTCTTCTTTCTTAAATGAATAGTATATGGAGGCATATTTTTTGGTTCCTAGCTAGATGGTTCTCTATCACGATAAGGTCCTTTGTTTGTGGGTTCTCCACTTGGGTTGGGTGTATGCCTCTTCAATGTATTATCATATGATGTATTATCACCTGTGTTGACTGACCCCTCTTAGAAGAAGAAAAATGTGCTTAAAATCCTCATTTTTGCTCTAAGTCAGTAACATTGTCTACTTTGAAATGTGAAATTGAACTTGGTCACGATGATGGTTTCATTATGTAGAAACTACCATTAAATGTGACTTTTATGGACTTTTGGTAATAGATCTAGAATCATGTGATAATGATGGATTAAATATGTGAAAATGTTTACGTGGACTTCAAATAGTAGAATTTGATGACATATGACCCTAAATCTCATGTGGTTAACTCATGTGTCCTAACATGACAATATGACATAAAATTGACCCTAAATATGACTTAATGCACATATTGATGATTTGATATATGATCCAGTACAAATCATTCTCTAATGATATTCCATGTTATATTATTTAATGAGTTGCAACACCAAAATTGAATAAAGAATTCATTATGTTGTATTAATGGCTATATTGCATGGAAAATGACTTAAATGGATTTGTCGGTGATTAAGTCATTATATTTTTTTTATGATTTCCCTATTAGGATCAAGAAACCCTAATCTTAAATACTTAATATTGCTAGTATGTTTCACCGTAGGTCATGAGTGACTTATTGTAACGACCCCGCCTCCCAGTAACCCCCAATTAAGGCAGACTAAGAGATCAGAGCCATTATCTCAATTAACAGGATCAAAGGTTCAACAAATAATCAATAACAATTATCAAATTTTGCCAACTAAACTGAAAACTGGTATAAAATAAAACCTTGAATACCTTTTTAAAACTTTGGTAAACTACTCTCTCCACAGCCTGGATTCATTCTATCTAATCCTCCTTGCACTTTATTTTTTATTTCCACAATGTGTCACTTTACTGTTTGTTCTTTCAATTGTTGTACCTAAAACGCCGACAAACCAAAATTTCGGTCAGTATATAGGAATATGATTATATGTGGGAACAACCAAAATTTCACAAATATGGCTAATAATTTAATTATCACAATTAGGGTAATTAGCAAACCAAATTACATTTTCAATGTGTCATTCATTCTCCACCGCTTTTTCCCTAACCCTGGAATACCCCTCTAGGGTTTCTCTTTTGCCATTGACTGAAGGTCACCTTCTCAATCTCGAGCTTGGTTCCTGGGGGTCACCTCTCATGGTGCCCCATAGTCATGCAACATAGACCACCTTCTCATTCCCGAGCTTGGTGTCTGGGGTCACCTCTCATGGTGCCCACATTGGTCTACCCTCTTGGGCCTGACCTTTATGGCATCTTCCATCAGGGTGGCATGTAGGTGTGAGAATACACATGTATTTATAATTGTGATAACCATAGTGACTTTATAATTGTAGTATGAACATCCAAACTGTTTAGTTTCAATCAATGTGATTAACCATCTGGGAAATCTTTGGGAAAACTAATGTGATTAATCATAATTAACCACATACCTGTCAAGTTGTCTTGAATGCAGAATTAATCCAAACAAGCAAGTAATCCAGAATCAAGAAACCAAGCACACAATTTGGCCCTGAAATATACATCCAATATTCTCTATCATGGATCATGGTATCCAAGTCTAATAGGCCTAATCGTGCCCTAGGGTTACTAGCCCTTTTTAGGGTTTCGATCATAATTAGGGTTCCACTTCATTTTTATTACTTTTACTTTACTTTCATCAAAATATCCATCAAACCCTAATTATCTCATCTTATTTCCCATTGAGATCCTAAGATCAGGTTTGGACAAAAAACCCTAATTTTCATATTAACTATATCTTTTCTTCCCTTTTTCCCTTATTTAGGGTTTATAAGGGTATGAATCACAATATTAAGTTTAAAACCCTAATTCTTGTAGTTTCCTTTTCAAAATAGGTTAACATCCATCTTTATCATTAAACAAGTTAAAAATGCTCGAATTTACTCACTTGTAAGATTAAATCCATCCTTTATCAACAATTAGGTTTTCTAACCATAATTTAATACTTTTCCCATCCAAATTATACACTTTTACAAAAGTATACCGATTTAGGCTTCCAAACAATTTTTAATTTACTCCTCATATTTTTCTGCTCAATTTTCATGTATACATTTTTCTCATCCGAGTTTTCTAGCTAAAGTTATGATTTTTGTAGTAAAATCCCTTTCTATTGATTTATTAGCAATTTACAGAAAATCCAGGATAATTAGATTCGTGGTCCGCTGGTCCACTCAGGATCCAA
This sequence comes from Alisma plantago-aquatica, assembly GCA_963693085.1. Lineage (NCBI taxonomy): Eukaryota > Viridiplantae > Streptophyta > Magnoliopsida > Alismatales > Alismataceae > Alisma > Alisma plantago-aquatica. The sequence goes on from OY856411.1 coordinate 183,285,558, forward strand.
CGGCCAGGGACACATGCACCTTTACTTTGTGATCAAAATATGCTGAAGGACAGAAATGCCCTTACCTGTAAAGAAGGCACGGATGGGAAAAATCATAAAAGACCAAGGGGTCTTCGTCTTCAACCTTGCGCCGAGCACAGCAGGTCTGGTGGTCAACTTGGGAGTTGAGTCTGGGCTCTCAGCCACCTACGAGCACTCCAAACGGTCAGGGATCTCCACCTCCCTCTGTCGAACTCAACTGTAAGCTCAATTTCTCGCCAAGATCGTGCCGCAATGCCCTCCTACTCACTGGACTCTGGCGGGGCTAGCCAAGGTGCCGAGGATGCAAGTCAGGATGATCGAGGCAATTGAAGGCACTAGAGCGATCCTTGCTCTCTGCCGCAACGTTTGGGCTAGCAAAAAGAGGTGTTGATACCCTCCATCACCGTCCCCTATATATATGGTGGGAAGCAGGATCTTGAGGTTTGGGTATTTCCAAAATGACGACCAAACCTAGACAAAGTGGGGATGAACCTCTGCGGTTTCCTCTCCTAAGTCAAAAGGAAGCAACGACAGCTTTGCACATTCACTGGATTGCGAGAAATCTGAGAGGGAAAATCCCTTTGTCAAAGGCAGAGTCCCAGTCTGCGTAGGACTTAGACGATAAGCACCAGGCGTTGGATCAAGATCCAACGGTGCTTATTGCACGCGATCATCCAAAAGGAAAAAAACTTTTTCAATTGCCAATTAATGCCTTATTTTGGAGAAATCTTGATAAATTGATATGTCCCCAACCATAACTCCTTTTTGCCTCAAATTTTAAGGGAACGTTTGTCTTTACATTATATAGCTATATACAAAATTTGGGAAACAAATTACAATGGATGAGTAAGCTTACTTCTCTCCAAAGTTATCCCTTAATTAATCCAAAATTAATTAGTATTTCTTTTCCCTTTGCTATTATTTTGTTATTTTGGGTCCCTTGGACCTCAAGACAACCTAAAGGCATGAACTCCCATATTGGAGAATATTCACTTGCCTTTATTCTCTTATCTATTTCTATTTCACTTCTTATTCATTTCTTTAGTAAAATATATCTTTTCAAGGATTTCCCTTTATCTTTCTTTTTATTTTCCTCATTGGCATTCCTTTTAACCTTAGGAATCCTTTGGATACGAAAATCCACCAAGGATAACTCAATTGTACCTCTTTTCACTTATTTTCCACATTTTATCATTGTTTTCAATTTCTTTCTTAATAAAGAAATATCTAATTGATCTTTTCTTTTCTTATTGCTTTATATTTGCAATTTTGGACTCCTTGGGGCCCAAGGAACCCAAGAGGCACGAAATCCACCTTTGGATTACACTCTTTTGCCTTCTAGAGGTTTCTACATTTTTGTTTTCTCCATTTCTTATTAATAATGGAGTTTCTTTTGTCTTTTCCTTATTATTGGACCCAATAGCCAATAAAGCTCACAAATAAAATAACAAGGCTATTTTAAACGAAACTCATGTATTTAATCAAAAGACATCATTATTTGTTCATTTATCTTTATTATGAGAAATTACATTTCTCACCAAATGAACCCAAAAATTGGGGTTGTAACATCCTTCCCCTCTTATAAGAATTGTGTCCTCAAAATTCCATCAAGCAAACAAACAATTCAGGATAAGCCTTTTTTATGTCCATCAGGGCTCCCATGTGGCTTCACCCTTTCCATGGTGCCTCCCAAGAACCTTCATCATCTCATATTCTTCCATCTGAGTTCTTTCTTACCTTGGTATATCGTACCCTCATAGGTGACTCAGGACATTTCAGCCTCTCAAAAGCTGAATAGGTTCAGGGATCAGCACATGGCTTGGGTACCTCACATAGTGCTCTAGATCAGACTCATAGAACGTATTACACATCATGTTATCCTGAGGGGCAAGGCTAAACACAACCATCTCCACCAATCCATCTCAAATGGACCCATATATCGGGGACTCAGCTTTCTCAACTGTAGCTTAGAGGGGTCAGATTTTTGCATTACATACTCTCCCACAGTGAATTGCATGCCAGTCTACTTTACATCAGTTCAAGACTCATGTTGCTTCTGGCTCCCTCTCAGCCATTGTACGATCAAAGCGACTTCATCTGCACACACTGTGGTTCTTTTCTTACCTTTTTGAGGCCTCCGTCACCAACATCGTCTTAATGAAGTGGTGACCGACACAACCTCCTTATTGAGCTTCTTGCATCCCGATAATGGTTATGGTGGTTAACATCATATCTTAAGAACTGTCTCCATGTATCACCCTGAATGAGCACACATGCTCTCATCAGACCCCCTAGTCTAGATCATATTGACCATTAGTATGGGGTGATAAACTGTACTGACATCGAGTTCTTCATGTATCTACTTCCACCTAATGGAAGTGAACCTTTAGGTCCTACTCAAGAACTTTTGAACTCGCATCATGGTGTAGTTGATCCATCTCTCTCTCTTATAAGTGGTTCAACCTGATCTGTCCCTTGACAGTACTCTTTCTTTCTCATGTCAGCTAGGTAGGGTGATCTACCATAACCCATATTGCATATTGACCTTCCTTGGTCTAGGGGAGACTTACCACAACATCCATAATGGTGAACTCCCATTCCCTCTCGGGGACTCTCTTTATCCTCTGTATGAACTCATTGGGTTATTGGTGTTCATCCTTCACCCCCTGGCTTGCATGGAAACATACCACATGCAACTTCATATTAAGCATCCAAAGTACTACTATCACTTACTATCTTAGTAGTACAGTATATGGTGATCTTAAAATCATGATCTCCTGTATTGTCATGATTCCTCAAGATCGATTCCTCAGAAACCCTAAACCACTCTAATCGGGGTTCCATCGCCTTCTTTTCCAAAGAAGTGCATATGAGGTTCTACACCCATCCTTTTATTGCCTCAAGGCCTAGGTTGGTTTAACCAACCAACTACTAACTTAAACAACAATCTCGTTACATCAGAGTGTTAGCCAAAATTATCTCTTTTTCCAATTGAGGGTTAACCTAACAACCTCTTCTAGCCTCTAGATAAACTAGGCAGCTGCTTCTCAACCACTTCACATTCTTAGGTGTTAGGTAACGTTGTGTACATACACCTCCATGTATTCCACTTATTATCTCATCTCATCTCTAAGTCTATCTTCATCAAGAACTCTGAGCTCATCCTCTTAGTTTTCAAACTCAACTTTGTATAATGCATAGCTCATGGTAAAACATCCTTATAAGGTGACTACCTTATCTCTCTATCCACATATCGTTTACTCCACCAAGGTATGTTATCATCTCTATCCTCATACCTCATAGCAACATTCCAACTTGCATCATCTTTATCCTTGGTGTATGGCACGTGTACTGTCCTATCTCTCACTCCCATAACAAGAGGAAATAAGCATTTGGCTACAGTCCAAGTACAAAGTTCTTCCTATTCCAAGAGTAGAGATGGTACATCCCACCTTGCCAGTACACCTTCAAATCTAAGTTGAAACGTGCAACTTGTGTCTCTACATCACAAACATCTCGATATCCAAGTTACTTCCATGGAAAACTGGTCTCAAATCTACTTGGGTTAGCACACTCCTTGGTCATATCCTCTAGGTATATAGGGTTCTGGCACTTTTGGGGTCATCCCTCTTCTCTTATGCATTCAAAGAGTGCCCTACTCATCTGCCCTTTGGGTCCCATGAGTTCATGAAGGTGGTCAATCTCCTAACCCATGGCCCTCAGATAATGATAGATGTTACCTCCCGACCATATGGTCATGTGCAACTAGGGAATTAGGCAACTCCTACTTCCATCGGTCTTATCCCTACCTGACCCTAGGTTAGACTTAGGATTCTAACATAGTACATGTCCAACTCAGAACCTTACCCAAGCCTTCATCATCTCTCTCTGCATTCATGGGCTATCTTTCATCCTTTCATAGGGGTCTTGGCAACCTACCTACCTTGGTCAGGCCCCATACCGATTACCTCCATGGTAACACATCCACATGCACTTAGAGATGGTTATCTATGGGTTCATTCTCTTACCATGTACTCTTCACTTAGTCTTCTCAAGATCCTATGAAACCTCTTTATGTTACCTCAAAACCAACAGAACTGGTATACACCCTACAAAAGGGTCCCTCTCCCCAGATGGGAGGAAACTACACCTCTTGATAACAAAGGTCACAAACGTCCTTATGCCTAGGGTTTACATCCACATGAGCATGCTTAACCCTAGCATGCTACTAAGGCATAGGCAGACCACCTACTAAACCATGCTAGAACATACTTGTTCTCACCCTTAACATTGGACCAACATCATACCTTCCCATGTCATCCACTTAGCTGTGAGGGGTTCATCAAACATACCTTTAAACTTAAGGGGTTCCCCCTCCTCTAACCATGAGGAGTACCATGCTCGAATCTATAAAAACTCAAATCTCATCATGAGCATCAGGTACACCACTTCCCCTCTTAGGCCTAAGAACCCTAGGTTCATTTCTTTATGCCACAACTGTCCAGCTGCATGCTCAACCAAGCATGTCCAAGGTATGTCATGCACTTCCCATGATCCTTTTACTTGAACAACACTTCAGATTGAAGTCCTCCTCAAGGACAACCAATAAGGTATAAGGCCTCACAACCTATTATTAAACCTCCTCAGGGTATAAGGAACTCTTCTTCCTAACTCAGAAGGTAAACACTTATACCATAGGTACCAACAGCCTCATCCCCTCTCTAGGGTTTGGTTCCTCTAAAGGAAAATGAGATACCCTCTCAGCTTCCAAGGATCATGCATGAGGCAACTGCAACCATCCACTTAGGTTGCATCATTCTCAACTTCTCAGGGTTCCTCCTAACCCGGAGTCTAAACTTCCAACCTTCTTGCTTGAGTCTTGCTTTCTCTCTCTAGAGCTAACTCCACATCTAGCCTTACTACTAGAGGTTCTCTCTCCCTGAAGGATCAAGCTCCTAAGCATACCTCTACATGGGTGAAGCCTCAAATCAAACTTATGTTTGCCCATGATTATCCATATCCCCTTATGCTTATCTCATAATCTATCCATCATACTCTCCTGGCCAGGGTTTCAACCTACTACCTACACTACTGACGTACTCTGGGTGCATGTTATGCCCTACTCGCATAAGCCCATAGGGTTTCTATAGGTTCTTCACTAACCCCATCATAGAAGGAGCTATCCTTCACTCTAACATGCACGACCCTTCCCAGGGTTGGGTCGCCAAAGGTACTAGGTCATCCAACCTCACATGGCTCACATCATCATGGGCATCTAAAAGAATGTCCACACATCTAGTCTATCATGACATCTAACTCATCGAGTCATCGTGTCATCTCTCTCTCCAACCTGCACTTAGGGTTGGGGTTAGCATCATCCTCAAAGGATGTGCCAGGTCTCTACTTTTAATGGAGATCTCTACCCCCATGACCAACCCTCTCTACCCATCCTCCTGACAAGAAGGTCTAGCCTCAGGTTTCTCCTGAGGGCAATGACAACTCATGTCATACGACCTAAACATGTATCTATTCTTTAGTTTACGCTTAACCTATTAAGCTTATATCCATGACATCTTATTTACATGCTTTTCATTAATTTGGTAGAGGATTCTTTAGACCTTATTAACCTTATCCATGCCTCAAGAGAGTGAGGAGAAGACAGAAAACCCTAATCCTTAAGGTCCTTAACAGAATTTGAGTTGAGAAGGGATGAACAAGATGAGAGAGTCCTAAAGGTATCTTATTTCGAGTCAAATCCTGAGACTTCATCCAGGCAATCACACTAATCTGGGAGTCCTCATATTTCGACTAGCGGTGTGGAGGAAAATTTTTCCACCCCCCGGACGTGATCCTTTTCTAGACACCTTTGTCTTTCGAAAAATCCTCTAATAACTCCCTTGGGTTCTACAGAGTTTGTAAAATTTAATTATTATTAAAGATTAAATGATGAACCTATGCTCTAATACCAATTGTAACGACCCCACCTTCCGGTAACCCCCAATTAAGGGAGACCAAGAGATCAGAGCCATTATCTCAATTAACAGGATCAAAGGTTCAACAAATAATCAATAACAATTCTCAAATTTTGCCAACTAAACTGAAAATTGGTATAAAATAAAACCTTGCATACCTTTTTAAAACTTTGGTAAAGTACTCTATCCAAAACCTAGATTCATTCTATCTAATCCTCCTTGTACTTAATTTCTTATTTCCACAATGTGTCACTTTACTGTTTGTTCTTTCAATTGTTGTACCTAAAACGACGACAAACCAAAACTTCGGTCAGCATGTAGGAATATGCTGATGTGGGAACAACCAAAATTTCACAAATATGGCTAACAATTCAATTATCACAATCAGGGTAATTACCAAACCAAATTACATTTTCAATGTGTCATTCTCCACCGCTTTTGCCCTAACCCTAGAATACCCCTCTAGGGTTTTTCTTTTGCCATTGACTTAAGGCCACCTTCTCAATCCCGAGCTTGGTGCCTGGGGGTCACCTCTCATGGTGCCCCATAGTCATGCAACATAGACCACTTTCTCATTCCTAAACTTGGTGTCTGGGGTCACCTCTCATGGTGCCCATTGGTCTACCCTATTGGGCCTGACCTTTATGGCATCTTCCATTAGGGTGGCATGTAGGTGCGAGAATACACATGTATTTATAATTGTGATAACCATAGTGACTTTATAATTGCAGTATGAACATCCAAATTGTTTAGTTTCAATCAATGTGATTAACCATCTGGGAAATCTTCGGGAAAACTAATGTGATTAATCATAATTAACCACATACATGTCAAGCTGTCTTGAATGCATAATTAATCCAAACAAGCAAGTAATCCAGAATCAAGTAAGCAAGCACATAATTTGGCCCTGAAATATACATCCAATATTCTCTACCATGGATCATGGTATCCAAGTATAATAGGCCTAATCGTGCCCTAGGGTTACTAGCCCTTTTTAGGGTTTCGATCATAATTAGGGTTCCACTTCATTTTTATTACTTTTACTTTACTTTCATCAAAATATCCATCAAACCCTAATTATCTCATCTTATTTCCCATTGAGATCCTAAGATCAGGTTTGGACCACAAAACCCTAATTTTTGGATTAACTATATCTTTTATTCCCTTTTTCCCTTATTTAGGGTTTCTAAGGGTATTAATCACAATATTAAGTCTAAAACCCTAATTCTTGCAGTTTCCTTTTCAAAACAGGTTAACATCCATCTTTATCATTAAACAAGTTAATAATGCTCAAATTTACTCACTTGCAAGATTAAATCCATCCTTCATCAACAATTAGGTTTTCTAACCATAATTTAATACTTTTCCCATCCAAATTATACACTTTTACAAAAGTATACTGATTTAGGCTTCCAAACCATTTTTAATTTAATCCTCGTATTTTTCTGATCAATTTTCATGATACATTTTTCTCATCATAGTTTTCTAGCTAAAGTTATGATTTTTGTAAGAAAATCCCTTTCTATTGATTTATTAGCAATTTACAGAAAAACCAGGATCATTAGATCCATGGTCCGCTGGTCCACTCAGGATCCAACGGCCACGGACGCACGTGCCTTTACTTTGCGATCAAAAGATGCCAAAGGACAGAAATGCCCTTACCTGTAAAGAAGGTGTGGATGGGAAAATCGTAAAAGACCAAGGGGTCTTCGTCTTCAACCTTGCGCCGAGCACAGCAGGTCTGGTGGTCAACTTGGGAGTTGACTCTGGGCTCTCGGCCACCTGTGAGCTCTCCAAACGGTCAGGGAGCTCCACTTCCCTCCGTCGAACTCAACTGCGGGCTCAATTGCTCGCCAAGATCGTGCCACAACGCCCTCCTACTCACCGGACTCCGGTGGGGCTAGCCAAGGTGCCGAGGATGCAGGTCAGGATGATCGAGGCAATTGAAGGCACTAGAGAGATCCTTGCTCTCTGTCGCAACGTTTGGGCTAGCAAAAATAGGTGTTGATACCCTCCATCACCGTCCCCTATATATAGGGTGGGAAGCAGTCTCTTGAGGTTTGGGTATTTCCAAAACGACGACCAAACCTAGACAAAGTGGGGATGAACCTCTGTAGTTTCCTATCCTGAGTCCAAAGGAAGCAACGACAGTTTTGCACATTCACTGGATTGCGAGAAATCCGAGAGGGAAAATCCATCTATCAAAGGTAGAGTCCCAGTCCGTGTAGGACTTAGACGATAAGATTCAGGCGTTGGATCGAAATCCAACGGTGCTTATTGCACGCGATAATCCAAAAGGAAAAAAAACTTTTTCAATTGCCAATTAATGCCTTATTTTGGAGAAATCTTGAGAAATTGATATCTCCCAAACCATAACTCCTTTTTGCCTCAAATTGTAAGGGAACGTTTTTCTTTACATTATATAGCTATGTACTAAATTTGGGAAACAAATTACAATGGATGAGTATGCTTCCTTCTCTCCAAAGTTATCCCTTAATTAATCCAAAATTAATTGGTATTTCTTTTCCCTTTGCTATTATTTTGTTGTTTTGGGTCCCTTGGACCTTAAGATAACCTAAAGGCACAAACTCCCATATTGGAGAATATTCACTTACCTTTATTCTCTTTTCTATTTCTATTTCACTTCTTATTCATTTCTTTAGTATAATATCTCTTTTTAAGGATTTCCCTTTATCTTTCTTTTTATTTTCCTCATTGGCATTCCTTTTAACCTTAGGAATCCTTTGGATATGAAAATCCACCAAGGATAACTCAATTGTACCTCTTTTCACTTATTTTCCACATTTTATCATTGTTTTCAATTTCTTTCTTAATAAAGAAATATCTAATTGATCTTTTCTTTTCTTATTGCTTTATATTTGCAATTTTGGACTCCTTGGGACCCAAGGAACCCAAGAGGCACGAAATCCACCTTTGGATTACACTCTTTTGCCTTCTAGAGGTTTCTACATTTTTCTTTTCTCCATTTCTTATTAATAATAGAGTTTCTTTTGTCTTTTTCTTATTATTGGGCCCAATAGCCAATAAAGCCCACAAATAAAACAACAAGGCTATTTTAAACGAAACTCATGCATTTAATAAAAAGACATCATTATTTGTTCATTTATATTTATTATGAGAAATTACATTTCTCACCAAATGAACCCAAAAATTGGGGTTGTAACATATATATGTAACGCTCGGGCCCACTGCCCAAGGATCTAGCAAGGTTCCAGGAATGACGATTGGCCCCACAGACCACTACTAGCCTTAATTGCGTGCTTTGTCCTCACTCACTCGCGCAAGCCGAGGTCAACTTCCCGACTAGTCACCCATCCTAGTACTACTCCAAGCTGAGCACGCTTAACTATGGAGTTCTTTAGTGATGGGCTCCCAGAAAAGGAGGTGCACCTTGGTGATATGGGTAGTCCAATCATTCCTTTTAAGATCATGTTATCTGAGGCCTCAAATACTGGGATGTTACAATCTCCCCCACTTAGACTCTTGACGTCCTCGTCAAGGCTCAACTATAAGGCCTCATAATCTCTTCCCCATTTCAGTGCAGACCCACAATGGCCCATGGACACCCAGCTCCCGATCACGTAATACCAACGCAAGGGTGGCTACGTCAACCATGGACAGCCCTTTCCTACATGACTGGACCGCACGGCTCAAGACTGGTATACCATGCCCATGTGGGCCCACCTACTGGAGGGGAATTGGCTCTCATACCATTTGTAACGCATGGGTCCACTGCCCAAGGCTCTAGCAAGGGTGGCTACGTCAAATACTGGGATGTTACAATCTCCCCCACTTAGACTCTTGACGTCCTCGTCAAGGTTCAACTATAAGGCCTCATAATCTCTTCCCCATTTCAGTGCAGACCCACAATGGCCCATGGACACCCAGCTCCCGATCACGGAATACCAACGCAAGGGTGGCTACGTAACCCATGGACAGCCCTTTCCTACATGCCTGGACCGCACGACTCAAGACTGGTATACCATGCCCATGTGGGCCCACCTACTGGAGGGGAATTGGCTCTGATACCATTTGTAACGCATGGGCCCACTTCCCAAGGCTCTAGCAAGGTTTCAGGAATGAAGACTGGCCCCACAGACCACCACTAGCCTTAACTGCGTGCTTTGTCCTCACTCACGCGCAAGCCGGGGTCAACTTCCCGACTGGTCACCCATCCTAGTACTACTCCAAGTTGAGCACGCTTAACTATGGAGTTCTTTAGTGATGGGCTCCCGGAAAAGGAGGTGCACCTTGGTGATATGGGTAGTCCAATCATTCCTTTTAAGATCATGTTATTTGAGGCCTCAAATCCTGGGATGTTACACTTATGATGTAATAAGTAGCTTGATGATGAAGTTGCATGCATATTGAGATGTTGAAATCAATGATGTAAGAAATAGAACCTGGACTAGGTGAAATATCAAATCATCATGAAAATTATTATGATAATTGAATCTTGCTAACTTTAGTTAATCACCCTTGCTTAAATCTCAAGTACCCTTTTGTATGACTCTTTTCCAAGATCTAGTCAAAAATTGCTAAATCGAGTGTGTTAATCTGGTTCTCTCATATCAAGGTATGCTTTATCATCCTGTTGTCCAGACTGGTTGTATTGAAACTTGTTGTATTAATATGTTAACAAAATCTTGGCTATATGCACTTGTTTTACTACATGTACCCAATGACTACTATGTTTTGTTTTGATTATATCATATTGACAAACATGTAAAAATTAACCAACTTGTGTTACACAATCCTCGTGCACCTACCTATATTCATGGGGTAAGGACATTGTAAGGAGTGGGACCCAGAGGGGAATCCACTCCCTACTAAAAATTTTGAAGAATAAAATATCCATTCCAAACTCACTCAAAAGGTATGTTGGAACATGTGTAAAATTTTCAAATTTCAAATAATGGTATACAAAAGACCAAAGAGTATAGCAGCAGAATAAAAGTAATGACTATAATCAATTTTTCAAAAGTACATCATAATCTCTCACATAGGGTTTACATGGATATTACATCATAAGGATCTAGTAGAGGAAAATCTAAACCATAACAAGATTGTCTCTAAGCTTTATCTCCTTAAGCTAGTACATGTCTTCATGACATGTCATCCAAGTCCTTCACCTAGGGTTGGAAGCATACCCCAGTAAGAGGAGAAAAATAGATAACATCATCAAAGGCTGGTATGTGCATACTAAAATATGGTCGAGCAATTTTATGGATTAAAATATGTCAAAATAAAAGGCTTCCCATAGAAAAGTAAAGAACTACCCAATCAGGCATAAAAGAAGATAATTAAGTGATGAATGAACAGGAGATTATTTGCCATAAAAACAATAATAAAAGTGGTGCCACAAAAGCACACATAATCTTTTGGGCACAAAGCCCACCATTATAATAACAACCTACATGCATGTGAGATAAACATGGCACTAGAACAATATAAATAACAAAGGCGACCAAGCCTCATAAACTTAAAACCTGATAGAGATTGGCAAATAACCAAACTCCTTAATATATGAAATGTGGGCCAAGCCTCATAAACTGAAACCCATATATGGGGCACATAACCTCCATCCCAAAAATATAATAAGGGCACATAACCCAAAACCAATACAATTACACTACTATATGGCTATTGAATCACATAGCATGTTTAATGTAGAGGCAAGTAGAAAGTTTAGTCAGATTTTACAAAGTAGTCACCACAAAAATGACCATCATGAACATCCACCTCAAAGTGAGCACATATCAACAAATTAATTTCCATCATGAAAAAAGCATAAGAAAAGACCAAGAGAATGTCCAAATATGATCACAAGATCAGTACCAAATTAAGTAGTTCACATGAACCATAATTTCAAAAGAAAGAATATTATGTAGGCTATTGTCCATAGGACCAAGAGAAAGAAGAAAGTAGGTGAATTGCTCAAAAAAATATAGGGGATGCAAGCATACCTTAAACCTAAGTCCTAGAAACACTCTTCACCAAAAATAGTTGTTTCCAATATCAACTTTTCCTAATTACAAATTATTCGCATGTATTAGGGTTTGAGATTCATATGAATGTAATGAAACCTTATTTCTAGACCTTTGTATAAAATCTCAGATTTTGGTCAAAAAAACCTAGGCAAAACAATTCCTTATGTTTTTCTGATCAAGAAAACATATTTATTTGTTATATTTGGAGTTCAGATGAATTAGTTACCAATTTTAGGGCTTTTATATTAATCAATTAGATCCTAAAAATCCATCATCAGAAACAAACTTTGAAACTAATTTTATTATAAAGAACACATTTTTATGATTCCAAAATGTATTTTATTTTAATTTTTGGATAAATATATTAAAAGATATGATTTTTAGAATTATGACCAATAAGGATTCACCAAAAATCCACGTCAATAGGTAAGACCTAGTCAACAGGGTCACCCACGTCGAGCTGGTCCAATCGTGGGCAGCCAATTGGCCTGGACTCTTTGCCAACGAGTGCAAGACTCAAGCGAGAAAAAGAAATCTAGAGAGAGTGAAAATTCAAATTTTCCCCTGGTGGAAAAACAAAACATAAAAATGAAATGGAGAGCACAAATGAGAAAACACGGGGGAAGATCATCTCCTTCCTATGTCGACACCATGGCTGCAAAGTAGCAAGGCCGGTCCTCGGTCAAAATTGAGCAAATCCAAAATCCACAATGATTCATTGAAACAATGACATAGAAAGAAAGATCAACGTACAAGCTACTTACACCATCAGAAGAAGATTAGAAAAGTTACTGAAAGTAAGTCGATCAGACCTTATACCATCAGAAGAAAGAAGGTCGTAAGCTGTCTCCTCTTTGTTGATGATGTTTTGATCTTCACTGAAGGAAGAGAACGAAGACTGTGCTCCCTTAAATATTTGATTCATGAGTTTGGAAATTATTCGGGGATGAAATGTAATGAAAATAAAACACACATTTTCTTGTCTGTATCATGTAAGAACAAACATAAAATCATGGACAGTATGGGTATACAGAGAGGAGAGTGGCCAACGAAGTACCTCGGGTTTCCAATAGCGGGCGGGAATCTTAGAAAAAGACACTTCCATGATTGCTTGGATCGCCTGAAGGACATGATTAATAGGTGGTCGGGGAAACAAATATCAATGGCAGGTAGAGTGATACTTAATAAATATTGTGCTATGGGTTTGGTTGGTTACTGGCTTAATCAAGGTGAAATCCTGAGGTCTGTTCTACATAGAATGGAAATCCTTATGTATGACTTCCTTTGGGGAAGTGCAGTGCATCCTACAAGCTGGAACAAGCTTGCTTATCCTGTGAATGAAGGAGGTTTGGGTCTTAAATTCATCTCAGATCTAGTTGATTTCCACACGATGAAAAGAATTAAAAAGTTTAAAAAAGGTAGTTCAATTTGGAGCTTGTGGATGAAGACTAGATATGGTGAAGACCTCTCTAGACAACCAAATCATACTTGGGGATACTCGACTCTATGGAGGAGAATGGTTAATTTATGGCCAACCTATGACGAAGACATAGGCTTACGGGAAATATGTAGAAAGAAGCAAGAGAGGAGAGCCTATTTTGAACATATTTGGCATCCCATGCATTACCCAAGATGGAGTTTGACTTCATTTCATGCATTGAAGGACTATCTGCCTACGAAGGACAAGATCATAAAATGGAGTCGAAGCACAAATCCCAGATACATCATGTGTCATTCAAGAGATGAATCTATTTCCCATCTATTTGGTGACTGCAAAGTGTGGAGATATATGTGGAGTTGAGATCAGATAAAGTTGAAGATAAGGAGACCCTTCCCAGTGCAGATCTACCTTGAAGGAATGGAAAGTTGCAATCACAGTAATGGCACAATCGATCTATGGGCAATCACTAGAATTGTCCATATAATCTAGAATGAAAGGAACACTCATCTACACTGAGGCAAAGAGAAGGATGAACTAATCCTATTCAAAAAGCTTGAGGAAGAAATCCAAATGAGATATAAAGTCTATAAACATAGGATTTAGAGGCTTTCTAAGATTGTCATTAGGAACTGGGATCTTATGTAAGTACTTGTAATTTGTGCACTCTATTTTTTTGAGTTTATATGTGAGTTACATGTATGGGTGTAACCTGTAATTTTGTCCCCTTATGGGTTTGTAAATATATTTACTGAATTTTCTAAAAAAAGGTACAAGCTACTTACTAGAGCAATCAATTTGGATATGGGTGTCTTTGAGAGAAGGGAAATAGAGCCTCAAGAATAGAGAGTACAACTCAAGCGGTGGCTATGAATGAAAGGTAATCAGAGAAGTTGAGATGAGAGGAAGGTTTCACGGGGTCTAGCAGAGATCTGAGCTTAGGTATTTATAGATGTGATCATGTGGTAAAGCTTTGGGCGTAGGTGGTTCGAGAAGCCTCGAAAAATGAATTGGGCATTTATTGGAATTGCAGTGATAGGAAATGAGTACGATACCATTTGTGTGGAATTGAATAACAAATTTGTTGCAAACAGAATCACAAGAAATGATCTACTAAATAGGGAGATATCCCAATTTTACCATACACCGCCCGTGGCCAACTTTCCTGTTCTGAACGCAAACTAGGTGACAACTTGCAAACATTTGGATTGAGGATCTTATGGTCGTGATCGCACGGAAAGAATAAATGGCGCATGACATGTATTTAAATCGAAACTATGTCCAAATTGGAATCCAATTAAAGTGATACATTAAATTATTTATGTTTTTCTCTCTCTTCCTTTGAGGGTGAAAACAAACTCCAAATTAAATTAAATTTGACACCTAGCCTAAATTGAACATTTAGAAACCGAATATGCAATTAGATTTCCATTTAAGACTTTTGACTTACTAAATTGGCAAATCTCATTTTCTCTTTCCTCATGCATTAATGGCTCTAGGATTCTTCAAATTTGATAAAACTTCTCCCACAAGTCACATTAAGTATATTGGACACAAATTGGTTATTAATTTTATATTTTGGGATTATTTTAATCATTATTTTATATTTTGGGCTTTTTCATACTTTCTCTCTCCTAATCTACACATGTATATTAAAGATTATCCAAATTACATGAAAATTCACACATAGCCTTATTTTAACATGTAGATTTTGAATCTAAAATTATTTTCCTCTTATGGAATCATTTATTATTTTATTTGATATTTTTAGAAAAACTCATATCTTCCTTTCCAAAATGAATTAACTTAATTATTATTATGTAAATAATGTATAACTTGACTCCCAAGGAAATTGGGACCCAAGGAATCTGAATTTTACATTAGTTTTCACTTTTGAGATCTCTTTCTATGAATTAACATATTTTTCTTGACATCATTGTATTTATTTCATCATCCTTATTATTTATTTAATTGTGTCACATTACTCTTATTACCAAAAAAGGTTGTATTTCATTATTATGCACGATACTTTATATGTATTTATATTTTATCTTATTAGGATATTAATTCCATATTTATTTGAATATTGTAACATTATTCTCTATTATGCACATTATAGTTCTTATATGCATATTATTTTTAACATCACACTTTGGTCAACATTTTCACATGTGACGCATTTTATCGGTCTAAAGATTAACTATGAGAGCATTAGGTCATATTTGTTTATATGCCTACATGTTAGGGCTAATAACGTGTATATCCTTATCCTTGTTTGGCTAAGCCCAAAGAACTAAGGTCTCTAACCTCTCAACCTTGGAATAGGATAAGGTTCCAAGATTCAATATGTTACAGACATGAGGCTAGGTGCCCTACTTGATTTTTCAAGCAAGGGAAGACCATGTTGATAAAAGGGTTAGCTCTTGTATTTGCCCTTTTCATCCCATACAAATGGGGTGAACTAATGACGTTTGGTATTGTCGTACCTCCTATTGACATAGTGTACATACTTAGAGATGGCTTAAATGTCCCTCATGGGCCTGCTTCTTTGGTAAGTTGGTCAAAGGCCTTATGACGATCTTTGTTATAATGTAAATGCACTTAAAATGCTTTCTAGTTAAAAAGGAAGTTTTTCATGTTGTTGTTTTCTTTCTGGTTATAATACTAAGTTTCACCGAAGTAATGTTTTGCTTAAATCTCTAATTTTATCTATTTGCATAGCATACTCAGCCTAGATATGTTAATTTGTACCCATTTTATGCTTTTAGGTATCAAGTGTACAATGATCATTTCTTCCGCTCTAATAGTATATCTCCTTCTATGATTTTGGTGATCAACATGCAATATAAATGAAATATTTGTATGTTTGAAACCAAGGGACTTCAATCTTGATGTTCAAGTATTAGTTAGTTTCTTGTACGCATATTCCCTTGTTATACATACCTTATGGTTTATATTTTGTGGTTGTTTTATTTGTGCATATGCTATGTGAATTTGTTGTATTTTAGGGATGGACGTTTGGGTCCCTTTATAATTTAATTCCTAGTCATTTGGAGTTGGTATTTGGATAATAAATGATTCCGTGAGATTTGATATCAAATCCAATCACATATCCTTTATGTATGATAATATCAGATACTCATATGATCCTATGGAAAACCTAAGTACATAATGGTGAATATGAGGTGTATAGGATTATCAATGTAGGGGGGTTGATACACCTCCTATCCACCTAGATATGGTGATTGAGGTTTTGTCTATATAATTACATGGAAGAAGTGTATCCTAGATTGCATTAAGGATTTATTTCCTAGGAATTTTTTCCTACAAAGTGTAGAGAGTCTTCTAGCATCTCATTTCTTCTTTAAGGACTTCCCCATGCCACCTAATTAGATGATGATTGGTTACTTTTTCATATTTGCATATGATATATATTGTGATAATTAACCACATGATCTTCAATAACGGGCAGCTAATGTATTAGAAAACTAAGATTCAATGAATTAATAAAATTTGATTAAGATGTTAATGATTCCATGATCAATCTTAGTTTGAAACCCTATTATGATAAATGAAAGTATTGTTGAAGCTAAGTTCTCATGTGTAATCTCTTAGATCATGCACACAAATTTACCTAATGTAGATTATGTGTTTCCTATGTTTTACATAAATAATGATGATATTTATACATGTTTTATTTTTGATGGTTAATGAGGTACCTATTCGTTAAGTTTATGTTGTCCCTAATGTTGATCCAATATCAAACATGACTAAGAAAACTTTTCTCCTATTTGTTATGTATTATGCTCCATGCTTCGAAATGATTATATCTTTGGACACTTAAATTATGATGGAAGAACTCATCTCAATAGAAAATACCTAGTTATTTATATTACCCTTTTAAAACTCAATTTTGAATATAAATGACAAATATTAGATCCTAATCATACCTTATGATGCTCTAATAGGGTACAACTCTTATATTGACTTCTCTATTTCTAAGTATACCCCCTTTACCTTCATTTAGGAAAGAAAGGAAATGAATCCATGACCTCAGATATGCCAGATCTTGAACTTTAATTACTTTATAGTGATAGTTGATAATTGATATCATGACATTGTGAAATACAAATTGATAATTGTTGCACTCCCTATTTTTCAATTGTCAATGTTTCATTACTAATGAGGATAAATGTGCTAATTTTGGGTGGTATTTTATTTCATAACTCTACTAACCTATACAATATACCTATTATAACTGCCTCTAAATGTTCATATTCTAGATTATTTAGAATTTTGTAAAGGTAACCCCCTTCATGTGATTTTGATATTTTGATCTAAGTCCCTAATAGGTAAAATATTATGATGATTTTATTGAAAATTGGCCTCAAATCTCAATTGGATGATAATGTTGAAACTTGATGATGTTGATTTTAGCTTGTGGTTGAGTTCCTGGCAAGAAATATATCTAGATCATTCATCAACTTTGATCACCGTGATTATGAATTTGGTATTGGTGTCTTGAGATGGTGTTTGATTGTTGCTTATGGATGAATGGCCAGACCTACGGTCTAGTTAGGAACATATACCCTAGCTTCAAAACTTTTGGACTTGTGACTTTTAATGTCCAAATCTTAACTCTTAATATTGATTTACTAAATCTTGACTCATGATAATTGATCTTCATATTGATTCAATACTATGATCACCCTTTTTAGATTTTGAGATCACCCTCAATATATGACTGGTGACTTTCATGTTCCCAGATATTTAAAACTCAAAATGATTAGTATGTTTATCTTTTAATTTTGAATTGGTTAAGCTCTCATATGGACTAGGGTGGGACCTTCCACTAATTTTCATATGAAACCATGATGTCAAAATATGATGCCTGTCTAGAATTGTTGGAACACAAAATCTCAATGGTGGATATCTAGCCCATGTAGGACAATGTAGTATCTAGAAACCTATATTTTGGGATTAAGAGTCATGCTTTAATCTTGAAACAAAGCCATATTTTTTTATCTTAATAGTGATCTTACCAAATATATGATCTTTTGATGATCTATGTGACGACATTTCAAATTGATGCTTGGTTTCTTAATATTGGAATACTCTCGATGGTGGAAGTGATGATGATAATATATGTGGAGTACTATGATGGTTATGTTTTTAAATATGAAGCCTCGATCTCTTTGAGGATTATGTTAATTTTTGGGACAAAATCCCTTTTAAGGTGTGGAGAATGTAACAAATTGAACTTTATTTCTTCTTCAATTATCCACATATTTTTCATAATACGATCAATTACATTCAACATCCTCTAACTACATCAATTTGATTATTTCAAGTCATATTTCACTCGATGATAAAATTGTGATAAAGTAAATGTCACAGTGAGCTCAATTTCATAATATTGAGTGTAATTTTACACTTTTGAATATAAAATTCATTATTGATACCCTTCAACATAAACATATTGGATCCAGTATAAGTTACAATTTGAAAGTTGTGAATTCTTCAAGTTTATCAGAGTACCATTGTTTCAAAACTCCTCTTTAAACTAACTTATCTGAGTCAACAATCCACCCCCCCCCCAATTCTCTTAACCAATGGAAGGGCTTGGATCAACAAGTCATGGATCTTGCCTTGATCTGGTGGCTTTTGCATCATCTCCCAACCCTAGCACTAGGGGTTATGTGATTACCCATCTCGGGACTTGACTCACAAATTGATACACCATCCTCCTCCTTTGTTATTAATCTTTCATTTCCACCCTTTATCATTCAAAATCATGAAAGGTAGAACCTCCTTCTTTTCCTTCGACTTCTACCTTCAACCAGTGGTGCCACTACATCCATGATTTTGGGATACTCCTCCATGGTTTAGATTAGCTTTTTTCTCCATCCCCTTGAACCTCATCTAGCTTGGGTGAGTCAAACTAGCCTCCTCCCAAGATCTAAACCCTTCTCACCTTGCTTCTTCTTCATCCCTGACAAAGACCAGAGCTTAGGGAACTGAGTTCTTGCACACACAAGAGCTTTGGGAAAGACAAATCTATGACTTTCAATCTGTGCCAAGACCATAGTGAGCAAATGATCAATGACCCAGTGCACTCATGGGACTCGCTCATCTTGTCCTTCTCTCTCTCATGATACCAGATCCAAGTGTAGGAGCCACTAGATTATGGATTAAACCATGACGGTCCCTCATTGTGTGGCACATCAAATTTGCAATGTTGGTAGATACTCTCTCTCCTCTCTCTAGTTTTTGAGGAAAAATACCGAATTTTTCACAAAAGATACAAAATCAACCCTTAGTCCATTTTGGACATATAATATATGATTTCATGAGATATATCAAATAAAATTGGTTCATGAACTAATTTTACACACATATCTTCAAATATGCTAACAATGACATATTTTGATCTCTTTTACATGTTTAATCATAGGAATTTCCCAACCATGATATTCTTATGAGTCAAGTCATATTTATGACTATATATCAATTATATTTGATGAATAATAAGCTAAATTTCGACCTCGACCTTATACATGCAACCTAATATGATCGTAAGACACCAGATGTTGTATTAGTGTGTACTTTTATGCTAAGATCTATAATTTTATGCTCAAATGTGACTCTAGTATGCTTCAAGTCCTCATGATTGTTCAAAATCAGTAACACTTTCTATCTTTGAACCATAAATTTGAACTTTATCACGTTGATGATTTCATTATGTGAAAAGTACCACTAAATGTGACTTTATGGACTTTTTTGTACTACATTATAGTGATATGCTGATTATAAATCAACTAAGTAAAAAATGTTTATGTTGTCTCCAAAATAGTAGCGTTTGATGCCATATGACCCTACCTATCATGTGGATCACTCTTGTGCCCTTATGTGACAATTTGACATAAATTGACCCTTAATTTGACTTAATGCATATTGATGATTAGATATAGAATCTTGTACAAATCATTTGCTAATGTGCTCCATGTTATGTTATGACTTCAAGTTAGTAAACTTGATGATTTGCAACACCAGAATCAAAATATGATATGTTGTGTTGTATTATTGTCTATATTGCTTGAAAAATGACTTAAACACATATAACGATGCTTAATTCTTCAATCTTAGTCAAATCTAAAAAACCCTATTAAGATCAGGAAACCTTAATCTTAAAACATTGATCTTGGTAGTATGTTTCACCCAAGGTCATGGATACTTTATTATGTAATAAGTAGCTTGATGAGAACTTGTTGATATGTTGAGATGTTGAAATAAATGATGTAATAAATGGAACTTAGATTAGTTGAAATATCCAATAATCATGAAAATGATTGAGGTGACAATTTTTTTATGGTTTTAATGAAACCACCCTTTCTAAAATTGCATAACCCCTTTGTACTTGGCTAAGATCTAGTCAAGAATTTCTAAATAAAGTGTGTTAATCTAGTTTTCTACTATTAAGGTATGATTTGTCCTCCTATTGGCCAGACTAGTGGTTTTGAAATTTGCTTGTGTTAATATGTCTAAAATATTTGACTATATTTTACTTGTTTGAGATACATGTTTTGTATGTCTAGAATGTTTTGTTTTGATTATACTACATTGACAAACATGAAAACATATATAATCCTTTCTCGCCTGCTTGAATTCTTAGGGTAATGATAAGAGGTTAGTTTCCTTGCTTGATTTGGATCAAGGGAAGATTGTGTTGATAGAAGAGTTAGATCTTGGCTTTGCCTTGATGTCCCTTACAAATAGGGTTAACTCTTGATTTTTCATATTGTATTTCCTCATATTCACATAGGGTACACACTTAGTCATGGCTTAAATGTCCCTAACGGACCCCTTCCTTTGGGAATCTAGTCAAAGTTCATATGATGATTGTTGATATAATGGAAAATGCACATAAAATATGTTAACATATTAAAATTAATGTTTTTTGTTTCTTTCTTGTTATCATATTAAGTTTTAGATAAGCAAATATGTTACTTAAACCTATAGTTTGATCTATTTGCATAGGGTACTCAACATAGTTCCTCTGATGTGTACTCATTTTAGGATTTTAGGTATCAAAGTATACAATGATCGTTTCTTCAGCTCTAATATGATATTTTATTGATATATCTCTAATGATAATCATGCCATACAAATGAAATATTTATATGGTTTGAATATAAGGGTCTATGATATTGATGTTTGGGTACTAGTTAGTCTCTTGTATGCATATACCCTTGTTCTTCATACATTATGGTTAATGTTGTTGTAGTTTTTGTTTTATTCATGCATATGTTATGTGAATGTGCTCCTTTTAGGGATTGATGCTCAGGTCCATTTGTCATTGGTGTTTTAGTCATTTAAAGTTGTGATTTGAGTAATAAATGGGTCTATGACCCATACCTAGGGCATGGATCTCCTAGGATCACAGGTTCTACTATTGGAATCTCCAATTAAAACTTATACAACAAGGGTATTATAAGCTATCATAGACCTATTCAGAATTGAGTGCCTACCATCTATACCTATTCAAAGAATAATAAAAGTAATGGCATACAATTAAGTGCATCTTAAATGTCACAATTTGCAGTGATATGACTCCTTTGTGTTGTTTGATATCATTCACTCTTTATTTTTTCCACTCTCTCGCAACCTCTATCAGTTCCAATGTGTGATGTGGCTCATTGAGTATTTAAGGCTACTTGTGACACCTCCCCTATATTACTACTATGTTGTGTCTGGTGTGATTATTGAATTTGTTATTTTAGTGTAAATTCTTGTACACCTTATGAGGACAATATATAAACTATTGTGTCAACTGTGCATGTGCATGTGCATAGCATGCATATGTAATAGAGCCCTAACACTACCCTCGATGATAACACCAACAATTGGTGCAAAGAGAAGGTGCTAAAGCATGACTGGGCATTGTTGGTTTTCAAATTATTTCTGAGTTGTTTTTTATAATTCTTCATTTAAGTATGTAGCTAGTAAATAGTAGGTAATAGTAGTTTTAGACCCAACTTAACCAAATTTGACCACATTTTAGCAGTCAAAATAAGTTTGGTCTAGACCTTTTTAGAAGTAAAGTTTGAACAAAAGACATTTTAGACCTCTATATGTGATATGGTCTATGGTTTTAGGGTATAACCAGACATGACCATACCATGCCCACTCGTAATAATTATTATGGGTTGCAGCATGAGAAGAAGAATCATCTTAACTGATATAAACCTAAGTTTTTATATGACATTGTTGGGTGTTTCTAATAATAAACATGATTAGTAGGGATGGCCTCCATGTCAAAAGAAACTAATCCAAAACAACTTCTCAAATGATAAATTATGATTATCTATTAACTTCACATATTGCTAGCAAACAAAATATAGAAGAAATAAGAAAAAGATACTCAAGTTATGAATTGTAAAGAATATGTTAGAGTTATCATCATACATTTTTTACCAACTAAAAACATGCAATATATATATATATATAGAGAGAGAGAGAGAAAGAGAGAGAGAGAGAGCTTTAGATACATTATAGCAAAGCATTACATCCATACATCCCAAGACCCAAGTACATGTACCATTCTATATGCACACACAAAAAACTTTGACTTTGCACTAAAGTCTAGTCACATAGATCTTTTGTCAAGATGAGGAGAAGGATATTTGACTTAGGCAACTAATAGTTTGTCTGTGGTTGGATTGGCCAATGTCAAAGTGATTAAACAAGACAAGTGCATTTTTATTTATATTCACTGGTATCAATATGATCCAGGGTAGGAATCATACATGATAATATTTAGTTATAGCAATGGTCTTATAAAAAGATAAATGTAACATAAACAAGTATAAAAACAATAATTACTATAAATGACTATTGTGATGGAGTAAGTTTTTACTTTATTTTCTCTCTCTCATTATTTCTTTTCTCAAGTTATTGTTGACAAAACTACCCTCAATTTAATCATTGCATGACTAAGCTTAAAATAACACTTGTGGCAAAAAGAAAGCAAACCCTAGTTTACTTGATAACCTAAATTAATGATTGAGACAAATGCTCAATTTAACTATCTACAAATCGATTTTTGCTACCAATTTTGTACACAAGGTACACTTTGACCTCACTAGCAAGCACCTAAAATTTGGTAACAATTGGGTCAACCAATTGGGAGTTATGCCCATTTTAATTTCGTGTATTATTCTCTTAATCATAAAGACTTGGACCAAGTTCGTATCATTTTAATTCAATTTAATCTGTCACGCTGGCTTCTAGGCTACCTTGGACGCGGCCCACTCACTGGGATTTAATCCCAGCCACCCGATTTAGGTGCACGCTGATCCATCCTTGATCCGAGGGCGAAGACCTCATCTTCTACCTCCGAAGGACCCGCTCTCCGCCTAACGCTGAACAACCGATCTTCCAACGATCCTCGCGCCTGAACCCCACCTCCTCCTCGTGAGATATTTGGAGGAAGTCTCCCTCTCACCCGGGCGAGCTCAACGGTGGTGACCACGTCACCTAACTCCCCCGGATCAAGGAGAACGGTTCCCTGCTTTCCCGCACCTCCCACTGGCGGCGGCAACCAATTTAGGGCTCCCCTTCCTAGCACCCCCCACGCCTATATAAAGATCCCAGTAGCTCCGCCACCCTTCCTTTAGTCGCGCTAGTACCTCAATTGCAACCGAGATCGCCCCTATCTCCCTCACCTCGAGCACCCCTGCTCACCTGCTTCCCGACCTCCCTCTCACTCTGGTGGATTCCTCCGTTCAATCGAGGACGATCACACCATTTCGGGATCCCGACGAGTCGAACGCCACCCCCTGTTGGTGTCACGAAGGCCCAGAGCCTCGGGTCGACAAGCCGAGCAACCGAGCTCCAAGAGCTCCACCGCCGGCGAGGTTGGAACCTGTTGAGGACTGAAGGAGGATCGGGAATACCTCAGCAACCTTCCGCGGAGATTTGTGACGACTTATCTCAGCCAGAGGGGCAGGTAAACCCAACTTTCCATTTTCTTCTTCGTTTAACCTGTAAACATGGAAATCACGGTATCTTTCACCTCCGACGATGATCTGGAGCTCGTTGAGCTCGGAAGGATCCCACGGAGTGAATGCAACCCTCTGCATTCCTCCAGGCTGAGCTCAACTCGAGCTAGCCACCCCTTCCCTCACCTCTGTGACCTCGCTGCTACTCGGGGGTGCGAGTTTAACAATCAACCCGGTAAATTTACCTATCTGCCCCGACCGTCGCGACACGATACAAACCCCAAAAGGGGCATTCCCGTCCTTTACCCCCACCTTTGACCCAGTTGACTGCTACTGGCTCGCGGGTTAAGGAGAGGATCCGCGTAGCCGGATCCCTCTTCTGATACGTGAGACCAGCGACCCTTTTTCTTTTTTTATTTTCGTTTTATTTCCTAGAAATTCCCTGATTGGTCGATTTTCAATTAATTATAGAAAATAGTAGGATCATCAGAAAATAGCAAAACTATATATCTTTTTGACCAGAAAAACGAGACCTATTCATATAAAATATGATCAGACCATGTTGATCATTCTTGTTCGAAAATGTAATCTAAACCCATTTTAATCAATGTTATATGATTATCTTTAGGATGATCTTAATCAAATATTGATATCTTTTATCCTGACATGAGTTAAATCACCCTGAATCTCGAAACCTTAATCCCATATGATCAATCTTCAAGAATCATATCTAGACTCTTGCATATGACTTTCTTATTTCAATACTTGTTGAAAACATCATATCAAACCCTAATCTTCTAAGATCTCTTTAAGAACCTGATTAACCAATCTCCTTTGGTCAACTCTGATCTCAAGGATCAGTAGTACCCTAATGATGACTCTAATGATCCCAATCCTATGATCTAAATCCTAAGGATCTAAACCCTAATGATCTAAACCCTAAAATTATAAGAAATGATAAAGATATTTTGTAACATAGGGTTACTCATATTTCAGGAGGATCTTCTCTCAACCCTTGATCTAGGAACCTGTGAGAACCTGATCTGCTAGAAGGTACGTGGTCGTATAAGTATATGACTAGATTTCTGGTTGCATATGATATGTGTACCTTGAATGCTCATATTTGAATATTATTGCTTGTTTGATTAGTATGAGTTATACTTCGCCAAACCTAATGAAACATAAATGGTTAGGATGAGTTGTAGCTACTAGAGCACATAGCCTGGTGTGGATGTATGTTGCCTAACATGGATGTATGTTTTTCCTTGGCCCATGTTAGATGTATGATGATATTATGTTGCCCACACTAGATGTAAGTTAAGTGCAATATGTGTAGTACAACTGCATCAAAATGATTGTAATAAAAAGGATGTTTACCTGATTTTCGCCTTAAGAAATGGTTTTATCTCTCCTTTCTACTTGTTCAAATATTTTTCCTTTATGCAACCATATTAAATGTACCTTTTTCCACGTACCAGCCTTGCTGATGTTTTGTTTCTCGTATTTTCTAGGTGCAAGGAACAATTGACTACAAATTGAAATGCATGCTCAAAGTATCTGAAGGCACAAATAATAAACTTGGAGGATGTTATAGATAGATTCTTTTCCTCTTATCTTGTTTCTTGTTAGATGTCAGTTTTATTCTTTCCTTAGTAATCTTGAGGATGATTGAAATCCCATGTAATAAAGTTAACTTTCTTTAGAACCATATTTCTCTCCATATGTAATGACCATACTATCTTTATGAATGAATATTTGTGTGTCTTTATCCGATGATGTGAACTAGATCTTGGCTTAATCTCTATTCTAGTTGACTACCTTAATCTCTTATATTTTCCCTTTTGACATCTATAGATATGAGTGCACGCATATCTATGAATGTCACTATGGAAAGTATAAAGAAATTGGGGGACGTCACAACTATCGACTTTTGATACAT